>VYXB01000021.1:927-22997 GCA_013397135.1 Pachyramphus minor | reverse complement strand
GAAAGAAATGCTTTTGTAAATATTTTACCAAAGGAAGACACCTTTCTCTTGGACTGGAATAAGCTAAGAGAAATGTTTTTGTTACATCTGGCACCCGGCCAAATGTCCAACTCCACGGAACAGGGAGACCTTCCCCCCTTACCTTGCTTTCCCGAGGCAATAAAGACTGAACCTCCGAGTCGAGCCACCAAACTTTATATAGCAACCTGACATTCTTTTTTTTTCCCATAAGATAAGCTAAGTTAAGTAGTACTGCTGTAGTATATGTTATTTCCATAAGATAAGTTAGTTTAAGTAGTAGTGTTGTAATGTATGTTATTTCTTAGTTTTTATCTTGCTAGTAATAAATCTTAGTATTATATCCCTTAAGTCAAGCCTCTGTTTTGTCTGTATAAAACCTCTCTCAACTGATAGTAATTGTGTGAAGGCGGGAGTTCGAGAAAAAGGATTGAATCCCTGGTAACCCACGACACTACTGCATAGTTTGGAAAGAAGCTTGATATTTTTTTCTTTCTGTATATTGCCTCTGTGGCTTATTCAGCCTGCAACATTTTGATTATATCACTTCCTTCAGTTTTGATTCTCTTACAGTTTATCATCTATTTAACTTTACTAACAACACACTTTTTGACTTATGAAACAAGGTTTTCAGAATCTGAGATACCTGTAGTGGTGTCAAGGTGACTCCCTTCACTGAATCAGCAGGTAAAGGGGCACTGAGTGGATCATAGATTATATTCTTCTGGACTTCGGAAATTTCCCCATCTTTGAATGCATCCAAAACCAAAGCTGCTGGTGGTGTTTCATAAACTGAGGGAATGCAAGTGGCACTAAACACAGAATAGAAGTAATTATTCTTGGAGCCAGGAGAATTTCTTAAGCATCCTAAGAAGAAGAGCTGCTGGCTCAGAAAAGTCAATATATTAGACTGTGATACAATTAATAATGCAATAATAACACCTGTTCCTATTTGGATTCTATGCAAATGATTAGAAAGTAATTGAAAACAAGAAATACAGATTTAACTGATATAGGGGAAGGTGCACGTTAACTGATTTTATTCGCTCAAAATTTCCCTAACTTTAAGTCTCATTGGCAAGAGTTAAGGAAGAGGAAACTTAAGGAAACCAGGAATGTTAACAATTAAATACATTTTAGTTAATTCAGTTAGTTACATCCACCATAATCTGTACTAATATTGAATTTTCAGTTCTACAAATATTTACATAGGTGTATCCTTTAAACATGCAAGTTTTCCCACTGAAGTCAATGGAACTACTTAAGTACTTAGAAGATAAGTATACACTCAAATATTTGTAGAATTGGAGCCAAAATAAATAACAGTACTCATTGAAAGCATCCTTATTCATTGCCTGCTGTATTTAACTATTTCTTCCTTGGTATATTTAATTCTGAAGAACTTGATTGAGAGAAGAATTTTCCAAACTGCAGTATAAAATGTTTTGGGGGGTTTCCTGATAGTATTTGTTCACTTCTCATAAGTACTCAACAGACAATGAATAATCCTTGCTCAAGACAGGCCTAGAACTACAATGCCAAGTATGTTTCAGGGCCAGAACTGAGATGTATTTGCCAGGCTTGTGTGGGAAATCATGTGCAGCATCCACTTATAATACTCCTGAACTGAGACAAAACTCTACCTCTTTCAACTTGGTGAACTTAAACACTTTCAGGAAAGCAAAAATGCTTGCCAGATAACAATAACAACAGAACATAAACATACAGTAAACAAAGCAAATATAATGAGAGAAAAAAAACAAACACAAAACCAAAGTAAAACGTACAAGTTCCTACATTAGCTTTATTTTAATTTGTGTTTTTTACCCAGCCTCTTTCCTCTGTTTTACTCAGAATATAAATGCCTGGATTTGCAAAATACCTTTGGCACAAGGGCAAGTATCTTTGGTCTTAGAAACTTTTCTCAGTGGTAACACTCCAAACAGGAGAATTACAGCTGTGATTCAATGCTATGCATGCTTGGAAGCCAAGGACAGTCACATGCTTTTATCCAATTTACCATCCAGAGTTTTCTGCTTTCTATTTCAATTCAAGCATTATACTAGAAGCTAGCATCTGGAAAACTATTAGACCTAGTCACCAACTCTTTCTGCCTCTTAAGCCCTGCAAATGACATTTTTACTTTGAGGCCCTTCCCATCGCCAGATCAGCAGGAAGAAAGCCTTAACAGTAGCATCACGAGGGACATCCTGGGGAGTGCAACAGGCAGTGAAATGTGGAACTCCCTAATTTGGAAGGTGCGAGTTCCCCTCTGTCCCAAAGAATAAAAGATGGAGAGGGGAAGAGCTTCAATAGGACAGAGTAAATGCTCTGAAGAACCCAAACCTGACCACTTGGGAAGTGAGGGTTCAGGTTCAGATCTTCACAGCAAGAGAAGAGCCACCAGCCCGGGTCAACCAAGCAGTATACGAGTCCTCTAATTACTGGGCCTATAAAGTATAAGGAGAAGAAGGATCACCTGGCAGTGCTGTGCGGGATCACCTGGCAGTGCTGTGCGGGGTGAATGATGAGGGCACACCTACCCTAAGGGCCCCACGATGAAACGGACAAGGGATTGGCTTGTTTGTGAAGTGGGGGTTTACATGTCGAACAATTTGATGCTGCCAAGTTGAGCTGGTGGATTTGTGCCTGAAAGGGCAGTCACATCCCCTACCTAGTGAAAATTAAAGCCATTTTGGACAGCTGAAGCAGTACGGTGCAGCAGAAAACTCCAGGTGGAACATTAAGCATTTCAGGCAATGAAAGTAGCAATGTTCCTCCAGCTCTGACACTTATCATATTGAATGGTGTGTGAAAGATGCATATTTTCTAACACATCAGTACTTGTTAGTTCAGATAAGCCAGGAAGAGGCTGGTATTAACAAGATACTGTTCAAAGACTGTCTAGGTTAACACTAACACTGCAGCTTTTTTACAAATATTACTTTGCAAAAGTGGTCTAAAAATCAGCTGTGGGTTGCTGAGCAAAAGAACAAAAATACCATTTAGTCTGCCTTTCAAGCTCGTCTTCAGGTAATAAGAAGAGTAAAACCAAGCAAGTTACCTTCCATCATGGGTACTCCTGTATGCAGCTATGCACTGTATTTTAGGATCCACATATTCTGGAGAAAATTCTTCAGCTGATATAATACAAACCTTGTGCTGAAAAACAAGCACAAAGTACAATTAACAATTAATACTGTAAATAAGAGGGCCGGGCCTGAATGGGAAGGATGAAGGGATGGGGAGATCTGAGCCCAAAGCCATGTTCTGTCATGGACCTCCCACAAGATTCTGGATCCCTCCAACTCCCTGCACATCAGTGCCTCAGGGTTAAGCAGCATTTTTCTGTCCTTCTCAAGGAAGGCTGTTCAGAAGTTAAATAACCGAAACATACGTATGTGTGTGGCAATGGGAAAGACAGAAGACAAACTCACAGGGTGAGAAGCCAGGCAAGGAAAGAACAGAGAGGGGAGGGAAAAGCCCTCATCTGTGGCGTTAGAGACTTTTGGACCCTGGGGGAATTCCTAGGCTCTCTCAAATGCAGGCACAAACACTTGCTCGCACAAAGTCCATAGGAGTGAGTTTCAGTGACACCAAGATTTCTCCAAATAGATTCAGAACTTATTTCAAAAAAAAAAGACCACACACTATTTTTTTTTTCCAAAACTCCACATGAACAAATGAATCTGTGGTAGTCCTGCTGTACCTATGGTGGTAAGGATGTAAGGGAAGGCTTGTGGGTAGACACAAAAATGTGCACTAATAAAATACATAACACAATACATACAAGTTATAGAACTTGTGCATCGACTACTTGAAAAGAAGATAAAAATGTCTGATAAGCAGTAAGATAGCTAGCACCAAGCATCAATGTAAATAAAAATTGCATAAGGGGAATTCATGAATACGCAAAGTGATTGTGTTTGGAAGCAGATCCTAAGGGTCTGTGAGTAGTAGTTAGCAGTAGTGAGCAGGGACTAGAGTACTAAAAATCCCTTTTCCTGGGCAGCCAACAGTATGCCTGTCCTGCATGTAACAACCCACAGGGCTCCAGCCCATTGCAGTAGAACAAGGGTAGACCCTGAAGCTTTGAACAGTGTTTTATGAGTGCCTAGAAAGTTAGTGCAAAATGTGGTCTGAGTTTAGACAGCTTGTCTGCATCAGTCCAAGATAAAGACTATCAAGTTGTAAGATCCTCTTGACGGATGACCTCAAGAACCCTTTTTCCTCCTTATTTAGACCAGATTTCTGAACTCCAGCATTGTGGGTGGTTCCCCTTTCTCTCTCTGGACTACATGACAGGGGATCACACATGGATCTTTTAACTCCAGTGCTGCTCACATTGCTGATTAGTGTCTATATAACACAAGCTCTTCTCTTCCCCCTTCTTCCTATCTTTTGCTATGTGCAATCTTTGCAATTCACATGGGGAAATATTTCCTGTATCTCAGAAGACTACTGAAATTTATCTTGCAGCAAGTTATTCAGAGAATTAAAATTAGAATTCATAAATAAAAATAGAGATCCTTAGCACAAGAGACTTCCACATGTAGAGATACGGACAAATAATGTCAATGTCTTTTGGACATGGATCTTGTTAGCACAGCGATTGCTGCAGGGAGCTAACAGACAATTTGAATGGTATTTGTTCACACTGAACACTCTCCCATGAAATGATGAAAGCACGTATCAGCTGTTAGTCCTAACAGTTCCACAAAACTGCCCTTTGTTATTAGCTGGGTTTGAACACTGGATTTTAACAAACCTCGTGTTTCTGAAATAGAAAACAGAAACAACACAGAAGAAGATTCAGTGTAGAGTAAAGTGTATTCCTGGTGTGGCCAAAAGAGGTCAGTGAAGGCTTTTTATTCAAAATATCTAAAAGCTGTATGACTAATGAATGCATTCATTACCTGAAATATATACATTATTATCTGAATTTTGTAAGAGACACAGGAAACTCCCACATGGGTTTTGAGGATTTAGAAAAAGTGAAAGATTAGGAGAGAAAATGAAAGATTAAATACAAAAGCTACCAGAACATTTATCATTTAAGGTTTATTCATAGAAGAGAAGGGGGAACTGAAATAAAGCACAAGAGAGTTGGAAAAATCCTTGCCAGTAAAGGCAAAGTTGTGTTTGTCTTTGAAATTGGTAAGTTTCCCTCAGCATTCTCTGGATATATATAAAGCATATCTCTTCAGGTACCTGAGACACACAATTTCAAACATTAGTTTACAGAATATGAACACAGAGAGACAAGTATCTCTCTTTAACCACTCAGGGAACAAGGATTATAAAAAGCAAAAGAAAATGGCAAACTTACCAAAAGAAAATTGATTGATGATGCCTTAAGATGTATCTTTGTGTCTGCTAGGAGGTCATAGGCTGCAATGCGATTCCTGTCATCAACTACAACACTGCGACAAAGGAAACTGAGAAAGAAAGCAGGATTAAGGATGAGTCTGCTGGCATTGCCACGTTGTTTAGGTTGTCACTTAGCATCATTGCCTGGTTTTTAGCTAGCCACACCACCAGTCCCTAACCACCCTGCTGGATCATAACTAACCTACTTTGGTCATTGAGGAACATACAGTATCCTCATTAGTGAGACAAAGGATTTACCACATACAAACCTGCTTGTCCAACCTCTGGGTTGTCTTAGCCAGAGCCAAAGCCTCCAGGCCTCAGCTCAGATATCCATTTCAGCTACTGGTTTAAGTAGAATGTGGACAGACAGATGCACATACATGCTATATGCAGAGGTTTCCATGCTGTGTAACATGGTGTGTAACTAAAGTTCTGTGCCTGGACCATGCTCCTTGAGGCGCCAGTACACACCAGCTGCTGCTTTCTACTACTGCCATGTGCCACTGATGATGTGGATCAGCAGCTCTTGCCCACACAGTGGCAGCTAGGCAGGCCCTGATTTTCAGAAGCTACAGTACACTGAGATACTCCTCAATACAAGTGAAAAAACATAGGTTTGCCCCTTATTGACCACCTTCAATTGACTGTGTATCTTTGGGACAGACAAATACATACTAAGAGGAAGAGTCCTGCTAGAGCCTTTGAACTCTGCCTTTGTTCTGGGAGCATGATCCCCGCAACTTGCCGTAAGTTCTCTTTTGCTAAAGACAATTCATATTAGGCTCTGACTTCTTTTCTTTCTTCTGCACTTCCCCTCAGGTAGGCCAGCCAGCGTGCCACCATACCCCTGCTCCTCTAGTTCTCCTCTACAAGCCAGAGGATGTGGAAGTTTCACTCTAGCTTCAAGCACAGACTAAGGTAAGAGGTAAGGGTAGCTCAGGGCTAAGAACATTTTATAGTAGAGAAATACAGGTCCCTTATTTGTGACTTGGTGGAAGCTTGCAGTGTTTTATTCTCTTACAATGTTTTATTGGGAACAATCAAGCTCTTAAGAAGGCCTGGCACAATATATTGTAGATTCTACAACTTACTCTTCTCTGTATGTACCTCACTACGTCATTGCTTGATTTATTTTTTATCAGAAGAGACTTGTATCTTCCTGCTCAGGAAAGATGACACAGCAGTTTACTTGCACCATGACCATCCATTTCATGCAGAATGGACACAGAAGGGATTTGCTGCATTGCTATGTTTAAGTAGCAAAGGCTTCCTCTGTATTTTCATGAGCAAGTTCTTGAAGTATCATATGAACAAACAAGTATGTTCAAAATTAGCCCATAAAATGTGATTGGATAAAAACCCAAAACCCAATAAAATGGAAGATTTATTACACACAGTTTGGGGCTCCAAGTGTTATATAACAGGCTAAAATAAGAGCTTTCCCCAGAAATAACCTGACAAGGTCACTGCTTCACATAGGTCTGCTTTGTGTCATAAACATGCTGATGAAAATGATTTTTCTTACTGAGCCATTTCATCCTGAATATCTCTAAGCATCCATTCTGCCAAACAGTTGGCTCAAGGGAAAACCGGATATATGCCCATAGTCCCCTGGCACTGGGTAGGTTCTCCCAAGGGCTCAAAATAAGCTGAAGTGCTCAAGTGTTAAAGACAATCTCACTCAGGACAGGCAAAATCTCTTGTGCAGAAACATCTGCAGTAACCTCATCAGTCAACAAGGATAAAGAAGTATTTGGCTGAAGACCTTGCCTACAGCTTAATAGCTAGAGGATGGCTATGCTCAGAATTTCAGAGACTTCTATACTTCTGCTTCAGCAAATCTTGTTAGAAATGGTGGGAATACCCCTGTAAAACTGGCTGCTACATTTTGTATAGCCAAAGTCCTTGGATACAACTACAAAAAAACCAGCGTCGGCCACTGCAGCCAATGGTGATGCTCTTTCACTGGACTTGGAGATTAATATTTATTAGGATTTATGAATATATATAAAAAAGTAATCCTTTGAATAGAAAAAGAGTTCACTGAAGCAATAGCAATATTTAATGGGCTGATTACACAGAGAGAATTAAAAATCTGTACAAAATCCACAGAATCATTCACTTGCTCTTAAATCACCCTACAATTTGAACTATCCACATAGTAAAATGTATTCCAATATATTAAAAGTATAATTACATCCCAAAAGCTTGTTTAATCTTTTAGTAATTACTTCAGAAATTCTTACCTGTACTTACAACTATATATTCTCACTCTGCCTTCAGTGACGGGTCCAGGGCTATGTATTACAACCTCTGCAGTGAATAAATGATCCTCTTCATTGGCATATTCAAAAACCAGAACATAGCGACCGACTTGAGGAACATTTATGGTCATCTCTAAATCGACCTGGGTCAAAATAATTGAAAAATACAAAAGCTGTTAAATCTTTCACTTCCTTTTCCTGCAGGAAGCTCCCATTTCCTGCTCTCCAAGCCAACTGGTCAACCTCAGTCCAGGGCCAATCCTGTAATGCCTTAACAGAAGACATCCAGCAGAATTCAAGTAAGGCTTATAACTATCACTTTGTCCACTGATAAGAGTCAAACAAATTCTAGAAACACCGGCCACTATAACAGTTCTAGGAAGACTGTAAATTAACCCCGGGAAATGAGTATATTATTATTTCTCTTCTCCCCAGCAGAAAGGGAGGAAAACATTAATGATGCTAAAAATTTGTCACTATCACTTCTAAGCTATCTTTAACAACATATAAAAACAGAGTTTACTTCTCCACTGAAAAAAATATTTCCAGCAACACAAAATTCCTACTACAGCAGTGCTGTATATTGATTCCCTACAATGAGCGAAAGCATCTTCTCCAGCAAACTGACAGTGACACTTTCTGAAGCATCAAGATTTTCTTTCAGGTTACTTGCACAAAATGGTTAACACAATATTTCATGCAAAATATTTCAAAATAGTTGCATGGACAGTGCTGTGGTTACAAAGGGTTTTGCTTCAGATGACTATATAATTATTTTCAAATTTAAACTGTTTTTTTCTCAGTATTTGCTTAGGCTCCAAACACTTAAAACATGTAAATAATTCTGTCAACAGCCCTCTTGACTTCACTGCAATTATTCATACCAGAAATTTTGCACGTGCATCAGTGATGAAGCACCAGAACCTATGGCATGTGAGGATTCCTGTCACACCTGGTATTTTTAAAAGCAACATCCAAGCACATTAATAGAGTGCATAATCACTTTACATGTCACTATCACGTACTTGATAAAATACCTTATTTTTGCCAAACACATTTGTAGTATAACTTTTCATTTCATAGAACATAGATTTCTCTTTCAAAGGACCTACAGCAGTGGCATAATTGCATCTGCTTGTTTTTTAGGAAAGGAAACATTTTACATAAGTATAGCTACGTGGGGAAAAGAAAAACCAACTTAGAGTGATGTATGCACACCATTTCTGCTGACAAATCATTATGTAATTTCTTCTGAGCAAGCCAATATGCCTAAAGCAGAGGGATTTTTATTTAATAAAATACCTTTACCAGATTGGAATGTCCACTCTAGTCACAGTTATAAATCTGCCTACACTGATCCTTTTACACAGTTCTGTATAAAATACAGACCTTGGCACAGAGTCTGTCTTTTAGGGATACGTTACAGATCTGCAAATCCTGAGCTGTAAATCTGCAACCATGTTAGTCTGGTAGGTTTATAATCAACAGCACAGACGGGACTGCAATTAGCAGGCAGGAATCTGACCTCTCTTCCACTGATATGGGCCATCACTGGTTGATTAGGAGTTGGCTGTCTCACAGGTATTCTTCTGTATTCTGCCCCATGCCTGAAATGCGCTGCCTCTGAACCAAGGACACAGGAAAATCTGCCCAGAGGCAAATGCTGATAGAGCAAGCAGCTTACACAAAAAAACAACAAACAAACCACAGGATTATTATTATTATTGTTTTCAAATGCAGCATTATAATAACAAAATAAACCAAGGCACTGGTTTATGCTATTCTGTAGCATATATACTGACTGCTCTGTTGAAGCAGGTCCCAAATATGTGCAAGGCTCTGTAACTTGTATCTGCAAGATGGATGCTTCATAGTAATCACTAGGTAACAGCACCAGATAATCCTAAAAACAAACAATACAACAAATGTCAGACCATGCGAAAAATGACAAAAGGAACATTTCCAGACCCTCACAATGCAACAATGAACAAAACCAACCACATAAATAATTTTTACAGAGGATATCTATAAGGTGTGGGGTTTTTTTCCTATTGTTACACAAGTGAATAACATCAGAATGTGTCTCCCTAAATCTATTTCTTCAGAAAGACAGGATGAAGGCAGCTGTCTCATGAGCAGGGAAACTCTGAAGCCACTCTCCCATTATGTCTTGTAGAAGGCAGTGCTCAGAAAGGAGCTTCCATGCAGCCCAGAAGCACGCAGCCAGACGCCTGCACATCCACGAGTTTTCATCCATGAGTGCAACCCATATGTACACAACTCAACTCTGGGTGACTCCACAAGTGAGATTCATGGATCCCCGGTGACTCAATAAACATATTCTATGTAATATATTAAGATGTGCTTCAAAAGCTGGTATATTTTTGTTCTGCTTTGCCTACTTAATTTCATGTATTAGAGTTTATTTATAAAAACTGTTCATGGGAGAACATGATGGGCTAAGATGATTAACAAATTCCTTTTCAAAGGTATTAGTAAAAAAGCCCAGTGCAATAAGTACTGTCACTTGCAGCAAAAAATGTTTGCAAGCTCTTCACTAACACTTTAGGTGGTATTCCATAAATTTAACACAGCCCCAGGCTTAATGACTACAGACGCTGGCTACCTGTTAACCCTATACATTAAAATTTCAGTATACACAAGAAATTCAGTCTTTGGGATCATATATGTTTAAGGTTTTTCATAAATTATCATCTCAAGTAATTTCTCTTTATCTAGCAAATTCTTAGAACTGCTGCTAGAAAATTTTTCAGTTTTTCAGTGAGTGAAAGAAGAGCAATGATGGGAGGATAAAAGCATTCAGAAAATTACCTGCTCATCACGCAGCCCATCTTACAATACTCTTATTAAGACTCTGTCAAGAAACTAAGGCCTTGAGCTAAGGTCTAGATAAAACATCTGATATGCAAGCATTACTAATTTCTGTGAGCATTTATGCTCATCCAATTGTGCTGTATGTTAATATTACTTTATCCTTTGAGGGTAGTGATTCCAGATAGATTCTGTAAGCACAAGAAAAATTAGAGCAAGGTGAAAGTCAGAGAAGAAAAAACTTAAATAAGAGGCAGATCTGTTTTCATCAATTTTCCTAATTGTATTCTCCTCTTATACTCTTTTTAATAGTGCTGAATTTCAATTGCTTGCAGGGTTCTTCCCAGCAAGTAACTCCAGAGCAGTAATATCATAACAACCTTCAAACACTTGTTTTCCTCAATTGTTTTCTTACCAAGAGGACTTCCTCTGCCATTATACTGACAGTCCACGTGCCTGGAACCAGTGAGAAAGGCTCTGTGGAGCTTTTTCCTGGGATTGTAACAAAAGCTGGCTCCTTACTGGGTGGGAAGACAAACTCTTTGCTCTGAGCAGCCCCTGCCAGCAAAAAAAAAATAAATAAATAAAATCAAGTAAAAAAACGAGGGACTGCGTAAAATGTCTCTACTTGCTCAGTGAGCTGGACTGATGATCTGATCCATTAAATTTAGTCTAACAAGAGTGATCAATGTTTTTCTGTCAATATGTATTAACAGTGCACTTGACCACACACGGAGCTCTGCAGTGGTTGTTGGTTTTGTTCTTATTAGCCTTGAGCAAACTGGTTCTGAAAAGCAGAGATCTGCCCCTGTAATGACCAGTTTTGGAATATTCTGAAATGGTCACTTTTTCAGTTTCCCCTTCCATTATTTTGCATTCAGCCTGTCTCTGTACTGACTTACAATATGTTCAGCTGACACAAGGCCTGTTCTCATGCAACTTTCAGCCAAATATTTCAGGTATTGTTGGTTCTCAACAGCACCTAAAATGTTTAGTTATAGACAGCAACTGAAGATAACTTCTGGGCAGAAATGATGGGCCAGCTGTGGATGGCCCATCCCTGGAAGTGTTCAAGGCCAGGTTGGATGGGGCTCTGAGCAATCTGGTCTAGTGACAGGTGTCCCTGCCCACAGGAGGAGGGTTGGAAAAAGATGATCTTTAAGGTCCCTTCCAACCCAGACCATTCTGTGATTCTGCGTACTACAGAAATGTAGCTGAGTATGCTTTATCAATGACAAGTCGTGAAGATCAATTGGTATGAATATTCCAGGCTTCCTCTTTGAAGCCCCTGGACACAGACAAAAGCTGATTCCCTGCCTCCAAGTCAATATAAGCCAGTGATGACCACAAGCTGCTCCCACTCTGCAAATTGTGTCCGTGAAGTCTTCAGTTTTGTCTTCTTTGAATTCCTAAAAGGATGTACAATTTAAATCCATTGGCCCCTATGCTGAGGTTAGGCATATGGGCTTGGTATGCCGCTACCATTCAAAGGATATGAAGTACTTATCTTTTATCAGGGCCCAAAATGCACTACATGCTTTTGAGGGCTGTAATCACAACCAACTTGGTAGACTGGATTCGTCATTACATAAACGTTACTCACAGAATGAAGGCAGAAGCCACATTTAAACTGAAATCTTAAAGGTAAGTAAACCAAAATTAAGTGTTGTTACCTCTTCTTTAAAAGCTTCATAAAGCTTACAGTTCAGAGTTTGCAAGTGCAGGACTGAAATTTGAGTTTGGCAAACATTCGAAAAAACAAATGTTGATTACTATTGTAAGCTGGAGTTTCATGCAAACACAGCCACATCAGTTACACTGCAAAAATATATTAGGGGAAGCACAAAAGCACTGACACTGTTAGAGGTGATGCATTTTAAGCAACACTAAAGATTTGACTTAGGTGCACCTTGAAAAGCCTCCTCTGATCAAGCATTCATCTGATCTGTTGCGCTGCTGGGTTACACCTACCTGCTTCAGGCTGAGATTGACAAGCAGATATGCGACCAGATAATGTTTCACCTCCAGGGTTAATATACCTCAGGATAATGCGAAACAAGTAGAGGTTTGATTTTTCCACATTCAAAGTTATCCTCACTTCATTCTGAAAAATGGAAGTTAATAAACAAAAACAGCCATAAAGTGCTGAATAGAGTAACAGTTAGAAGCCGTGCAAGCACCAGACTAAAGTCCTACAAGAAAAACACACATGCAGACAAGTATATACTGGAACGGCAATGCTGGTGCATGACAGAGGAAGACAGGCAAGCCTAGTGAGAAAATTAATTCACTTACAAGTATAATTAGTGCCAAAATGTTTTCCCTCAGCAACTGAGATCTTCCCTTTAGAGCTTTTTGAGCCCAAGCTGACATAGCGGAGGACTAGGTGGAAGAGCTTAGGGGAAGCCACAGTGATAGGCACAACCACCTCTGGCTGGGAAAAATAAAAAGAAAGGGAAAAAGGAGGAACGGAAAGTATATTATTTGTTACCAGCACCCAGAGAAAGAAAAACCATTTGGCAAAGACAAAAGGCTAGGGCAGCTTACAAAAGAACATAGAACAAAATCTCCTGTGAATACAGGAGATTCTTGTTGAATACACCTTATCCAGAAGGACCCAGAATGGCTGAACTAATATGTGTTGATACCGCACCTTATACAAAGACAGTATTTTACTGTTATTCCCCACACTCATGCCATAAAGGAGGCATATGGTATCAAGGGCTGTCCATATTCCTGGCTTTCCAAGGAACAGGCCAGGATCATGGATCCTAGTCTGAGATCACACACAACACTCCACAGCATGCAGACTGTCATTGCAACTTGTGCTGCTCTACCAGATCCTGCAGTTTCTTAGAGATGCAATATCATGAACATTCTCTTTGCCTTGGGCTGAACTGACGCCTCTGGAACCACTGAATTCTCAAGTCTACGGGAGGCTGCATTTACACAGCCCCTTTATTTAGTTTCCAGAGCAACAGAGACATGTTAAATGTCAGAGGAGGATTAGGAAAAAACAAGACTGGTGCAATTTCACCGATTTGGCTTCCTTCTTTTCATCCTAGATCCTAAAGCTTCCCTTATCCAACTCCCACCAGTTTGCCCATCACAATCTACTTGCTGTCCCTTTCCAAGGTGGCTATGGCACAATGACTGCCCCACCACTGTGGGCCATTCTGCTTCCCCAAATGCACATAGGTTTTCTCTGTTTCACACATTTGAGAACATAACACATAGCCTCATTTTCTCTTACTCCTAAAAGCTACAATAATTGCAAGATTGCCAGCTCCCATATGCTGCTGTGAATGTATATTCCTCAGTTTTATCCTCATCATCCCAGAGACCTCCACCTTCTTAATACAAATGCAAAGCAAAAAGTAAAACTAGACACATGACAAGTGGGAGGGCTGAGAGATCTGCAGAGACTGGATAACTAAAATTTAGGTGATTGCAGAAGAGCAGTGGACCAGAATGGGAATTACGGACAAGTAGGGGAGGTGTAACTCTAAATCGAGAAGAATGACTTCCGCAGAATACTACACAGGTAAGACAAATACTGAGGGAATACCTTAAAAATAGACACAAACAAAACAGAAAAGGCAAAAGAAATAACAAAATACGGTTCAGGAAATTTATAAAAATGGTTTCTAAGCTTTTACGGAAAATTTAGAAGACATTGTGAAGGGAGAGAAAGAAGAGATATGTGCTCCTGGCTTCAAATAAATCCAGGCAATAGGCAGAAATTATTCTTTGAGCTCTTGTCACAAACTTAGGCAACTCTGGCCAGTACTTCAAAATCTGAGCCTGACTGTCAGCTGCTCAGTCTATAATGAAACACCCATGTGGGCAGCATGACAGGGCACCAGTGATTTCCACTGAGGTCACACACAGCTTTTCTATTTCACCCCAAATTTTTTCAATTGTGTTGAAATAGTTTTATTTTCACAAAAAGTTACATTAGCCTTTTGTGTGGTTTATATGGCAACACTCTTTGTCTTCTGCAAAATAAAAGCTGTGAGGACTATTTCAGGGTCTTGCAGGACTCAGGAACGCTATGTCAAAATTCAGAAAGTTCCTTGAAATTAAGAACATGATACTATCTCAGTTATGCAAGGATCTACCTAAGGATGGCCTGTAGCTAGCAATTACTCACATGAGTGAAAAGCTTTATGCAGGTAAGTAAAATCAGACAGACTTTTAGCAAGATTAGAGACTAAGCCCTTTCATCACCTCTGTACAAAATGCCACCGGATAAGAAATGCAGAAAGCAGCTGAGTTAGAAAGTAGATGTTAAGAAATCACAGCTCCTGGAGAGTTGCCTTCATTTATGAATGTGGAATAATTCTGAAAATCCAAAAAGAGGAGCTCTGGGATTAAAAAAAAAACCAAAAACACGAGAAAGACTGAAAAATGAAGACCATAAGGAAGTCATTGTGCCTGTGCATTGACTATGTGCTCATGTCTCAGTCTATAGTGATTCACTAGTCCTTGGACAAATGGAGGCTGGATACAACTATACCAAAGCACTACTTTAAGATGAGTGAATAAGTCCCATTTATTACTCAAATCTACTCTTAAAAATCCTGGTTCACTTGCTCAGCAGTTCAAAGTCAGACAGGTCCCTTCTCACTCAAATTATGGTGGCTTTCTTCCTGTGATTCACTTATTCCCTCAGCTGTTGTTTAGTTTATTTGTAGTCTGCCATGTAACTAAAATAAATATTGCCATATGCCAATATGCTCCTGATCACAGCTTCTTTTACTGAAAAACACACTTCCTGTTTGCTGTAATGTGGAGGAGGTACCATTCATAATAAAAGTTGGTGCCTTTCTCTTCTTCACCCAATCTAAGCTGCAAGTGTGAGACAACTTCAGTGACACCACTGTGGTGGTACCTGAAAATCTTATGGGCACAGACTGCTGTAGAATTGTGCAATTCAAATTATGTATCCAAGCATCAATCTTCTTTTTCTGCTGTTCTTGGCATGAGAAGAATTTCTGCACTTGGTATTATAGACTTTACAGCTATTAGTTCTTTTCTTTACAGTTATCTCACAAAAACCAAAACCTCAAAGAACATTTCTGAAGAACACACATTTGCACAAGCAATGACCTGATAGTAATATCAACACTCACTAATCCACACAGCAATATAGTGCCAAAGGTTTTGGATTAGTGAGATCCTGTCCTTTTTTCTCTTTTTTCCATGACCTTGCACACACATAGCAGTACTATAAAGACATATTTCCATAAACTTACGTTTTCACCCCAAAGTGAAATACCAGCTTACTTGTATAGAGGACATCTGGGCATATCCTCTCCAACTGAAGCTAGGAAATTCCTGAGGATCATAGCCAAACCGAATTTCCCCTCCCTTGACAGTAGTACCATCTTCAATCTCAAACTTCATGTGGTGCAGATCAGGAAAAAAGTAGTTTTTCTCAGGCCTTTCAAGGAGAAAAAAATCCCAACAAATCAACAAAGAATTACCAGTCATTTATGGTCTACATCTAAGAGCAAAAAGCAGTGGAAGGAAGGTGATATACTGAAGACTGAGGAATCCTGACAGCAGCTAATGAATTAAAGACAGCTGGTGAGACAGATGCAATGAGAATTCTCTTTCCAGCAGCTTTTATAGCTTACATACATTTTCCTATATAACCTATATATAGATAGATATGCAATACTACTGCAAAACAGGTATTGGTTATTTAAAGAAACAGGTTAAAAAATCTTATTGAAATAACAGAAGAAAACTGCCCGGGAAAATTAGTATCAATAACTGGTACAATTTACCAACTTATTTATCAATAAATCCAGAACATCACACAAAAGTATATCAAGGAACTCCTGGGCAAAAAAGAGCTGTGCTGAAGCATGAGCTATCAGGAGCTACAACTGGACTCACTCCTGACAGGTTGTCCCCACGACGTGTGCCCTGCACTGGCAGCTACCCGAGGTCTCAGAACATGATGGGCTGAGGGATCCTCCAACATCACACTGGCAGCCTGTCAGGCAAAGAATCACAAATATCACATCAGTAAACAAAAAGTGATAAAAATTATCAGAAAACACACCTCACTTCAGCTAACTAAACAACATTAATGAGTCACTTCCTCTTTCTGGAGTCCTCAGACTCTTTCAAATACATGCTAATACACATACAAGCTGCAATTATTTTGAGCTTCCCACGTTTGTGCCAGGGTGCTTTTTTTGTTTCTCTTTGGAATGGGACAAAAGCCACTTTTTAAAAAAGCCCACAAATAATACACCATGCCACATGACTAAATTCAGAGCTACAGTTTTGCAGAACAGCCATTCAAATGTTTTGCTAGCAAGTCAGAATTTCTACAGCAATATCACAAAGAACAATTATTAAAAAAACCCCCCAAACAACAAAATACAAAACCTAACTAACAAAAATTGAGAGATGTTAATTTTTCAGAGTCTGGTATTCCAATATTTAATTTCTTAGAAGAATGGCAATATATATGTGTTCATATAATAGCATATGCATATTTCTAACTGACACTGGACAACAATATTGAATGGTTATCTACAGGAGACAGGACTTGTGACACAAACTAACTAAAGGGCAACTCTAGTAATCAGGCATGATACATTGTACTAAGGAACAAGTATGCCAAGCCTAACAATTTCAAGCTGCATTGAACGTTTCTAAACACGTATTTACGTCATAGTGTAAAAAGAGTCCTGTTTTCTAAGACATGTTAAGCACTTGTAATCAAGGGTAAAAAAGTAAAGGAGGGGTTGCACAGATTACAAAGCAACCACCAGCAGTAGTGCAAAATGCTGTGCACACAGGTAATTCAAACACCCCCATTTTAAAAATACAACATGGGAAATTCGAAAGACTTTAGTGCTAAGTGCAAATATTCTGCTAGAGATGTCCTTCATTCATTTTACCTCGGCAGCCAAAATAATTCTTGTTTTCAACAGCATAATAACCAGCTTCACAAGTGTCACAGGAATCTCCACAAACATTAGATTTGCAGTAACAATGCCCATTTTCCTGCGAAGGAAACACTTTCATCAAAAATATTTCAGTAGCTTTTCAGAACTCTAATCTTTCAATACTCATAATTCCCTGTAATTCTAAGGAGAGAGAACATTCCAATCTCAACAAAAAATATTATCTGTACATAATTTATATAATTTACTATCTTCAATAAACAGACTAGAAAATACATAAACTCAAGAAGATGAACAATTTTCAAAACTTTATACTTCTCTAGGATGCATAAAACTAATTCTTTGTTGTTTAAAACTAGCTATTTCATGTGCAGTAGCAATAATCAGTACTAAGATTTCTGCCTTACCAAATGTTACAACAATTTATCTTTAGATTAAATTGTACCTTTGTTTTAATTTCACTTTACCTGCTGACATTCGCCAACTCCACTTAGTGTTCCACTCACGTCACACTGGCATGCTGAACAAAAGAAAAACAAACACACAAAAGATAACCAGCATTTTGTCTTTGAAGGCAAAAAGCCCCATGACCTTGAATATTCAATTTTGAGTCATTCTGCCACAAGGTGGATTTTGCTCTGAAAGGTTCAGAAGAGCAAGACAGATAATGGTACAAGGTGAGAAGAAAAAGCAAAGGAGAAAGAATTAGGATTTCTCGTATTTGAAAAAGAAAAACAGTATTGAGTTTGAATTTACAATTGTTTTCTTTCTTAGAAACATTCAGACAATTGATGCAAAACAGTGTCTTCCAGCCTGACTGGCACCTTCTATTCTGCAGTGCTACTCTGGGACCAGTTCAACTCTCCATAGGAAACAGAAATGGAGCAAATATTGCAGGAAGGAGCTATGATGACCTAGAAGTTTGGTGAAACCCAGCATTGACTCTGTGGCTGAAGGCAGAGACAAATTACATGAAAGTAATACTTAACATTTGAGGAGCTGTTTAGTATTTAGAGATCTAGAGTCAAAGATGTAATGATACCAGTATCAGCTCTAAAGATACTCATCCTGCTAAGTGTTTGTTGTGGTGAAACCATCCTATTAAGTGGCTGTTGTGGGAAAGAAAATAGTTGGAGAGAATCTTTAAAGAATTTTTGTCTTTATCCTTTTTAATCTTTATAATCCTTTTTCATCTTTATAACTTTTATTATCTGCCTGAGAAATACACCCTCACTATTAAAAAACATTGAAAAATCACGGATTATTATAAAGACACAAGCCATAACAGACTTGACACACCCTGTGGTCACAAGGAGGTTTTATATTTTTTTCCAGCTAGGAGATAATATGATGTAAAAAACCACTTTTTCCTCAAAACAATGAGTCAAATTCTGGTTTCAGTGTTACAGGCAGAAATCCCATCTCACTCCAGAAATTTGCCAGGGGGCAAAATATGAAGCGCACATTACTGTAACTTAGAGCACACCTTGGCTCAGCACTAGACAAACACTCATGATATTATGGTCTAATTTCTAAAAGTAATTGCTGGAAGGCAGAGACAAATTACATGAAAGTAAAGCAGCATGAGAGACATGCTGTTAATATGCGTTATGAAAGTCCCTGAACATCAAAGATGATGCCAGTGAATACAGATGAGTCGTAAAAGAACTTAACACATTTCATAAGCCAAAGAAATATGTCACCTGTACATCCCTCGGGGTTTTCTTTGGCCAGGTTCCAGTACAACGGTTTGCATTTACTACAGGTAGGACCTTCAACGTGCTGAAGGCATTGACAATAGCCCTAAATGAGAGAAAGGAGTAAATATGGGTTCATCTCTTTCATAAAAAACACACTCCTCTTTTGTACTAGAAAACCCCTATTATTATTAACAGCTCAGGCAGTTTACTGATTTCTAGAGATGCATGGAAATTGAAGATGATTCAGAATTCTTAAATTCAGAAAAATTTAAGAAGTCTGTCCTATCAGCACAGGATTTTTGCACCCTGGATATTTTTTATGTATCTACTCGGTCCTAATGCCCCAATGGATCTACTTTCCAATTCTTTTATAGCCTTATTATAACTGCTATAGGTATATAAAAAAAAATTCCTTAAAAATAATAATTAATTTTCACATTTACTCTTTCCTTTATTGCTGGAAGACACATATAGCTGTACAAAGGAACCTGCATAGATAGCTCTTCCACCAATCAGACTTACCCTCTAGGTTGTCTTTGCTAGACATTTAGCAATGACTGTGATTTCTGGTAATACGCTACATCTAAAAACCATCATTGCATTAATACCAATAATAGTGGAATAGCAACAGTTATGAAGATATAATAATTATTTCAAGAATAATTTGATGCTGAAAGGGCCTGTTGCAACCGAGAACCAGGTCTTTGAGACATGCACAGCTGCATGTATGTATTAGTGGTATGGCATATCAAGAAGACCAAAAGAGTACACATATTCTACATATAAAAGATAAAACCCCCTACCCTTGACAGTAATTTGCACTGGTATGATCAAAGAACAAAACACAAAGTTTATTTCCACTGTTACTCTGCAAATAAAGCTCGTGCAATTATTTTACAGTCAAAGAACAGGCTTCAGGGCTTAAGCAATGAGGTGAATGTGTTCAGCAAAGGCACATGAATGATTAGCACACACTGTCAGCTGCAATGGTAGAATACTCACAGAGTGAGAACCAATGCTCCCTGAAGGGTCACATTCAGGGTTGACACCTTAATAAAGCAAACACATTGAAAGATCTTTTGAAAACAGAGTTGTGGAATGTAGTAGTGCAGAAGGACTTCAAGACGACAAGAAGCCTTTAATATTTTTTAAATGTGTATTTAGCCTGATTTAAACTATTTGGTTTTGTATGCAAAGCAGTTACTTGAAAAAATATAGCACTAATCCACAGATATTTTCTAAAGGTTCCTGTGCTATCATCTAAAAATACCTTTTAATATTACAGTTCACTTAATGAAATAACATACAGAATGACAAAATAGGTGATATAGTAAGTGCTCCTGGGGGCTCCCTCCTTCCCCAGGCTTCAGGGGGTTTCTATAAAACCCTGCATTGCAGCAGACTGCTCCGGAGAGCGCTGCAACAAAAGGGGGGCAATTCGAGTCAGAACGCAGGATTTCCCCTCAGAAGCATTACCTCCGCAGTAGGGGAAACTGCTGACAGCAGAAAGGCATCTGTCGCACCGTCGTCCTGCGGTGCCTGTCCGACAGGGGCACTGCCCCGACAGGGGCTCACACACGCCGTGCTGGGAGCCGTCGGGAGAGCACTGACAAGCTACACAACAACAAACAGTCAGTGGTGGGAGGGTTCACCCCGCAGGCACCAAGCAACAACTTTCCAAAACTTTAGTACTGTAGAGGTTTTCAAGAGTATTTGTGTAGTGTGTTCTTCAGTTTTCTTTCCAATAAATAGCTCACAGGTCCTTCTATACACACATTCTGGGCCTGATCAACTGATCTACATGGGCAGAAAAAATTGTTGGTATGATGGAAAATTTGCAGAGTCATGCCCATCAAGACCAGGACTTACAGTGCAATGTTGGCACACACGATGAGCACACACTAATGCACTTACCTGTCTACAGGACAGTGTGCCAAATATTAGAAGCCCAAACCAGTTGAAACAACTTATGTTCTGTAAGTTGAGTAAGCCAGAAATCATAAATACCCATTGCCCAGCCTAAGCTTCAGATTTTGTATTTTAAATGAGACACACAACTGCACCAAGGGTAAACACAGCCACGCTCACATTAATCCAACTAGCACAGGAACAGCGATGATGTGCCAAGGAGGACTATCAGAGTGTGTGCTGGTCAGGAAGATTGGCCACTGCCTGGATTTTCGGTGTTGTCGAAGCCAGCTTTGGATGGAATAAAACTATCATGGTTACATGGGTAGTCTTAGATGGAAATATATTTCAGAAAATTTATTTTCTTCTGCATCGCCAAAATAAGAAGGAAAACCCCTGTAAAAGGAGGAAAGACTTTTACTCACGCAAACAGCTGGGATAGCTGTAATATCCTGGAGCGCACTGGTCACATCCAAGTCCAGCGTAGTTACTATGGCACAGACACTGTCCTCTAGGATCACATGTATTCTCCACTGAGCCAACACCATCACATTTGCATTCTGCACAGAGGAAAAAACAAATCTATCCTGACAGGTACATGTCTAAATCATCAGTTATTTAAGTTAGAATTTGCCAAAACCCCCTTACCTTTAAATGTAAATCAATTATGAGAAAACCAGAAAACCCCTTATTTTGCCACCAAAAATTAATATGCTGAAAGAGATGTTTATTCTGTAATTGCCTCCTCAACCACTCATAATCAGGTTCCTGCAATTCTATAACGCACAGTTTAGAGATTCAGTGTGATGCCTTCCAAAACACGTAAGGAGAGAAATCCATCTTACAATGGGAATAATGTCACATAAGAGAAGTACTTAACAGCTTTTAAAAAAATTACCTCTAAGAAACAGCATCCCCCAAGCCAGACTAGGTCTAGTGGCTACCAGGATGTGTATAAGTAATGATGCACAAGCACAAGCCCATGATCAACAAGGTAAAACGTGCCAACATCTTAATTCTACAAGGTGGCAAGCAGTGCATTG
>VYXB01000020.1:575787-668232 GCA_013397135.1 Pachyramphus minor | reverse complement strand
AATCAGTATTACCTCTGACATTTTTCTCTGTGTTTGTCTATGTGTGTGAAATACAGTGTTGCATGTAAAAATAATTTTTTTCCCTTTTAATATACTATGTTTTTGCAAAATGACTGTGAGAAGTGGATGCTGAAGGTTATCTTTTAACATAGATTGTCACCGTATAACAATTTAGCATGTATAGTTATTATACATGCCACTATAAGGTGCATGTTTGCAGAAACTTTACAGTTGTTTTCATCTCTTGCATATTACTATTTGACTTTTCCCCAGTAATGCTGCAATTGTTTCCTTATGGCCACATTTGGCTTACTTTCAGAAGGTTAGCTATGCATCTCCCTAGAGCTCTCTCCTACTTCTGTGCAAGTGTTGCCTGTTTTGGTGAGACTGAGCAATTTGTGTTNTCATGGATCTTTAAAATTCACAGATGCCCAAAGGAAAATAAGCAGTACTCTCTATTTGCAGTTGTAATAAATCAGTATTACCTCTGACATTTTTCTCTGTGTTTGTCTATGTGTGTGAAATACAGTGTTGCATGTAAAAATAATTTTTTTCCCTTGTAATATACTATGTTTTTGCAAAATGACTATGAAAAGTGGATGTTGAAGGTTATCTTTTAACATAGATTGCCACCGTATAACAATTTAGCATGTATAGTTATTATACATGCCACTATAAGGTGCATGTTTGCAGAAACTTTACAGTTGTTTTCATCTCTTGCATATTACTATTTGAGTTTTCCCCAGTAATGCTGCAATTATTTCCTTATGGCCACATTTGGCTTACTTTCAGAAGGTTAGCTATGCATCTCGCTAGAGCTCTCTCCTACTTCTTCTGTGCAAGTGTTGCCTATTTTGGTGAGACTGAACAATTTGTGTCATTATGGTGCACGAAGGAGGATGGATGGCACAAGAAGGGTGTGCAGCAAGTGGTTTCCCGTTAATCAGACACTGACCTCTGTCTCCAGGTCCTCAGTGGTTAAAGTTTTTATTTTGGTAGCATTGAGCATGGGAGATGATGGTGATGGCTCTGCCACAAAGTGTGTGCTCCACGGTTGTTATGAGGACCTAGACTCCTGTGATTGCTACATGTGATACGAGGGGGGCTCTCATAGAAATTGTGAGAAATGACCTCTGCAAACTGTTGTATTTTAGGGTCTATTAGATGTTCATGTAATTGAATTTTAGCACATGGCTTTGACTTAAGCCTGTCATGAGGAAATGAATTGGTAAATTTATTGGTGAAACAGAATATAGTGAGTTTGGGAGGAGGGATATGTCTCTAAGCTTTTTGCCCCAAAGTAGAATATAACTAGGAAGATAACCCTAAGTAATAGTAGCAAGTACTAATAAACTATGTTTGTTTTTTAATCTCGTAGAAATTCTTCCCAAAATATGAATTAAATTATTATTCTTTGCTATACGATGAAAACATTTTTATGTATTGTTGTTAGAGTTTAATTGCAAATTGTCAACAGTAATGTAGCAAGTAACCTCCTGTCCCAACCTCTATTAATAAGGGAGAATAAAGAAAACATTTTCATTCCTAAAGATGATGTTTGCTTTGTACTTGCTTACAGGAGAGATTGAAATTGGTGACTGTTCTGGGTGCTGGGCTGCTGTGTGGGACTGCCTTGGCTGTCATTGTGCCAGAAGGAGTACATGCCCTTTATGAAGATATTTTGGAGGGTAAGAACCAAAGCCAGGTGTCTTCGCTCAAGGGTTTGCTCTCCATTCAAACTTAATTCTGAGTAGACTAATTTTCTCCTGTAATGCTATGTCTAATAGTGAATACAATTGCTCTGAACATTTGCAGTTTTAAGTTTTTTTCACTAAATTGGGCCTACTGTTCACGTATGACATCTACAGCTTGCAGTTTAGAGCTACATGGTCTGTAACTTTGTTTAATATGTGGAGAAAAGAGACCATTACTGCAGAAATATTTCCAGAAATATATTAGTAATATCAGAAGTATTTACCTAGGAAAAAAAAAGGAATTTGTCTATGGCTTCAGACTCCATGTCTAACTCACAGTATTGTGTCTAAAGATACTACTGTCTAAAGCCAGTTTATCAGTAAAGATTTTTTTTTTTAATATTTCGAGGGGTCAGGATTAAAGGGGTATTACAGATTTAACTACAAAAATAATTTCTAATCTTTTTCTTAGAAAAGTAGCATATTCGAAGTTAAGCTTGTGAGAACCTAACAGCTTTCTTTTGTTTGTTTTTTGTTTGTTTTTTTTTCAAATTCACCTATTTACGTAATTAAACCTAGAAAGGTGCACCTAAGGCAAACATTGAGGTATATTCATGGAGCTGGAAAAACAAAAGGAAGAAGGTTTTTGTTTTCTCAGTTTCAAGTGTGACTTAACTCTGAGACTCGTTGCTTGCTGCCAAGCATTTGAATGTTTTCCACTGATACAAAAGTAATTTACTGTTACTTCTGTATGTACCCACAGGCTACAGAATAAATAACTTTTAATTTTTGACCTTGTAGGCTAAGAGCAAACAATAAATCATGACTTGGATTATTCTTTGATCATAAACCTCTGTATGTGTGTAGTGAAACCTTGGTTTGAGTACTGCCAGCAGATAAAATTCTTTTGCTGCAATCAGTCCTTTGTTTTGACTCATTAAACTGTATAACCACTGTCAGAAAGATTGCCCTGAGTTACACACTATGTTTTACAGCTTGAAATGATCTGAAGCAAAGTTAAGTTCTTAATATAGATGGCAACTATCTTGTGTGGTCTGAAGTAATTTTATCTTGTTTAGCAAAGATGTGTTTGAAATCTTGCAAGGGCTACCAAGCCTATTCTGATGTGCTTTGACTATAGCAAGGGTGCTGTGACAACATTTTGTACAGTGGGATGACTGTACACTTGTGTCTCATCCAATAGCAAGAATATGACTTGCTAGTGTAAGTCACATTTTTGGTGTTAGTGTCTAAAATGTCTGAAGAGTAGTTGCCAACCAAAAGACCTCCCCTGACACAACTTCAGGCCGTTCCCTCAGGTCCTGTCACTGGATCTTGAGGTTCTTTTCTGCAAAGCTGCTTTTCTGATTGTTCTCCCCCAGCATGTAAAGGTAGCTGGGGTTATTCCTCCCCACGTTCAGATCCTAAGAAAATACAGCTTCTGATCAAGGATTTGAACATGAAGAGAGTCCTCTTCATGGTATAGTGCTAACAGTTGCTTTGTGAGGGAAGAGAAATTAATGTGCCACCTGCATCCTTATATTGGACTGTGATGCATTGGAGCTTTGCACATGGGTTATCTGTTTTTCACTTCTTATTCAAAGAATAAATTTCTCTTGAGTTTGCATGTAAATACAGGAAAGTTACTTCTGTGAATAATTGTATTCTAAGTGTAGGGAAAGGACAGGAGACTTTACAAAAGCAATTACCATTAGAGATTGCTATACCATCATTTGTACATGAATTGGTAGGTAGTTCAGGGCTTTGCAGAATAGCATGCAACTCAAACATCTGGCATGAGGTATCAACTGGGGAAGTAGATTTACTGTCTCTTCTCCCATTGGAAACACTTGAGTAATACTGTTTGCAAAGCACCTTACCTGCTGTGGAAGTACAACTATGTATAATAACAAGATTGCCAAGGAGCATTGAAGGCCTCTTCTGCATCACTCAGAGGGCTTTCTAGCCTGGTGTCTTGTCTCTGCCAGGGAATATAAGGGGAAATATAAAAAAAAGAAAAAGAAAGAATACATGATTCAGGTGAGCAGTGTCTGAATCCAAGAGGTCGAATTTTACTGTGCTCTATATGTAGTTGGGAACTTAATTCAAAATTTTCTATTCCTGATCTTTGGTTGTGCCTTTTTAACTGTGTATTTCTGCATGCAGTTGGGAGAAGAAGGTTTTGACATGATTATTCACTTGTATCAGCTGGAAACAATACCTAGAATTTTGCTAAAAAATAGCTACATTAAATCTCTTTCACATAATGTACTGAGACAATTCTTGCCAGTCTTTGCTGGCCAATACTGAAGAAGGTATGTACTTCTGGACATCTCCCACTGATGGGATTGCAGAAGCAGATGTTTCCTGTGGTCATAAGCAATGCTGGAGGATCTTGTGCATCTGTCTTGGGAGCTTCTAGGCCAAAGACTACTTGAAATGTTAAGTGCGTGAGCTGGAAAAACTTTTCTCTTTTAAGCCTGTGAGTGATGCAATTTATGTTGAAATTGATGGGAACTTTGTGTGGTATTTGCTTGGGATAAAGATCACACGTGCTGGGTAAATGGCAGTCTGTAAAAGTTGGTAAAGTTATAATATTGCATCTCTGCTTTTTAAAAATCATTGTAGGTGGAGACATTTGTCGCTGTTACTAATCTATGAAATATTTGAAAATGTTTTAGAATTATGAGCTGTGCACCAAATAAAGCATTTTCTATATGGAAACTTAATTAAAAACCTGTTGAGACATCATCTTTTCCATTCTTAGATTTTAGACTCATTTGGAGCTTGTCTAATTTCAGGGAAGCTCAGTGAGACTAAGTAAATGTCTTGGGGAGGGCGTGGACAAGCTTTAGTAGCTTCTGAGGGGAAAGGAAACAACCACCCAACATTAAACCCCAGGGCTTGGACTTAAGGTTTTTAGAATGGTACTGACATTTGTAGGTCAGTCTGCTTGATTTAACTATTGTTCTAGTTTGTATCAATGGAGTGTATTAATACTAACTTGTTTATGTTTCAAAGTATTAGTTAATCTGCGTAAAGCTTGTATTAGGTCTTTTAGCGATCTGTTTTATCTCATCTCTTATTTTCTCACTTAAATGAAGATTATGAAGTAACTGCTTGACAGTATTGCTGGATACTGACAAAATTGGCAACTTCTATTAAAAAAGGAATTATATAGCAATTTTTATCAATTAATTTGTATTTAAAGTGCAGCATTTAAACAAAGTAGCCTGGCTTATCATGTATTAATGGTTTCCTTGCTTTTGCATGCTGAATATGTATGAGGAGAGACCAACCAGGCTTCCTGAAGAAGATTGTGTAATAAAGACCTTAAACAAGGTCTTCTGTGTATTGTCCAAGAAAGTATGAGGAAGGCTTTCAGCAAAGGAGGAAAAAAGTGGCCATGTCGTGTTTAGTCCCATCTCCTAATCTGTTTGCTTGCCTGTCACAGGGAAGCATCACCCGGAGAGCGAGATGCAGCGAGTGATTGAGTCTGAGAAGGTCGCAAAAGTCGCCGTTGTACCCGAGTATGGCCATGACCATTCCAGGTTGCATGCCTACATCGGTGTATCCCTTGTCCTCGGCTTTGTCTTCATGCTGTTGGTGGATCAGATAGGCAGCTCTCATGTGCACTCTACAGATGGTAAGTAAAGTTTCAATAAGATTGAATTAGACTTGTTATTTTATTTTAATTACCACGTTGCTTTTTTTCC
The DNA here is from genome assembly GCA_013397135.1 of Pachyramphus minor. NCBI lineage: Eukaryota > Metazoa > Chordata > Aves > Passeriformes > Tyrannidae > Pachyramphus > Pachyramphus minor. Next base: position 662,822 of record VYXB01000020.1, on the reverse strand, counting down.
ATGTTGTTTTTTTTTTTTGAGTGCTACCACATTTAATTTGTCCATTCATATCCAGAGTGTTTCAGTAGGTGCTTTACAGACATAAATCAGGATCCATATGAAATGTTTATGCTGAAAATACCTCCTGAAATTCAGCATAGTTTGGGAGCTTACGTCACTAATATGAAATAACAGTATGAGCACGTATGGTGTAGGGGTAAAGGGTATCTTGACACTTGAGTTATTGTCTGTTTTACAGTATCACCATAGGGGATTTCTTTGGCTTCCCAAAAAACTTCAGGTTAGTCTTATATTCATTTTTTCCTACATAATTGTCATACGTATAGGTAAACTTTGCAAAGAACAAGTTCTCTTAAGTAAGAATGCAGAAATTATTAGATGTAAGGTCTGGTCCTTTACTGTAACTGCACAGCTGGACCTCCCACACTAGTCTAGAACTTCACTTTCACTTACTGGAAAATACCTCCTGTTTTGTCTAAAGTTTTGTCAACTCCTTGCAAGGCTACAGTTGCCTTTGTTTACTGCCTGCGGCTTAATACTCAGAACGTCATTTGAAATACACCAAAGGTGTTCTGTCATTTGAGAAGGTATTTTATTGCCTTTAGCTAGCTGATTTTCAAAGCTTTTCAAATGAAACGGGGGCAGTAAGGATGTCAGGAAGATGCAGGTGAGCAACTGCCAGAAGAATCCTTGGTTTGTACAGGTTATGACCCTTTTCTACGTCTCTGATCATAGCAAATACCAGAAGAAAATTGACTGTGTCTGTGTTAGATGTACACACTATAAAATAGGATATTAAGTAGAGTTTTATCTAGCCTGTTCCTCTGTCACTGGAAATGAAGTAGTGTTTTTGTAATGTGTTTTTAAAGCTGCGGGAGAAAACACTTTGCTCTTGAAGCAATGTCTTGCAGTTTTGTTATCTCCCAAGTGGCTAGATATTACATTGTCTAAACTAGAAAAATTCTGTAGGGCAGAATGGAGGTATGATGTAAAATGTGACTCTTTGAGTGTGTTTAGTATTGGTCAATCCAAAACAAATCTAAAGGAAATGTTCTTTGTGAGTATCTCCTCCTGTTTGACATGAGTATACCATTGCTGTCAGCCAAGTGCAGCTTATGGAATTCATTTCTCATACAGGCTCTCCTTAATTCAAAAGATCAAGGTGACCAAAGAGAATGCAGTAATTTTTAGCCATTTCACTTCCCTGATCTGACTCACTGGGCAACTTCATGGGTGCCTGGGCAGGGAGACTGGAGGGTGTGGGGACAGGCAGGAAGAAAGGAACACAACTAGAATTTCTGTTTTGACGGCAGTGCAGACTCGGTAAAGCAGCTGTGTAAGTGTGCTTTCAGTCATCTTATTGACCACCAGTATAATTCCATAATGGCTGTTAAACCATCTGAAATTAAACAGTTAAATAGTAAGGTATTCTATACTTGTGTAGGACTTACCGACCCTTGCTCATTGCAGTGATTCACCACTTCTTGTGTAGTGGTGAATATTGTCCAGTTGTGCTGTGTAATGAGCTAACTCGCCAATGTCCTCAGACAATTCTGGGCAAAACACTGGATCTCAAACTGCACTAGCTGCATTTCTGCTCTGTGGTGTTCAACACTGGAGGGTAATTTTTGCAACTGCTGCTGTGACAAGGAGAATTTATTGCTTACTAGAAACTGCCAGAGAATCAGTTCAGTAGAAACTGCCCTAGTCTGTCACCTGAAGGAACCTGCCAGTATTGAGTTATGTGGGGAAAAATCATTCTGACTTTTGGAGCGGCTGTGGATTTTGGGGATGCAAGACTAGCTTTTCTTTCTTGGTAGCACAGACCTTTAACATTTTGTTTCAGGAGATTAAGAGAAACATCTGCTTCTGCCTATGTCAGTGATCCTATAAATTGCAAAGAATTGTGTATGAGTCTGTCACTTGTTTGTTGGCAGAACTTCAGGTGATTTGAAGGTGTTAAGTATCAAACTATTTTAGAGTAAATCTATTGCAGAAATACAGAATTTGTTAGTTTTGAATATAACTGCCTAAGCACCTGGCAGTGATACTTACTTTATTTCCAGCATAATTTATGTATTTGATCTCTTTATATTAATTTTTCTCACGATTGTTTCAGATCCAGAAGCTGCGAGATCAGGCAACTCCAAAATCACCACAACACTGGGACTAGTAGTTCATGCTGCAGGTAACTTGGGACTTGTTGTTAGTACTTGACAAGGATGTCCATTGCTATGTGGGTCATCTTTGGATGTGAAACACTTGGGTTTTGCATTTGAAGGTCACTTTTTATTTAAAAAAAAAAAGCAGAGCAGGGAGAACTGAGGATGTTCCCCAAAATTAATTGGGAAAATACCAGTGCTCAGATGTTCACAGAATTTTATTTGGGTATGGTATTTTCACTCTTTTATTTTTCCCATTTGATAGGTTGTATGATGCTCATTCTCTGCCTCTTCAGGTCATTTGCTGGCTCCTTTAGCTACTGAATTTCAGTACATGCTAACACATTTGATAAGTAGTATGAAACACCTTTGGGTTTGCTTGTTGTTGACCTGTGTTTTTTTAAAAAACACTAATTTAAAAAATACTATCTTGTAGAAAAAAAGACATTATAAGGTGGAGCACAAAGATTTGACTGAAAGGCAATCCAACTTGCAAGGACTAACTGTGCATGTGTTGCAGTCAACCCATGCAGAAATTATTAGATCATTGTAATTCTTGATTGATGTGTGATATAAATATGATGCTTTTTAATCTTCTGCTGAGGGTTGCTGTCTAGATAAGTCAGATGTTGATCAAAAACTTCTTCACTAAACAAAGTGTCTATATATTAAGGAATAATATAGTATCCCTTTTCTGTTTCATTTAGACAATATATTTATGTTAAATGATAAAAAATTATTACTTAAAATAGTTATATTTGAAAAAACATTTAAAGGGTAATAATAAAACAAATTTTTTTTTTTGATTTAGACAGGAAGCTTTTTCTACTACAGAAGACTAAAACAACTAAACTTGTTACCTGGTTCTAATTTGAAAGGATGTATCAATTCTGAGTAGATGCTCAGTATGGTTTTTATGGTCTTGGGAAATATGAGACAGCTCTTGTTGAGGGTTGTCTGATATTCTGAAATCTTGTGGCTTAACAAACAAAGGCAAGTGTTGACTTGCTGTTGTTAATGGCATTTTGAATAACAGAACTTCTTAAATCAACATGGTTTTTACTGTCAACCATTGACGGGGTGGGGAAGCTCGTGTGGGGGAATAATCCATGAATTTGCACTCCTTTTTCAGCTGATGGTGTTGCATTGGGTGCAGCAGCTTCTACTTCTCAGACTAGTGTCCAGTTGATAGTGTTTGTTGCAATTATGTTGCACAAGGTGAGTCATCATCCAAAAAATCTTACTTGCTCTTCAAAAGACTACTAAAGCACAGAGGAATTGCTAAAGATCTAAAGTTTCCTCAGTGATGTAATACAGAAATGTTTAATGCCATTGAAATAAACAGGTTAACAGTACAGTTTCAGGGACCAAAAAGCACTGGCATGATGTATGACAGAAAAGCAAATGATTGATGCTAAATCTGAATGGGGTACAAATGAAAGAGAAATCTGACTGCCTACTGCCTGCCTTGGTTGCAATGTTTGGGACAAGTCTCCCAAAATAAGGAGAGAATAATAGCTCATGAAGAAATGTCAGCTTCACACTCTTCTGAAGCTAGTGTGGTAGTGTTTGGTTGTTTTAACAAACAAAAACCCTATAGATTCTTACTGCTGTAAGAGAGGTATCCAGAGAAGTGAAGCACAGAAATATATGCTAGGGCATTCAAGGAGGAAAAGCAGTTTTATGCTGATTACAACAGTCTTTTGGTTCTGTGATGTTCTTAGGAAAATGAAAAGGATATTTGTTTTGAAGGGTTTTAGTGTTTAAAGGATTAGCCTGTTGAAACCACTTAATATCAGGGTACTAAGTTACAACTTCTAGTTACCTCTGTTATTGTAGTAGTTTCAACATCAATATGCCATGACTGCAGGGAAAAAAATGTTCTTCTGCTGATAACAAGCAAACAGTAGCTCTTGGAAGATGGGAAGATCATCTTTCCTTAATACTTATGCAAATGTATCGGCTATATAGGCTCTAAACATACATGTGCAGATGCCTATTTGCCTTATGATAACCCATGCATGGATTACAGCTGTTAGTCATACAGTATTGAAAATCTTGCTTGCATAATTACATGTTCAAAATGTTAGGGAACTCAGATCTAGTACGTCTTTTCTTCAATGTTCATAAAAGAAACTGTGGCTTATGTAACCCTCTTCAGAGGTGGTGATGTCAACATCGTGTCTTTTTTGAAGCTTAATTAATGGCTGTTGCTAATTGAAACTTACTTTTGTTATTCTTAATGTTCAAATTAACTGACTTCTGAAATTGTAAAAATTTAGAAGAGGAAGATTTGCTCCTATGAAATATTTGGCATTGGACACACTTCTCTGGTGTCTTTTTCCTAGTCTTATCCTAATTGATGCTTTTGTCTTTTTCATATTTTTTCTTTCACTCATGGTTTCCATCCTCTATGTTTAAAAAAAAAGATTGTATGTAAAAATGCTCAGTGCATTTTAGTGTCTTACAGAAAAAATGTCAGGGTAGATTGCTATTGTCTTTATGCAAACAAAGATATAGTAAATTCCATGAGTAGTAGGGCAGCTATGCCTTTTGGATAAGAAACTGGGTGCCAGCAGAGAGAGAAGGGAGTATTTGTTTGCTTCCTGGTGGGAACAGGAATGAAACTGAATGATGAACTAATCAAAAGACCTCTTAAGTCTTTGTTAACATGGAGGCTGACAGTTACCTGTCTTTGGGCAATTTTTTCCCTCCTCATGTTAATTTTAGAATTTTTCTGCTGTAGATAAAGAAACTCTCTATCTAAGGATGTGTGGTAGTAACAAGATGAAAAAAGAAATTACTTAAGTTAATGGAAACTTGGAGATTATAGCAATGACTCAAGTCAGAATGAACGTTTTAATATTTATAATGACTACACAGGTATTTGTTTTCTGATAGCCAGAATGTGAGTTTCCATGAGGTGCAGTTATTAAGATGGGGCGGTTTGGAGAATTAACTGTTGATTTGGTTTAGCTGCAATATGCTAGTGCTCACCCTGAATTTCTTCCAATTCAGTACATTTCAAAGTAGTAAGTTGTATTTCAACTTTTTCTCATATTTCAGAGGGTTTGAGAAAGTGCTGTATTACGAGCCTGTATTGTTTTTTTGCAGGCACCAGCTGCCTTTGGCCTGGTTTCATTCCTGATGCATGCGGGGCTAGAACGGAATCGAATTAGAAAACACTTGCTGGTCTTTGCATTGGCAGCCCCTGTTATGTCAATGGTGACATACTTAGGGCTAAGCAAGGTAGGTCTGTCATCTTGTTCTGCCCAAAATCTAGCTTAGTGCTGGAGTTTGGGGAAATGAATACCATGATTTTCATGTAACATAATTCCAGACTGCTTGAAAAATTCAGCAGAATGGAGATTTTTAAAAAAATTGATGGAAAAGTAGCAATATGAATGCATGAAACAAATAACCCATGCTTTCCCTCAGAATCAGTGACATATGCCTTTACAGAGTTTTGTATAACTTTTTTTTAAAAGTCTGATTTCTGTCTTTTTTGCTTTCTGCTGCTCCTCACTGAGAACAACTTACTCATATACCAGATTTTGTCAGATGCCTACTTAACTAAGTAATTTTCGGCATTGTTGCATGCATTCTTCTTTTAATGTGTAGGTAGAAAATAATCTTTTCTAGTTTCCCCTGCCATCCCAGAAGTGGTCCTCTGTGTTCAAAGTCTGTGTCAGAAGTTGAATCCTCGGCTAGAACAGCCTTTTTGCCTCTTACTCCTTAAAGCATAGTCTTGTCTTGGGTCTATACAACAAATGGCCTGTGAAATGAGCCGCTGCACATGGGTTTATCATCTCTGTCCAAATTAAATGTTTCCGCTTCTGATAGCATATCCTTTGATATTCCTGTATTTCCAAACTGCTGTGTGTCATGCTGGTGACACACTGTGGGGATGTGTTGTAAAGAGTATAACGTGATCTCACAAAACCCAAGGCATGAGAGGAAAGATTAAATAAATCGTCCAGGCTAATCTCTTTACCTACGTCTGAGGAATTATATTTGACATTACAGTGCAAGAGGCAGCAGAAAAAAGGGTTGGGTTTATAAATGGAAATAAGAATTCTGTTTGAGCATTCTTTTGAAGCATGATCGTCAAGAGTTGGGTTTGTATTTTGCACTTCAAAAACAACAGAGAATTGATAAGGCATCAGGGCTGTCACAGTGGTTTTATAGTTCAGATGAAGATGTATCTTTGCTCTTTGAAAAAATGACCCAAGTGTATACCAGAGAACTAAGATCACACCTGAGCTGAAAAGGGTTCAAGAAGCATGTGAATCTGATATTAGTGGGTTTGCATTTCATTACATGTACTGATGTGTAGCATGATCTTAATCCTAGTATGAATGTGAAGAGGTGCTCAATTTTGATCCAGAAGATGCATTTCTTCATGAAGTTTGCTTGGAAATTCTGAAAAAGTTTTGGGGGTTTCCTTCTACATACAAATGAAATATTGAACGAGTGATGATTTGGAACTTGGCTCTGAACAGCAGGGGACCAGATATTTAAAGGCTAACATCTTATTTGAACCCTTTGTTTAATAAAACGGAGACAAAAAGTCTCTCTTGAATGTTCTGCCTAAAATTTTTGGCTTTGCAATATCAATTTTATTCTTTTTCGAAACATGTTTTGTATGTTGTTGTGAGATTGTCCAGAAAAAGATGCTTCTGCACAGACTGTGACTTCTTTCTTTTGCAAGGTTTCCTAGAAGTCCACAGTGAAGTAACTGTAGGATGAGGAGTGTCTTTTTGCCCCCCACTTAGTTAACTTTAGAGTGCCTGTTTCTACATGTAAGGTGGACAACACAAAAGAGCACGCTAAACCATTGTCATTGTGAGAGAAGACAGTTCATAGAAATCCTGTTGTGTCTGGACACTTTCAGAGGTTTTTTGTTACCAATTGAAGAACTTCTGCTTATCCTCACTTTTGCTCTTTGTATTTCAGAGCAGCAAAGAAGCTCTTTCAGAAGTCAATGCCACTGGAGTTGCTATGCTGTTTTCTGCTGGGACTTTTCTTTATGTTGCCACAGTTCATGTCCTTCCAGAAGTAGGAGGAATTGCTCATAGCCACAAACCTGAATCAACCGGAGGAAAAGGACTCAGTCGTCTGGAGGTGGCAGCCCTAGTATTAGGATGCCTTATTCCTCTAGTTTTATCTATTGGACACCATCACTAAATGCTCAAATTTCAGTGTTCTCCTCCTCGATCTGACATGAGCAGTAAAATGTCGGCTGCTCGCTATACCATTGTCTCTTACCCATCATCCATCCCATCCACTTTATGGAGTTCAGAGGGAATCTTGATTGCAAAATGAGGAATACTAGGAAAGTTTTTAGTGTAGCAAAATGTACTTTGGCAGCCGGACATAAATTCTATGTAACTTTCTTTTCTGAAGACATTTGCTATTTTAATTGCTACTTCTGGCCCTATTCTCAGGGAAGATGGAATTTGAAGTTTAAGGAAGGTAAGCAAGGAAGAACATAGCAACTCATCACAAAATTGCAATTACCAAAGTATCCTGCAGTTCAGCTTTCACAGCTGAGGGCAAAAAACAAGGATGGCTGCACTGTGAAAAGTTGAAGTCTTACTGATGAAGAAGGGGGTCTGCTCCACTGGTTCTACGCTGTCCTGGCAATGTGACGGTCCTTGTGATGTTTGTCACTAATTGTATCGCAGAAATGGGCTACACTTGGAACTCTGGATAACACTGCTATTGTCACAGACGTGTCTCTTGATAGAAAAGAAATTATGTAGACAAAGTGTAGATTAGACTAAAACCAGCCAGTTAAGAAAGTGCAAATAAATTTTGCAGTGTATTCCATTATTTAAGACAAAGGATAGAAGCGAGGAGAACAGTGTTTTGATTGTTTATGCAATGGTTAATAGATTCTAAAACAGCACTGTTTCTTGGGAGATGGTCTTCTTCCAAGTCAGTCACGTGTTAAGCACCAAAAATGTTAGCAGGAATTACATCTTGGGTACTATGGTTACACTACTGCTTCTGTTGAGAGAATGCCCATAGTATTTCTGCTTCTGTTGAGAGAAGTACCCATAGAAAAACTCCTTTGAAATAGGGCTGTTCTGGGCTCTGGGGAGTAGAAATCTGATGGAGAAGCAGTTGAGGGACCAGAGAACTTTACAAGCTCATTTTCAAAAGTCTGAACTGCTGAAGTCAGTGGAGGGCTTCTGTGAGTTTTTCGCTAAATAAAAGGCATTAAGGATAACAAAACAAGATGTTTAGTTAAATATTTATGCTGCAGATAGAGTACAAAGTGTTTCTAAAGCAATTCTAAACAAAAAACCCCAACAAACAAAAAACCAAACTGGTGGGTTCCCAGTGGACTTGTTAGACATTTTGTTCTTCCTTTGGGAATTGTTCATTTGCCTCTTACTGAGAAGCATTAGTTTTGGTGAATCTACTGAACGACTTGTTGCCAATTGCTGATGTCTGTCACTGCAGAGGAGTGGTAAAAGAGCCCTCCATTTCCCAGGCACAGCTTTGTCTTGTCAGGCACCATTTCTCTTATGCAGAATATATTATACTGTAATAACTGTAGTGCATTGAAAAGTCAGAAATGCTTGACATGCACAGAATCAGCATAACATTTTCTTTAGGGGAAAATTTTTTAATGCCATACCTGTTTTAAGCTATACTTTGTCTGCACTTTTTAAAGATAACATTGCCAAATATATATTTCTTTTTGATTGTTTTTTTGTTTGAAATGAATTGTCAAGGCTTGAAATATCTTCTTAACTGAAGTGCTTCTTGTTTCCATTTGAATGAGAGTCTGTTTTTCATGCCATTTATTACTTGTGCTACACAGCTCATTGTGCCTGGTAACTTCACATTTTTGTCACTGTTTTGTTTGTCTGTTAGTTCAGTAATGGGTGTAGCCTGGATCTTGGACTAGTGATTGCTTTGTCTATTGGCTTTCTAACAATACGAGTGTATCCCAGGATTGAACCTAGTATTGATTCCCAGGACTGCTTGTTTATTTGTATGTTTTACTACATAAAATCAATGCAAAATTATTAAAAATAATTCTCTGCCATGAGACAGTATTTTCATAGAGAATTGGTGTTTCAGACCTAAACAAACATTTTTTACATTAGACCTTCAATACCGTGTTCTGAAAAGCCACTGCAAAATTAATGATGTGGATGAGATCCTCACTTGTGCATTCTTAAATGGTTTTGTTTGGTTTTTTACAATATATATCTGCAACTAGTAAGTTACTGGTTAAAAAAGTTCACTGAAACAGGTTTCTAGCATGTGCAAATGATACGCAGGGATGTTTGTACCGGAGGTCCCAGTGTCCTTCCTGATTTCTCACTAGTTAATTTCTTCCTTGATAATTTCACTATTTTACCTGGCTTAATTTTTCCACATAAGTGTTTCCAAAAGCTGGAGAGTTTGCAAGAGCAGTAACAGAACCAGGAGATAGCTTAGTGCAGCACTTGGTGTTGAAGTTTAGTAAAGCAGAAAGTTTTTATCCTTTAAACTCTTACCTGTCACTTGCACGTGCACCCCACCCTGGGAGTTAAGGGGGCATCCTGACTGCGTTCCACTTCAGCCTCATTTTGTGTATAACAACAGCAATGGTTTAGAGAGGTATATAACTAAGGTCCTGTTCTATGCCTTTTGTTCCAGTGTTGGAGCATGTGGGTAGTACCTTCTTTTAAGGATCAGTGTGTATTGACCAGGATGTGATTTCACTGCTGATATAACCTCTGGCATATTAATCATAGGTGGCAATGTTGCGAAGTCTTGTAATCTTTCTATTTTTCCTGTCCTTCAGATCATGTTTCCAGTTTTTGGAGCAACCATCAGGAATAGTAATACTCAGTTTAATGATTCATGAAGTATAGAGTCCGAGTTATAGCAGCAGGTGAGCGATTTTGAATGAAAACATTGGCAACTTAAAATTGGCACAAAAATTTTGATAACATGCTTTTTGTTTTGGCACTTGATTAAGTGATAGAAGACTTTTGTGACTTTTTTTTTTTTCTTCTCATTTAGAAGTGGCAACAGCATTTTGTTTTAGCTGCCTCTGTTATCTCTGTGTTGAATTATTATTTTAAATTCTGTAACTAAAACTGCAGTGACTAAAGAAGCTTTTGGTTATGTGATAAGGAGAATGGAAAATTTTAAATTATCAAACCTTTCCAAATTGTTAGTACCAGATTAGAGGATTATTTTAATGAGTTAAATGAAATGGCCCATTTTATTATAACCTTTTTTTACCTATATCACTATCTGTCACAGTAAATCCAAGCATTGAGTATAGTCAGGGCCATCTGGTATCATTTTCTACTCCTCAGGGGACCTTGGTACAAACAAATTCCTCTTACTCTCTCTATGTAATAGCTATCTCTACCTGTTGTTTTTTTTTCTTTGAGGTAGGTGGCAGCAGATCTAGCTGGTAGTGTTTAAACCAATGTCAGCCATGTCCCCCTTTCCTTCTGTAAATCCCTCTAGGAAATCCATAACCTTCTCATCACCTGATTTTTTCAGTTAATGATTTCTTAATTGGCAATAGGAATTGGACTAAAGCTATTTCAGTTGATCCTGGTGTGCTCAAGTACTTTCTCTATCTTTCTAATGCTTTTATGGTTCCTTATATAAAGAAGGGAAATACTTCTTTTCCAGCACTTGATGACAGTTGCAGAAGCTGTACTGACATTAACTGAAGTGAGGATGGCAGAGCTGTCACACCTAGACAAGACTTTTTGATTTTTGTGGCTTGTCAGATGGCTGGGTGTTAAACACAGAAACCCACTGTTGACTTCAAAAAAACATTTCCAGGCGGATTGTGTAAAAGGTTAATATTATCCAAGAGGCCCAGGAAAACCACTGTGTTTATTCAGAAACTAGTTCAGAGCCTTCAAGGAGCTTGTTACAGTAGCACATGTGTCTGTGGCATCAGCTAAATGCAGAATAAGAGAGATGCTGTAGAATAAATGTTCCTGCTGCTCCCTTACCGTTCTGTGCTGGGACTTGGGAAGAAGAGGAGTGAAGCGTACTTATATTCTTTTGGGGGTGGAGGGAGGAGGAGAAGTGATTGCAGATTGGTGGGAAAGTTTGTGATGAATTTCAGATTCCTGTTCACATCAAACTTCTTTTAAAAAATGCTATTTTTTTCTTACTGTTCTTACATCTCTCAGCAGCCTTGGCTTTCCAGGGAAAAACATTGCGTGGTCATTGCTGTTTACCTGATTCCATGTATGAAACTGTAATTTTAATGTCTTTTTTCCAAACCATTTGTACACAAAATCATTCCATGAATGGCTGCCTTATAATTTTTCCACTTTAATTGTGAATGGTTAAAATAATGTTGCTGTTTTCAATTTGTTTTATTATATTAAATTTTTACTAGGTGCAGTGCTTTGGAGTTGGCTTGTCATTTACTGCATGGGGTTTTGTGGTAGCTCTGACAAAGAGAAATTAAGTCTTAAATGGGATGCAAGCAGTGCAGACAGTACATTTTATTTTTGTGCATTTGGTGCTTTTCTTTATGATGTCTGAGCACCTCCTGAAAACCTGGAACTGAAACTGCGTGTTGGGAGGCAGTCTAGCAGGTTGATTTGGATATAGGTATGAATAGGTTTAGAGGTATTAATGCAGACATGATTTGACAGCTCTGGTTGAGAGGGGCATTTGGCAACTTCTGTCTCTCACAGTGTTTAGGAGTTGGCATTGCCCCAAAGCTATCTCTTCCCCCACCCACAGGGAAATCCTCAAGCTTACTAGGCAGAGACCTCTTTGGAGGGCCACAAGGAGATTGATTGCTGCAAGGTTGCTCTGTGCCACTGTTAAAAGGCTGGAGGACTCCAGTTTGTGCTCTCAACTCTGTCAGTCCCAAACCCAAAATGCAAACGCTAAGCCCCTCCATTCTTTTTGGAGACTTTGTGACAAAATTTTCACATACATATATGTGCTTTTATGGGATTTGGATTAAAAGTCAACTTTAAACCCTAGTCTGCTTTTTGTTCTTGTCTTATGGGGGGGAAACTGCTGGTGAAATCTTTCTTGCCCCTGTTACGTGGTTTGTTGTTGGGTATTTTGCCTCCTGTCTTCTTGCTGTTTCCAGGCATTGAGTCACAGCTCAGCTTTCCTTGTGGCTGCCCTGTGATCCTTCTGCTTGCTGTTTACAGCTCTTCAGTGTTTCTTGACCTTCGTTGTTAATGCAGTTTTTCTGGCAGGCAGCTCACCTTCCTCCTGCAGTCTGCTAAGCCATAGTTACCAAAGTGTTCTTATGCCAATTGTGGTGGTTGTAACTGAGAGGGGATTGCTGAGGAGTGCTCTTGCTGGGATGAAAAACTGTCTTCTCAGGCTCCTGAATTTCTCTGAGTCGTATTTGGCTCTGACATAATATTAAGTGGCAAAATGTAGTAAGATGTTAAGTTTTTGTAGTGGTCTCTGAGGTGCTCAGGCAGGGGTTAGGAGGAGTGCTTGGAAACTTAATTCTGTTTTGTTATCAGAGCTAAAGCTTGCAGGGCAGTCTGGGTGTTTTTTTCCTGTAAGACATATTATGCTGCATTTTTAGAGTTTGCAGATTTTATTAAGAGATTTTTGAAAAATCCATTGAGTTGCACCTTATGTGCTGTCATTATAGAAGGGGCAAACTTTCAGGAAAAGAAATTCAATGGTTTATGTAACAAGATGCAGCTTTAAAGAATGGCCACAGTTAGGCACCTTTGACTTTGTTACTTTCCCAAACTTGGTTGGGACTAGATTTAACATTGTAAAACACATGTGGGGCTCAAATCAGTAAATGAATTGGAGGAGCAAAGGGAAAGGTGCTTATCTTTTGCCAAAGCATGTGCCATTGTGTGTATTATATTAGGGGTTTGTAGAAGAAAGTTATTACTGCTGCAGCATCCTATTGCTACTGCCAGGATTTAGGGCAAGGATGAGAAACAGAGTTGGGATACTGCGAATAACTAGGAAGTGGACTCGCTATCACAAGGCAGTTCCTAGGGAAACACCTGCATAGGTTTTTCAGATCTGTAGCTATATCTGTGGGGCTTGGGTTTTGCAAGTGAGGGATCTGAAATTTTGTCACTTGACCTTGCATGATAAAGTGATCAACTGGAGTAATGCAGGAAGGGATAATGGTTTAAAGCCATTCTAGAGAGTGAGATAACCCCTTGAGCAGCTTAGAAATAGGCTGGTCTTCACCTCCCTGCTGTGGCAATGGTACCTGGCAGTGTGCCAAGTTCCTTAGCCTACTGAGGGAAGGCACTAATTGAATGTGGTCTAGAGCACTGATTGCAGAGTGGTTGAGCCTAGAAGGGACCTCCATAGGTCATCTGGTCCAATAACACCTTTGCTCAAGCAGGGCCACCTGGAGCCATTTACTCAGGACTAGGTCCAGATGGCTTTTGAGTATCCCCAAGGAGGGAGACTCCACAACCTCCCTGGGCAGCCTGTGCCAGTGCTCAGTAATGCTCAAGTAAAAAACCTTTCAGGACAACTCTCCTGTGTTTCAGTGTGTGCCTGTTGCCTCTTTTCCTGTAACTGGGCATCATGGAAAACAGCCTGGCTCCATCCTCTTTGCACCCTCCTCACGAGTATTTCTGTACATTGATGAGATGCCTCTTATGGCTGCTGAGTTGACACAGTTTGTAGATACACTTCTCCATAATTTCCAGCTGCCCTGTAAGCAGGATCAGGTTTTAGACCTGCATTTTCAGAAAAGAGAAAGGGGAAGGTTATAGGATGAGTGATGTATATGTTGCAAACATCACATATCCATTTAAGATATCCTTGGTTGAGATGATTCATAAGCAATTAATTAAGAAAAGGATTTATGTTTTTCTCCTGCACTTGCTATCTACAGACTTACTTAAGATTCTGTCACACAGTGTTCTAGCTCTTTCACTCCAGCAATAAGCAATCCTCTCAGACAGTTGCTTACTTTTGATTTTTCTGGTAGTTCACAGGACTTGTGTCATTAAGAAAGAGTGTAATCTCTTTATACTGGCTTAAGCACAAGAGAATATGATTAAAGATTAAAGTCAGCAGGAGAAGCAAATGACAGTGGTGCTGTTATAGCTAGTACAGGCAGATGTAATGGAGTGAGGATGGGAAGCCATTATTTTTCCTAGGTAAGCTCTTTGGTTTTTTGGGCAAATAAAATTCAGTTTTAATGGTGAAGCATTATACAGTATGTTAGCATTCTTTTAGTGTATTTAGTAAATATATCACCTCAGTAATGAGTTTTAACCACTGTAGTCTGTGGTAAATCCTTTTGGAGATGTGAGGAAGTGTTTTTTGGTCCATTAATGTTACAAGTGTTACCACTACAAACTAAAATATTGAGGAGCTGTGGTGTTGTAGACTTCATGATAATTGCTGTAGAGTTCCTTTATTTGTTAAGGAAAAAAAATGTACATCAGCATTTTTATGAGAGATTCATTAGGGATGAGTACAGCAGCAAGAAGATGAGCTGTCATTTATTGTTCCAGCTTACAAATCAAGTCATTCTTCCACTGATATGTGCAAGCCTTATCCAAATATCCCTGCTGGCAGAATTGCACAACATTCCACCGTCCTCATGACAGCACTTCTCCCTCTTATCTGAGATGTCTAGAGATTAACAAACCCTTGGAGGGGGCAATGGGAATAAAGAAAAATGCCTCATTCATAAAAACTTTTAGAGTTAATTAAAATTAAGCTGTATCCTACTGACTCATACCAAAACAATAGGAAACCTAAAAGCAGAGTGAAATCTTCAGGGGAAAAAATGCTTATTCTGTATCCGTGTGGCCATCCAGTGTCTGAAGTGGTAATTACTTTGATATATGATTATAGCTGTGTTGGAGTCTGGGAGGGGTTAATGGGCTTCTGCTGTCTGAAGAAACACTTTAAATGAGATATTTATGGCTATACTGGGTTGAAGAGGGCTGCTAAAAACCCTGCTTACAAGCCTTACTACTACTCTGAATGACTCTTACTACACCACCTCGTAGTCAAGCTTTTCTTGCCTCCAGAGTACAATGCTATCAGTAGAATGAATTGGTTTAGGGCTGCAATCAATTTCCCATGCTCTTTTTCTTTATGACAGAGAAACTGATGGATGACTGACCTTGAACAAAACTTTGTACTCCTGATACCTCTGTGCAGGTGCTTCTCATGAAGGTGATTGGGTTCATGTGGAGGACTAGGGGTCTGCCCAGGAGTGTTTGTATGCTAATTCCTGCAACCTGAACTTCAGCAGTATGAAAGAAGCCTCATTTACAGAGGCTGTGTGGTAGCATGGGTCCCAGGAGAGTAAAAAGAGATGGGGGAAGGAGGAGATGACCCTCTTCACCTGTTGTGTTTTGCAGAGAGCAATGTCTTTGATATCTTTCTTGCCAGGCAGTTTATCTTTCATTTGGCTGATAGTTCTCCTCGGCACAGCTGGGTTTGCAGTAAAGCTTTCATGGTCTGCTGCTGTGATAGATGGCACCAGTAGATCTTTGTGCCTCTGTATTTAGATAATCCCTTGATGAAGTGGGCAGGAAGGAGGCAAGAAGTATGTCTCGTCATGTGTATGTGCACAGCAGGAACCCTGACCTTGCTATGACTGGCTGGAAGAGCAGGACCAGGAAGGAGAGAGGGAAACTTGCAGTGGAGGCTGCTGCAACTAGAGCTGAAGGGTATAACAGAATGTATGGGTGAAGGGTGTGAAGAACATTGGTGTTGTGGTCCTTCCAGTTTCCACTCCCGAATGAAGTCCTAATTGTAGTATCCGTAGCTTTTTAAGGCCTTTCCTTCAGTGACCACAATAA
Organism: Pachyramphus minor; assembly: GCA_013397135.1. NCBI lineage: Eukaryota > Metazoa > Chordata > Aves > Passeriformes > Tyrannidae > Pachyramphus > Pachyramphus minor. Next base: position 646,873 of record VYXB01000020.1, on the reverse strand, counting down.
TTTTAGGGGTAAAGGGAGTGTTAAATGTGTATGCAATTGGAGCGGGGGAGGTGTGCTGGGCATTTTATGAATTTGAGGTTGAATAAAAACATAGTTTAGCCAATTCTGTTTTCCTGGATATGTATTTATCGCTTAAAAATTAGAACTGTGACTTCTTTTCCTCCTTTGACCAGAGGGAACAAAATGGGTAGAAATTGGTGGACTGCAACTAATATTGAAACCTGTGCAGTTGAGAAATACCTTGTGGATGAAAGCCCAGCAACTAACCTGGTTTTACAATCTTGGAGAATTCAGATACACTTTCTAGTGTTGAAACAGCTAAGGAATGTGCTTCTGCACAGTGGGCAGCCCTGCATCTCACTCGCTTCGTACTGGACGGTTTTGTCAGATCTGAAAAATGCTGATGGTTCTCCAGTTGTTTGCCTGTGTAATATGTAGAGGTATTATATTTCCCACTCTATTATTCTGCCAAGGAAATGCTAACAAACCCTTCTCTTTTGCGTGACTGGCCAAGGTACCCAAACTATTGCACTGATGTATGTATTCTTATGATGTACCAGTGTACCAGTGTCATGCATGAGGTACAGTGGCAGAAAGAAATTGAGTTACCTGCTTAGAATGATAGAACATCCTCAGTTGGAAGGGACCTACAACTATCATCAAAGTCCAGCTCCTGGCCCTGCACAGGGCAGCCCCAGTCAGATAAGGGACGCTGCCACGACTGGAAGCTAAGCCCTGGTGTACTGAACTGTGCTTCCATGCCCTTGTTATGAAGGCAACACTTTTTCTGTGCTCAAAATTAACAGGTCTGAGTAAGCAGTTGCACCTTGAAACTGTGCTGGCCCCAGAATAACTGCTCTAAACTTTGTCTCTGCTCTGTTTGTAGATCTCTGAGTGTCCTGGCACCACAGGGTGCAAAGGGCAAGAAAGTCTTTACAAATTTCTGAGCTGTTCTTTCCAGAGTCCATGCTATTCACCTGGCTTGTATATCCTGGGTAGTCCTGAACTTGACTTTGATGCTTTCTATGCAGAAAGCTTCAAGCAGAGCTGGTGTATTGGGCTTTTGTGGCCAGAAGCCACTTTCATAGTGGGGGGTGCTATAGCGGTAGCTGGGAGGGGAGGAGGTAGAATTTGGAAGGAAGGAGGGATGAGGGGAAGGTGTTTCTGAGCTTATTTTACTTCTCATTCTTTTGCTCTGATCCTGTTAGTAATAAATTTAATATCCCCACTTTGAGTCTGTTTTGCCTATGATGGTGATCAGTAAGTGACCTCCTCAGGTCCTTAACTCATGAATTCTTCATTGTACTTTTCTCTCCTCTATCCAGTTGCAGAAGTGGGGGAGAGAGTGACTTTAGTGAGTACCTAAGTTCAGCCGGGTCAACCCACTACACCTGGCTAAGCCATCGCTGCTCAGCTGTTTCGCCTGGTCAAACCATGTTCTTGGTAACTATCTATTGTTGCTGCTGTCACATTTGGGATTGAGTTGAATAGTGTTGATCACAAGCACTTAAGATGTAGGTAAAATTAATGCTCTTGGAAAGGTAAATAGATATTGCTGTGTGCCAAACAGCAAGCTTACCAGTGCTGAACACTTGCAAAATTTTCTTGGGGAAAGGTTTGTTCTTTCCTGTCCCTGTGTATGAAGGTTTAGCTGCCCCTCTCAGGACAAGGGGCACTCCCGTGGCTGCTGTGCTCCCCCACAGCCTCAGGAATGGGACTGGGATGTGGCTGGCTGGGGCTGCTGGAGCAGTGTGGCTTGTGGGCATGCAGCACTTGCCCCTCCCCAGGGAGGAAGAGATGGGATTGTGTACCGGTGAGTTCATCATCTACAGGAAAAAAAAGAAAACGAATAGAGTTGTATTTATTCACTGGTGTTGAACAAGTTGCTTGTTGGAAGCAATCTTTTTAACTGTTGTAGTTCTAAGTATTTTCTGTCAGCTGTCACTTTGGTATGTAGGCTTGATGGGGGCAAAACCGGTGTCTTGCAGGAAGGCTCTGTACTGTCCTCTGGAGAAAGCTTTTAAATGTAGCTGACCACTGTAATATATTCTGAAGCCCTGAAAAATAACTATTTAGCAGAAATCTTTATTTTAGAAAGACAAAACACAGAATAAATGAACTTTCTTCCAGAAGAAGAAATTCTATTCTTAGTAAAATTAATTTTTTTTTTTTTTTTTTTTAACTCCTTTACATGCTAAGAGAAATGATCATTGACTGTGGTGTCAGTTCCTGAGAAAGCAACCCTCCAAAAGCCAGGCTGTGTGTGAGGCTGCTTGCTATCAAATCCCTTTGCTTCAGTAAACTGATGTCTTACTTTCTGTCTTCCTGTAGGATTCCTGAAGTGGTGCTATATCCACAGCTAGCAGTTGGATTAATACAACTCCTGGGCTATCCGGCATGGATTTGGGTGGGTCTGAAGGGCTGGGACCAGTGGAGGGCTTTGACTGGAACAGGTGACTAAGACCAAGTAATTCTCACCATCTCTAAGGGTGATGTCAGATGAGGTTGTAAATCTACAAAGGCACTTGACTTTAATGCCTGTTTGCTGAGTAACTCTTTCCTTTGAGCTCTGCAGGACAGCTCTGGCTTCCCATCTGACATGGAAAATTCAATCATGTGCAAAAGAAACATGCTCTGTCAGTGTATTGTGCTAGAGATGGATTGATGGTGGTTGTTTTTGTTCTATTAAAAATAGCCTCGGCACATAGCTATCTGTGCATCTGGGAAGCTGGAGCATCACTTTGAGGAATACATGTTGCGTTTTGTCTTTGCAAGAATGATGTATTATAAATGAAACCTGAGCTGGACTTTATTTCTCCACATTGTTCCAGGTACTTGCTAATACCTCCCATAATTTCTAATGGTTCTCTGGATTGAGAATGGTTATGGAACCTCTCAGAAGCTGTAAGAGAAAAAGGAATCCATACTGGAAGGCAAGATCTGAATCTTTCCAACTCCACGGCAGCTCTGATCCAAATCTTAACTTACTAGCCCCAACCCAATAAATAGTTTGTTCTTTTCTGCACAATGTACTATTGTAAGGCTGCCCAGAACATGAAGGTATAACTTTTCACTTAAAAAAAACCCAAACAAAACCAAAAAAAAACAAACCAAACCAAAAAACAAGCCTTCTCTGCAGCTGCAGTTAGCCAGTATGTGTATCCTTAAGTGAAAGGGAGCATCTTCCAGCTGAGGGGTGGCCTGTGATGAAGGCACATGGTGTGATTCTTGGGGATGTCCTGTGCAGGGCTAGGGTTCGGACTCAATGATCCTCGTAGGTCCCTTCCAACTCAGAATATTTTGTGATTCTGTGAAGAAGTGTTACTTCTGTATAGCTTGCACTGGTGTCTGCTTCAAAGGTTTTATTTTTAGCAAAATTTTTTTAGCTTGATTTTCACTACAATGTAGGGAAAATAGAGGCAACATATTAGCAAAAAAAGTCCTATACAGTGCAACCTGTAACTCCGCAGAAAGGCCTTCTAATTAAAGCTCTAGTGCTTTCTCTTCAAGATGTACAGCTGTGTTTCTTTCCCCTCTGAGCCATCAAGAGTGATACAGGCATCTAAAATTTTTCAATTATTATTCAAAAAGATATCAGAGAAAGTATATGAGCCTAGTCTGTATCCCTGGAAGGTATGGGCCACCCCAGGTTGCTGTGCATTTAGTGGACCCCACCAAGTAATGGCTTTCTGCCTCTGCTGCTCTTGTTGCATGGCAATTCCACAATCCTCTTCCAGTGATTAATTACTTTCTCATTTTTTCATATTTTCTCATTTTCATTTTTTAGGCCAGTTTGTTTTCGTGCAAGCATCAACCTTTACCAATACATTAAGGGGAGAAATAATGCCTAGAACTAGACAGCAGTCAAATTTTCCCCTTTGCTCTCATTTAAACAAGTGAAGTCCTTTTAGTCTCCTGTCATACTACGGGCTAGCTATACCTGTGACCATCTGGGTTTTATGACACTGTTTTCTTGATCCCTGAATTTCTGGCCAGAAGAAGTAGGTTTTGCATCTGTCAGAAGTAACACTGAAGAACCTTTAAGCTGGCCCTTAGGAGATTACTCCTGTTTGTGAGAGGAGGTTGCTTAGACCTGTTCTGTTGCTCTCTACTCTTTCCTTTAGACAGGTCCCCCTTCATTAGATTACTACAGACATAAAGGAAATGTTAACAGAACAACTGTTACTACAAATTACTGTGTCTAGACACCAGCAGTTACAAAATTCACCTCGCTGCTATCTACTACCCTAGCATTGCTCCCTCCAGCTTGTGTTTAACTCTTGGTCACTTGACAAAAGCAAGTTGCATTTTCCTTCCCTCAGGCTGCTGACTTTAAAGAACTTGCTGTAACTGCTCAGTGCCTTGCTAAGTAGTGAGCCCCTTCCCTTATTGCCTAGAGGAAATTTATCTCAGTTTATGATGTTCAAAGGTAAAAACCTCTTTACTCTCTTAGTCTGTGGAAAGTAAAAATAAGTAAAGAATCAAAGGATGAAAATCTGCTTTTCCTCACTGTAGGTCACTGCTGCCAGCTCTTTGCATCACTGATGCAGTACAGAGGCAGGGGCACTGGATCACCCTTACATGGGAACTCTGGCTTTTCGCTACACTCTTATAGAGTAAAGTGATGCCATTGGGCCCAGAATCCTTTTTACTCTTTGCACAACGTAATTCCAGGGAAACTTTTCCCTCTCCTGTTTATGAGTAGTATTTCCTTCTTGGTGCAGTGTGTGGAAGAGTGTCTACGGCATTAATACTTCTCTTCCATAATGCAATGTTTTATTCAAGAGTTGGAACTGAGGTGGGACAGAGGCAGTGTCTGCTGCTCTCCCCTCTTTTCCACCCTCTGCCTTAGCGTCACTTAGAGATGGGCTTTGCTGCTGCTCGGGACATGTCCTGTCTGGGACCAAAAGGGCAGTCAAAGCCAGGGTGAGAGAAAGTAACAAAGCACTGAGTTTGCTGACTCTCTCATCTAGTGATCAATAGTGACTTTTATCAGGGACCTGCATCTCTAATTTCTCTGATACCAAATGCAGTCTGTGAGGTTGAGGCAGGCCGTCTGCATTTCCTCTATTTAAGATGCAAGTGCCTCTGACCATATAAAGTTAAGTGAACCTGTCTGGTGATGTGATCCAACCTATGGCATGTCCCAAGTTCCTGATCCCCAGGGATGAGAAAGGACTGTGTGTCTGCACTGTGTCACTTCTGAATAACTGCATTGGGAAGGGCTGACATCCAGCAATTACAGCTGCAAAATCGATAAACAGAGGATGGCACAGGTTAAAACAGGAGCAGATGCCTCAGCATCTATGGCATACATGCCATACAGCATGTCTGTGTCTGTATTGGTTATATGATGCACTAAAAACCCAGATACTTTAGCAGGCATGATTCTTCCACAAATCCTAATCCTGGAGGGGAGGCAGGACATGGGAAGGAACAATATGATGCTAATGTGTTTTCCTGTGGATGTTACAAAATACAGGGGTTCTTTTGGAGGACTTTGTATCTTTGTAAGGAGGAAGGGATTCAAGGGAGGAGCAAGGAATAGGGATCCAGATTAAAAAGATTGTTATGGAAATACTAAACAGGAGATGAATGTGAACTCGCCTGAGCTGCGTGACATATTCCTCTGTGTCTGTGTTGTGGCCAAGAAGGAGCTGGTACCAAAGAGGCAGAGCAGAGATTGTGCTTGCCACGTCTCCAAGATGCAGAAAGGCATGGAGGCAGGCAAAATTTTGTGTTCTAACTTTGATCAGCAATGGCCCTTTAAGGCTGAGCAAGGCATGCAGCATGGACACTGCTCAGTCCAAACCCAGCAGCCACGTGAACTCTCCCCAGGTGGGCAGTGCCAGGCTGGCACAGCAAAACTTCCCTCCGCTGCCCCGATGGCAGAGGGAATCTGACTGAACTTGCTGGCTCCCACTCACTCTGCCCTCATTTTCCTCAGGACAAATGAGAAGAACCTGTCTCCAAGTGCAAGATTTTGGGAATATGTGTCAGAGATGCCTAACAGTAAAACATCCGTCTTGCCCTAATTTCTGCATGAAGTGCTGCAATGTCAAGTGAAATAACCTTCCAAGCTGGCTCTGGTGCAGAGGTATTTTGGCTTATGTTATTGCTGAGAGCTTTCTCTCTGATGAGCTCTTTTTGCCTCTCTGTGTTTCTGATGTCTGACTCTCTTCACTCTTTTTTTCCCTTGGGCTGGGATGTGCGCTGTTTGTAATGCATCAGGAAGTAATATGCAATGAAGAAACTCTCATCATCTGTGCATCAGGGAGAGAATTACTGACTGAGTGCTGAGCAGTCAAGTTATTGATTCAAACCAAAGCCCAGTCTCTCTGTCTGCTGGGCTGGTTACGTCCTTCTGATTCATTGCATTTAATCGGATTCCGAGCTGCCACACAGAAGGGGAGAGTTAGAAGCAGATCCATCTATAATGTTCTCTTCAAAATCCAGTTCGGTATCCCCTTCTCCGTCCATGGAACAGGCAGATTCAGATGCTCTGGACATCAGCACCAAAGTGCAGCTGTATGGCGTGCTCTGGAAGAGACCCTTTGGGAGGCATTCGGCCAAATGGTCCAGGAGGTAAGCTACAGTTGCTGAGGGATGCTTGGGTGAAATACAGAGCCTAAGGGTTCTGGGATAAGTTAGAGCCTGAGTGCTTGACTTTTCAAGTGCAGCTAACCAGGCAGAGGCTAAGGGTAAAACTGTGGGCATAGCTTCCCTCCTGTTCTGAGTCGGCCACACACGTGGCACCCCATTGTTCTCCCTTCTTTATCTGTCCAGACCTTGTGCTATGTGCGCTTCAGGGAATAGGAACTAGCTGCTTCCTCTGGATAATTATCTTATGATAGCTGTACAGAAGAGGAAGAGTCAGTTCATATATTTTGCCCCTAACTTCTTGACTTTGTTCTTTAGCACTCATTAAAGCTCTGAGTCCTTTGGGTGTGAGATGGCTAGGCTGAACTGACTGTGCATGTGAGTCTGTATGTGTGTGTATGGTCTGCAGGGATTTGTGGGCCAGCATCAGAACTGCTGTGCTGCCTGATAGTGACGGCACACTTGGAACAGCACATGAAAACTCTTCCCTGGGGAGAAAGTGGCACTGAAGTCTCTACCATATGGTGTTGGAGAGTTGTAAGCTGCTGTGTGTTGTCTGTCAACAGCCAGGAAGTTTAGAGCTGGAAAGTGTTTGCTATAACCTTTTACCAAGAATGGAATTATGTTTTATAATACTGAAGTGATGGGTCAGTTTTTAGTGTCGGTGTATTTCTCCATGCAAATCACTGAATCTCTGGTACTTACCTTTTGTGGGTAAGTACTTACTCTTTGCTGCAGTCTGCAGTATAGACACAAACAATCCATTTCTAAAGCCAGCTTTCCCAGTTTTGCTCTGTGTAGTAACCACAGTGCTGTCCAATCTAAACCTGTGAAGACGGCATAGCCTGGAAAATAGTTAAACAGTCCTTGGGAAGCAGTTTTATGTTTGTAGCCATCTTTGACCTGCGTGCAGGTTTTATTCCCTTCCCTTCCTCCCCCCAGTGGCCTATTTTCATCCAGGAATGAATTTGTGCTGATGCTCCGTACTCAGTTCCCAGATATTGATATTTAAATGAATTATGTCTGGAAACCAAAGTGACCGTGTTATGGAAAAGAAGTGGACACAATAACGGAGGGGAACGTAATTTGCCACGGAGGACACATTCTTAGAAGGCTTTCTTCCTAATAAAACTTTCTTGCAGGCAAATGGCCCATTTCTGCTCTCTGTCATTATTTATTTAGTGCTGCTCTATTCCTAGAAGTCACCCCCATCTTTGGCAAGTAATAAATATTTTAGTGCTAGCAAGTGAGAAGAGATGGGAGGTGATGTGGGGTAGGGATAATATGGAAGATAAGTTGCAAGCACAGCAGCAGAGGGGCCTGGGGGACCAGACACAGATCAGTGGCAGGTGAGCACAGGGAATCTGTAGGGTTTGGAAGGAAGTGGGTTCTGGAGTTAAAAGACTAGGACAGTAGGAACACAGTGTTTGGGTGTTTTTTTATCATGGGAGAGACTTGCTTTTAAGTAAAGTACCCTTGCATGTCAATCATTATGTGGGGATAAGGAGCAATTCACCATTCTTCCTTCTTATCCCCCCATTCCCAGCAACACGTGGCTGGTCAAGTGCTGGGTTTTTTTTTTACTTGAAAGGAGAAGAAATTTTTCCCACTCCAGTTAAATAAAGAAAAAAAAATTGACTATTGCTCGATGTAGTTGAGGATCTGATCTCTGAGCAATGTAGGTTTTGCCCTGACATCTTGGACTGGACAACAGTCTTGGTCCCAAGGAAAATCTTTCCAAGATATGGGAGATAAACCAGCTTGTAAGGGGAGGATTGATCTCATCAGGCCATCAGCCATGAAGACAGGTTGATGTGGCTGTTAGGAGATGTATGATTTTACTGGCTTGATCCCATTCATTTGGCTGAAGCAACAATGCTTCTGGAGACATTGAGAAGAAAACCATGTGTTTAAGGGAGAGACAGAGCCTGACTAGGTTACGGATTAAAGCAAAAAGGTCTAGGCTTTGGTGTCCAGTGCTTTGGTGATTGAAATCCCAACGCTGGGAATTCTGCAGCAGTAGATGTTATGCTGGGGAAAGGGAGGTATAGCAGAGTCTTGTTTCAGTCAAATAGCACCTGTGAGGACAGCACAACTTGACATGAGGCAGCTGTCTGGAGCATTTTCTGTCCTTTCCTTTGCTCACACAATGGTCTGTTCTGAAGCCTAAGTATTTGCGTGCTTGTCACACCAGGTACTATCCTAGAGGAGCCTGGATGCTTCTGCCACTGGGTCAGTGTGGCTGTGTTTATCTGCCAGGGCTGACATCTGAGCATGCTGCCTTCCAGAGCTTGATTTTGAGATGCCATTAGCACCATCCTAGTGCCTAAGTCTCCAAAATAAGAAATTCTATCCCTAATGTGAATTTTCTTTCCCTGTAAAGTAATATCCTTCCAACAGAGAAGGAACTATCTTCTGAGTTTACTGATGGTTTCGACCAGCTTGGCTTATTGCTGGAGTGGCTTTGGAAAATCATATTCTCAGCCCTTGATGTATGACCCTCTTTCCTACTAAACTGCACTCCATTCTTCCTTCCAATGAATAGCAAGCAATTTATTTTCTCCTACTACAGAAGTTGTAATTACAAAACAGGTAACAGCATCAGCCTGGTGTGGAAACTGGAGTGAAATGTACAATGTGTGTACCTGCCCTGGATGTGACATGAGTAGGGTGCTGTAGTTTTCCAGGAACGAAGTGGCACGTTCTTCTCTACTATGAATGATCCCAGTCCCATATAGAAATATCAGGCTCTAAACTGTCTGTCACCATGCAGGTGGGAGACTGTGGGGCTCAGTTGGTGAACAATCAGAAAAGCAAGGTGGAACATGGGAAGTTGAAAACAGGAGAGAACAAACCACAAAATATTCCTATATTTCTGAGTAAATCCATCAGCGATGGCAGGTTGCTGCCGGAAGGAGGGAAACATAGCACAGCTAATAGAGAGATTTTATCTTCCCTTGAACCAGTCCTGGCTGTGGCATTGCAAAGCGTGCATGTAATCTTATTTTCCACAGTGGCTACCAACAGTCACTGCATGTGTTCACGGAACAGATGGAAAGGATAATTGTTTTGGACTGCTTTCTGCTCAAAAAAAAAAACCAAAACCAAAACCAAAAAACCAACCCTGGAAAACACACAGCCACCGAGAAGTGTGTGTATGCAGCACAGGGGCAGCAGGAGCTGCCGAGACAGCGCGGCTGCGAGTCAAGCAGACCATATGGTTCCCTCTCGTCCTTGTAAACTTCCCACTTGGCTGCTTGCTGTCAGGAAGCATACACCTCTTCCCGCTCTCTGCCTGGCTGTGCATTGCTCCTGCTGCCAGGCGCCAGGGCAGGAGGCAGGCAAGAAAGCGTAAAGCTCCAGGAGAGGAAGAGTGAGGGACGGGTACTGCGGACTCTGAGCTGATGTGCTAATAAAGAACATTTGCCCGCTGGTTTCCTGAGCTGTCTCTAGGGATACAGAACTGAGCTGATCTAGCAACTGGGATTCACTGTCCGTGCTCCTGGACTGGTGCCCAGAAAAACACCATTGGAAGGAAGGACCAAGGAGACTGCTGCAGTTTTGTCGTGTAAATACTTTATGTGGGCCATTGTCACATCAAAAACTTTTACAAAGATTGGCTAATTAATCTCATTAGCCCTCTGTGACACAAAGAAAGCACTTTATTCTCAGAGATCAGGTATCTCTACTTGTCCAATATAGAGCTGTTGCTTCTAATCCTGGCCAGATCATGGCTCTGGCTTTACATCCAAGTTACTCAGATTGCTACTGTTCCTCTGCTATTCCAGTTTAATTACACTGTGCTTTCAGTGATTTCTTCATGCAGGACCCAGCGGCAGGGATGTGTGCCCCAAAGCAGTTGATCTTGTGAATGGCTTTTGTATTACTTGTGCTGCATGTGGAGTGTGGGTGGCTGCCCAGGCCATCTCGCCACTCTTACCTTCATTGCTGCTCTCCAGGCTTTTTGAACTCCGCTTTTAAATAATTTCTTTTGGTTTCTTGTTTGTATTCAAAGTCTTGCCCTGCCTTTCCAGCACTCCCTTCTCTTATGTTCTTATGCTGCCATATCTGTGCCTACTTTACATGTCTGTTCAGTGTCTCCAGTCTCCCAGTCACAGTCCTAACTGGGTGTCTCTCCTCATTCTTCCTTGACCATCTTTCCCCTTTACTCACCTAGCTGCTGCTTTAGTCTTCAGCTTGCTCTTGAGTTTTATAACTCTCTCCCCTGATTCTTTACTTCATCCCTCTTTTCACTGTGCTGCATCAATTATCCCTGTATTGTTGAATGGAGACTTTGTCCTGAAGGTCAGTTAAAGTGATGAACTTGGTTGCTTAGGTGTTGCCTTACAGGTAAGGAGAGATGAGGGAATGTGATCTGAACATAAATACATTATGTCCACAAGCTAATCATATTTTCAATGTTTACCTTCATTACTTGCACTGGGATTTTGTTCTTATTACTTTTTAAACCCTTATTTTGTACATTTTCATTCCATATTTCCCCATCTGTGAGGTCAGGGATCTAAAAGTTCATTAGTGAGAGACAGATTAATGAACTTTTAGATTCTCATAGATTCTCAATCTATGAGATTCTCTATTTAGATTCTAGAATCTATTTTTAGAATCTATTTTTTACAATCTATTTAGATTCTCAATTCTCATGGATTTGTGCTATGTTTTGTTCTTGTTTTTGTTTTGATTTTGGTTTCCACTGGAGCATAATCTATATTATAAGGATTAGCAGGACTGAGCAACAAAAATTATGTATCAAACTAAAGCCTCACTATAATGGGGGGTTAAAATTTAGATTAAAAATCATGGAGTTAAAGATCAGTATCTTTACCTGTCTTGCAAAAGTTTCCTGAGGTTATTCAGATTGAAAAGAGTGTTGAAAGTGATGAATAGACTTTCTCCATTTCATGTGTGGTGTTGACATTTATTCCTTAGTTTCATATTTCTGCATACAGTAACTGGTTCCCTCTGACTCACTGGACCAAGCACAGGAGCACTAGCCAGGCAGGATTGTTCTTTTAAGATGTTATTTCTGTATTTATTGTGCAGATAAGGTAACATTTCCCTCTAAAACATCAAACTCTCCTTGAACAAAGCATTAGAGAACCAACATGAAGATGCAGCTACACATAAGAAAACTTTCTTGTAGAGCTAATGACCAGAGGTGGGAGGAAAAATGAATCAGGAAGGAACAAGGCAGCTGTTCACAGAAGTGACATGGACAGGAGGAACCAAAAACAAGCCTTGTGTGCTCTGTGGAGGTTTCTGATGTCTGCCTTGGCCAGGGTCAGCTCTGAGCCTGCTGCAGAGGTCATGGCTGCCTTTGCCATTGGTGCAACTACATCTGAAAATGTCAATCCTTGCTTCATACATAAGTGAGACCTTGATGAATCCACTCTATCAGTAATATGTCTCCCAGAGATGTGCCTAACGCATGTGCTAAATGGGCTGATATCTCAAAGTTGTGTGCACAGCCACCACAGGTAGGGTCACACCTGGCTTTCCCAGATGAGGGAACATTAGATGCAGCTTCTCTGGGAGTTGCACTGAAACATGCACTAGTTCAGGCTGGAAGGGAGATGGTCACCCAGGTGAAAGGTGAATAGTAATTGCTTCTACTCAGATCACCTGCTGGACAGGCTGCACTGTGAATGAGCAGCTTTTCAGTCCTCTAGCAACTAAATCAGCTCAGTGTGGAAGAGTGATTTTTGCACTGAGTTGTGCTGTTCTGCTTAGAGTAGTTTTGCCAGGCCGTGGTCAGGAACAAGAGGTGAGGTTGGGCAGTCAACCATGATGTTCCCAGAGTATCAAACGAGACAGTGTCCTGCTGAGGAAGCAAGCTGGCTGCTTCTCCCCACCTCTGATGCCAACATGAACAGGTATAGATGAGTGGGCAAGGAGAAGAAAAAATTTGGGACACAGTAACTGCTGCTGGTATTTGTATGTTCTGAAGATTTCTGGATGTAAATATGTTCAATGACTGTCACTTTTAAACATTTTGGAGAACTTGCAAAGTAGGTCCAGGGCTTGAATTTTCTACAGGCATTCAGAAGTTTAGCTTTGTTCTGAGTTTTTTGGTTGCTCTGAGCTCCCCAAGCACACATATTTCCATGGCATTTGGCAATTTCATCTGTGTTCCCAGAGCCACAGCACAAGAGCAAGAGATAGAAGCTGATGGAAGTCGTAAAGCTTTCACCCAAGTATAATCATGATAATTATTGTTAATAATCAGATATACAATTTCATTATTATGATTCTCTGCCAGCTTTGACTTCTTTCTTTAGCTTTAGGAGGTAAACTGCTAAACCAAATTGCTGTGCTTATCTGTACTGGAGTCAGTGCTTGGCTCCATCAGACAGCCCATCTACTTCAGGAGAGGACTGGGGTGGGATGGGCATGTGAAGGCATTAGAACTGTCCTTGTGGATCACCCCCCTGAACCTGTAGCCCATCACTGATAGTGGCTTCAGGGAAAGGTGCAGGAATGCTCAGGCTGCAGAACTGGACAGTGCTGCCTGTAGAACTCTCCTTCTGATCCCTCCCAGAAGCCAGAGGGTTTTCTGGGAATGTTCTTTTTTTTCATGGAAATGCCTTTCCTTTCCAGTTTCCTCATGATCTCTTATCCTTGGGACCAAATGAAAGTGATTTACACAGCAGTGTTTTATGCAGTTTCAACTTACTGCCTTTCACTTTCTTCTCAGTTCCATTTCTTATGTCAGAAAATATGTACAGAAGAGTGCAACATATTTTCTTTGTCATTTACTCTTTTGAAACCTCCCTACTAAACTTGTCCCCATTTTTTATTCAGCTGCTCTTTGGAATTTTTGAGTGCTGCAGAGATTTAGACCAAATTGAAACTAAGTCATATATCTCTCACCTGTACCACTGTCTGCAGAGTAAATGCAACCTCAATTTTTGAAGAGAGGAGGGACTCTCCCAGGGGCATTTTGAAAATCCAAAGAAGTTAAAAGTGGCACTCCTTTAATCATAATTTTGAGGGCACGCTCCAGTAAATTAGATGCTCAGTTTATAGAAGTTGTGATATTTTGTGGCTACTATACAGTGGTCATCAGAGCATACCTAAGGCTAACTGAGCGGAGCAAGGCATATTGGCTAATTGAGCAGAACAAGGCATATCTTAACATTACACATATGAGAAAAAAAAATTCAATTTCCTTTGTAGTTATGAAGGTCAATGACAGAAGACTTTGTCAGGAGCTCTGCTTAAAAATATCTCTAAAATTTATTTCTATTCCTGAGTGCTCTGGTGGTCAATTTTTTGCCTCAAGAGTTGCTTGCAGATGCTAGCCTGTGACTCTCCCTGCCATATGACTCAGTGTTGGAGTGGAAACACTTCCCTTCTGTCTTATTACAAGATCAGAGGAAAGAGGGTGGCAGGGAGCAGATTGCAAAAATAATCATTTCGTTGGTCTTAACCCATGTGTGAGACCCTTAAAAAAAAGAGCAGCTCTCTTCCAATAGGTTGAATCCACCCTAGATAGACTAGATAGAGTGCAAACAGCTAGAGGTGTCAAAAGTCTTTGGTCCTGTCTTGGACACAGAGCGCTGTGAGTAAATGGTGCTATGGTTTGCCTTCAACACTGGTGTGTACATGCTGTGGTGGTAAACTGTAAGCATAAAGTACTTAAACTTGACACTTGGTGTTCTGCTTGGTGACACTTGGTGTTCTTGACCATGAGCACAAGTGAGGCACCTCACCTTAGATGGAAGTAGTAAACTCTTTGCTCACAAAGCACCTTTAGTTAGGTGGAGATTTTCTCATGCTGTGAAACACAACCTTTGTTCTATCAAAATTTATTTCCTTTCCCTGTCTTAAAGGTTCTTCATAATTAAGGAAAGTTTTCTGCTTTACTATGCTGAGAGTGAGAAGAAGAGTTTTGAAAGCAATAAATACTTCAATATCCACCCCAAGGTGAGCAGTGTTTGCACAGGGAGTGGGTTAATCTGTTTCTATCTCCCACCGCCCCTTCTTCCATGGGCCTAGAAAGTGAAGAAGAGGTAAGTCACAGACTTCTCACAGATCCAGGGAAGCCTCAAAAAAGAAAGAATCATGTCAGTACCTTTTCAAAATACTTAATGATTCATCAGTTACATGACTTCTGTATTTTTTTACGTAACAGTAGATGTATCTCCTTGTTTTCATGATCTCCTAAACATCTAATCTTCTATCTGTAACAATACTGACAAAAACTGACATCTTTGTTTGCTGCTTATTCCTAACCTGTACTTGCACTCATTAGCATCTGATAACCCACATGCCTTCAGTTCATAGGAGTGGCCTCCATAGCTCTGCTGCCTGGAGATCTCACACAGGGACCTTGTGCTCTGAGTCTGCTTTTGTCCTGTGTAGTCACTGGAGGTGATAAAGCACACGTAGTTCCACAGGTGCTGATTTCATGCATCCTGGTTAGCACCAGCCAGCTGCCCATCCACCCCCACACAGCACATGTGGGGTGTTGACCTACTGGTGGTGACTAATGGATGCACAGCCTCTCTCATGATACCACACTGTGAACATGCAACATTCTCCCCTACTGGGAGATCACCTCCTCCTTGATAACAGAGTTCCTGCTTCCATATCCTAGCTAGCAGTCTTCTCTCTGTGATGAATGCAGGACTGCCATCTTTACCCCCTTTCAGATACCAGTTGGGGGGTTTCCTTGTAGTGGTGGGAATTCCTGTGCTTTTCAGGAACTGTGTGTGTTGCCCCTCCTGGGGTAGCCAAGGAAGGGCAGGGCCCCACAAGTGACCAAGGGTGAAAGTTCAGTTCCTAGTTAGTTAATAGTTCTAATTCATTTTACTGACTGATTGGAGTGCTGTGGTTTATCCCTAGGGCGTCATACCCCTGGGAGGCTGCATTGTGGAGCCCAAAGAAGAGGCCAACATGCCTTATGCCATAAAAATCTCGCATGAAGACTTCCATGTAAGTAGATTTCTTTTCTTCTAAAAAACCCCCAAACACCACAAAACATGTTAATGCTGATGAGCAGAGCTGGATTGGCAGTCTTTTCCCTCCTCAACAAGGTATGCCTACCCTCTCTGGGCAGACTATCCTGAGAGAGAAGGTGGCTTAGCATCCCAAGTTCTTGCTGCTGCCACTTTGACAACCAACAAGAAAACTTGCACTTTCTGACACCAGGTTTTATGGTACTAGCAGACCAGTAGACAGATGCTCAGGAGCCCTAGAGCTCATGTTGCCCTATCATTTTATTCCTACCAAAACTGTTTGCCGTATGCTCACTTTCCAATATGGGGTAGACCTTGTCATATTTGCTACCATGTGATGCTTCCTGTGGAGGTGGAAGACTGTGGTGGGCTTTCCTTCCTCCACTGCTGTGCTAGCTGTGTTCAGTTCATGCCCTGAGTGCACAGAGGTGCATAAGGCACCAGCCTCTCTAATCTGGGTTTTTTCTCCCCTCCCCTCCCCTCTTCCAGGGTAACATTGTTCTAGCAGCTGAATCAGAGTTTGAGCAGGCTCAGTGGCTGGAGATGCTACAGGAGTCTGGAAAAGTGTAAGCTTCTTTCTATTCCTTATTCAGTTTGTTCTGCTCTGTAGATGTATAAAGGATAAAGAGGAAGAAGCCTGACTGGAAGGGCTATGGGAAGTCAGACAAGCTCCTCAAAACTAGTAAGAGCTTCACTTGTCTCCTGGACCTATCCTTTCCCTAAATGGGAATGCTCTAAAACTGACACAGAGCTTCCCACCTTGGTATGCAGTGCAGTGTGCAGTATGGCTCTCTGCTCGCAACCTCAGGCTGTCATCCGTCAAATGCTGCGGTACTGAGTGCCCTCTGCTGTCCCTCTCTCTTGCCTCTGAAAGGTGGGACCTGGGCCTGAATGGGAGCCCTCCTGGTCCATTCTGTGTGAGTAGCAAGGTCTGTGGGCTTGACAAAGGTCGGGGTCAGAAAACCTCCCTGTATGAATTTGGAGTAAAGTAAGAGCAGAGCAGGCAAGGCACAAAGCTTGTGAGCAGCTGTCCATGTGGCTCTACATCCTGCTAGGGGCAGGGACTTCACCAGCACAGTACTGGTTGTGCTGAGATGTCAGTAACAGCCCTGAAGAAATTGTGTGTCCTTAGGATGTGCATCCCTTCTGTTCAGATCTCAGAGTGCTCAGGCCACACAGTAGCAGGATCTGGCCTCTCAAGACAGTTTAATTCTGAAATGGAGAGGCAGGTTAAATCCCAGGAGAGGAGGTGTTAGCAAAGCATTTCCAGCCCACCTACAGGGGTGAGAGGGTTCGACTGCTGCGTGCATACTGTACTGAGCTCACAGTCTGCTGAGAATGCTGGAGAGAGAGTTGCAGTTTGTTGGCCTCCCTTTCTGCGATCCCTCAGCACCCAGGAGCTTGGCAGTGCAAGGAGCAGCTGTCTTGCAAAACCAGAGCAAACTCCTTCTAAATCTCAGCTGATGCAGAAGACGTAACATTTAAACAGGGATTTGACTTTCCCAAACCAGGTGTAGAAACTTCCCGAGTCTGTAGAGCAGAGCCTACTGCTCACCTATGAGGCTTAAAGCAATGAGCGCTTTGCTCTGCCCTTCCTGGCTGCATTACAATGTGTGTATATCGACAAAAGATATTCTATTTGTAATACCAGTGTGTACACGGTAAAGACAGTATCTCAGTTAATTTCAATGTTGTGAGGCTCAAAATGTTAATTTGTAATTAATAGGGAACCCAGTGTTATGGTGGATCAGCACAAGCCAACCTCTCTGCTGCTGCAGTTTGCCTGGCTTGGGTGCCGAGGCAAGCTGTTACCTCCATAGTAGTGTATGAACTGCAAAACAGAGCTGTCAATTAAAGTTTCATGGGAGCAGGAGTCCCGTGGGACACAAGACCCAAGGCAGAAGTCTGTCACCCACTCAGCACAAGCAGACTTGGCCACTGCAGGGAAGAAGAGGGACAGATTTAGCCCTAGAGCAATCTGGAGGGTTTTATTCAGTCAGCACAGGCCTGCATTTCCCTTCACTGGTGTTAAGCTAAATTATTACCAAGACCAAGGGCAATAATTTGGGACCAAATTCATCTTTCAGGTGTGTACGGGAGGGAAGGAGCATGGCAGCACAGCTCCAGGGGTGTGCTCACAAGCAAACCCTGCACAACTTTGTGTGTCAGAAAGCCAGCCTTTTCTCTAGTCCTTGCTTCAATATTCCAGCAGTAGTGTTTAAAACAGGAGCTAGATAGTGGCTACTATCCTATAGCAGACTACATTTTCAGACAGCTGAAAATCTGCCTGAGACACCCCCTTCCCTCCCCTCTCTGCTTCTGTTCTTGTATCAGAGGAGAGCAGTGCAGCTCCAGTGCCAGCCTCACCTGTGCTGAGAATAGCCTGCATGTCACGAAAAGCACAGATTATGTGGTTTATGCTAGCAGGGTCATGTTGGGAGCTAAGCAGCAGCCAGAAAGCCCAGCATGGGCCAGTAAATTGATCAGCAGTGAACAGAAAAGATAAAAGGATACAGATTAAATATTCTAGACAACCTGTTATAGTGCCCTGTTCTTCCTAGATGGAGATTGCACTGCCGGTGGCACTGCAGCACTTAGTTGTAATCATCCTGGAGTCTCCCTCATTTTTTAAAACCGACCAAAGGAAAAAAAAACCCAACACACAAACATCCTCAAAAAAAACCCCTAAAACAAATTCCATAGAGTGAGAAACAGAAAGAGGGGACAGAGGAAAAAATTAACCCCATCTGGAAATGTCCTCTATCCTCTCTCCTTTGTGTCAGTTATGTCTGCTGACTCTTTACATCTTGGTTGGGTGGGAGGTTGTGTGCCTGCACAACTGCTTATTGCCTCCACCACCATAGTCTGTTCAGTGATATCTTCAGCTCTTCAAGCTCAGAGTTTGATAGGGAAATGACTTATTCAGTGTAGAGGGGAACTGATGGTCTCTCCACCCTTCTAACATGTTGTGGCTTGGATTTACCACACTTGCCAGATCTTGAAAGGTTTTTGGAAATGCACAAAGCCCTGCCTCTTAGACCACGAGGCTCTCTTCCCACCCAATGAGGCTTTTTCTTCTGCTAGTTAGGGAGAGGGGCACATGTAACACACTCTCTGTCCACAGCTCACTTCACTGAGCATTCCCTGAATTTGTTAAAAGCAGGGTTTGTGGGCAATGGAGGGGGCAAAAGTAACATAGAACATACGTCCTGTGGACCATGAAGAGCTAAGTGTCTCCAAAAATTGATTGTGGCTGCTCCTGAGAAAGGTAAAATGCAGGCAAAACTAGAGAGATGTTTCCAGTGCTGCAAAAGGACTGGAACAGGCAATGGTTGAGATACATAACAAATGCAGATAACTATATATAGCTTTGGGGTTTTTTTTCTTAGTAACCTTTGAGTTACAGACAGGGACACATCTTGTTAGGCTGGGGAAGGCAAGGGGCCCTGGAAACAGGAATCTAATAAACAGACACCTTATTAGAATAATAATAAACAGACACCTATTATTAGAATAATCTAATAAACAGACACTTCAAGGCTACAGCTATTTTGAAACCCTCCATGTAATCATGTGATCAACTCTGTTGTCCCCTCCACTCCCCTCTTCAGCTCTTTTGCTGTTGGCTTCTCTGGGATCAGATTCATCCTGTACGAGAGAAGGTTAGTGAAAAAACATATTCACACCCGCATGTTCTCACTCAAGATGAAGATGTCTACCTGTGGGCAAAGCAACACCTTTTTAATTAGCGCTCTAATTTCATCTGCAATTTAGAATGATCCTCATTAGCTGAAAAGAAGCACAGCTATCTGCAAGGAGCACAAGGCAGTACTTGGGCTGCTGGAGCTGTGAGCTGTGTGATCCCTGGAGTGGCACATGTTTAATTTATTTGCCTGTTTTTTGTAAGAGGTGAAGTACAGGTTGTCTTGAAATTGTTTTATAAAAGATTGCCAACTAAATGGCTTCCAAAAAGCTACAATTTTGAATGGTTCACAAAGAGGCTTGGTACAGGAAGGCTTACAGATATTTAATATTAATAAGCTCCTGCAGGATTTAACAAAGACAGCAGAATTTCTGGGCAGCAATTGCTGTTCCTGTATGTACATCTATATTAATAGATCAGGACCAATTTTATGTATGTTTTAATGTTATGCGTTTTATGTGTGTTGATATTTTTTTTTCCTAATGAAACACCAATAGAAGTGAGCAGCAAGCTCCATCTCTGGTTCTGTTTTTGATTTGTGTGTCCTTGTCCATGGTATTTAATATCTATGTTAAAGCCTGTCCATCAACTCTGTCAGTAACGGGCATCTGCTCCACAGGCCTTTCTTGTAGCTTAGCTTCTTAAAGTGTTTAAGTGATCTTGAGATCCTCTGACCAATGGTCCTACAATAACACAAGGTGCTCTTTGAATATGTCCACTTCCTTTAACATTCCCTACTTGCCAGCAACTAGTCTGGCTTTTATCTCTAGTTCTTCTTTGTTTTTACAGGAAGAGGCACTTAACTCACAGCGTAGGGCCAGACACCAAGTCCTAGTAGGCTTATAAGTAGCAGAGGAGGGATTGATTGTTTCCAGGGTGGATGGTGGATACTGGAAAGACTGAAGATAGAAGGCTATGGGAAGAATTCAATAAATGGTTAATGTTTGAAGGGGAAGAGTGACTATAACAGCAAAATACTGGAAAGGTTGCAGAAGACAATGTTGTTAGCAGTGGGAAGTTCTTTGAGTTAAAAGCTAAAATCTGGTCCTAAAATCTGTCAGGATCCATTTAAAAGGTTCCAGGTACATCCTGTTTCGGTTGGAGGCTGTGGATGTGCTGAATTGGTCTGAAGAGTCCTTAAGCTTAAGATCGGTATAGAAATCTCCAAAACACTGGAAAATAACATTTGAATAGTTGTGAGGTGTTAACATACAGCTCATGTATTTAAAAAAGAAAAAATATTACTCAATGTCAGGGAAATTTCTCCAATTCATTTGTGGAGAAAAATTTAGAGAATCACTGTCCCAAATGATGAAAGTCTGCATGTTTGAATTACTTGGTAGTTTGCTAGGCTGAGACCCCGTCTCAATCTGTAGCTCCTTTACACTGCCTGCTTTGTGTCTGCTCTCCCTAGGACATGGAAGAATGCCCAGCTGGGAGAAGCTATGATTGAGAGCCTGGAAGCCCAAGGACTGCAGCTGGCCAAGGAGAAACAGGAGTATTTAGGTAGGAAATTCTTACTTGCAAAAGCCATACACCACAAAATAACCATTTTGCTTTTCCTGGAGTTGTCAGTGTGGTCAAGCCAAGCAACTACAGCTTTTTACTGTTGACTGTTACTGGATGAAGCTTTTGAGTAGTCAGCCGCTGAAGTTCAGGTTTGAAGGGAGTCAAAACATGCAAAGGTTAAGGTAGGATTTGGACATCTGTTTGGAGTGTGAAAACAACAATGTGCTTTGGCCAACCTGCTGCAGTCCCAGCTGATCTCATGGCTGGTCTGTCCCTGTTTGCTGTCCCTGAGATATTTGGATATGCTGGTTTCAGCTGCTTACCAGGCAAACAGCCAATACCTATGTCTCCCTGAATCACATAGGACTGATATTTCTGAGGCTGATCACAGCTTTTCATGCATGAGTTTTCTTCAACTGGTTGGGGGTTTTTTAGGTCTTACTCTATTTGATCTTTGTGTTTGCTCACACTGTTTGTATTGAAAGTGGGAGCATTTACATGGGCTTGTTTGAGGTGTCTGATGGCAGTGGCTAATTTGTGAGTGCTCTCTCCATGGACAATGGAGAGAGAACAGTTTGTCCAGATGAAAACAGAATAATTTAGGTGGAAAGAGACTTCTGTAGGTTACGTAGTCCAATCCCCTTCCAGATTCTGGATGGCAATACCTTGGATGCTCTGACTGCCTTCAGAGGTCCACCTGTCTCTTCCTTGCATTGCCTATAGCAAAAGCTAAGGGAGAGGAGCCATTTTAACCCAGATGCCCTCCATGTTAGAGCATTCTAAGAGCCCTTCTGATCTGGGGGCTGCTGGTCATATGTGTGGGCCCAGTGAGTTGTCTGGATAGTCATCTGCTTTAAACAAGCTGGCAGCAATTTGGGTACTTTAGGTCAGTGATGCCTTGAGCAGGAGCTCATAGTATCTACTCCTAATCACCAAGCTACCGAAGGAATCTTGAAGAGCTTTTTGGACTTTGCATCCATGATGATCAGGGGTGATCACAGTATATAGTCTCACATGCAATAGTGATCAGAATTCAAGTATCAAGACATGTTAATTCTGGCCATCTAAGCTCCATTCACACATGTAAGGTGATGGATGGGCTCGTATGTGAGGCAGGGAGGGAAAAGCAGCTCCACATCTGACAAAGGGATAATGGGGAGTGCTGAAAGAAGGATCTGGAGGGACAGGAACAAGAGGAAGTTTAGAAACAGGAAAACTTTGTCAAAACATTATTTTGCAACCACCAGAGCAGACCAAAGCACATAAAAGACTGAAGAGGTCTTTAGTACCATAAAAGCAAGGTGATGGAGGAATAGAAGAATATACATTCTGTGGCAAAGAGGAGATATTTGGAATATAAAATATATATTTCACTGCGTTCTTTGGTCCGTGACAGGAACATTCAGAGCTGGTCAATTGTCACAGTTGGTTACTGATATTTGACAGCAACTGTCTATTTCTATATAATGCTGAGGCTTCTGCCTCATTAACCTTACCTTCAATGATCTGTGTCCATCCTGTAGTTAAACTTTGAGGTCAGACACTGTTCTCTGGAGGAAGCAAACACTGCTCAGGGGAATACCCTGAATCCACACTGAGTGGATCCCACCTACCTCCCACCTAGTTAGGATCCATGTTTCACTGTCAGACATGGACTTCACAGAGGGCCATCAAGTCCAGGGCTTGGGCTGCCCAGGAGGGGCAGAAGGGGAAAGGTGGAAGAGCCTCTGTGTATTTACAGTACATCTGTGCTGGGTCCTGGCCAGGAGAAAGCTCAAGAGTGGAGAGGAAAGGCAGCAGTGGTGGTCAGCAGAACTTTGGTATTGTAACACTATTTCTCTGGCTGCAAGAGCCCTGCTGTGAGCAGGAGGTGAAGTCTGTTCTGCCTAGCAGTAGTAATCCTGCCAGCAGTAGTAATCTCATCAAATCCCCAGTACCAGGGAAACCAGTAACATCTCCCTCACCTGATATGGGGGAAATTTAATCTAAAGGTGCTACAGTGAATCTCTTCTGCTCACATGGCAGCTTGGTGGCAGAGCTGAGAGCTAAACCTTACGCTTAACTGTGAGGAGTGTGTTTCTGTCTAGCTTCCTGGAAGTGTGACCAAGAGCTGCCTGAGGGAGAGTCTCTGAGGTAAGGGCATAGCACAACATCAGGCTGCAGGGTGAGGAGCAGAGCAGGGCCTCTGGTGGGTGGATGTGTCTTCAGTAGACAAGAGCAATTGATGTTGAGGGGAACTGCTCTGTACAGCAGAAGTTTTCTGGCTAAGTTAGGAGATTGATTTCTGGCCTTGGCTGACAATAGAGAGCTGGCAGCGATGCCCAGAGGACCAAGGAGTAAGGGGAGGGTGATGTACTAGGCAGGTGGGGATGAGTCACTGAACTGCAGGAGAACTGACTGCTGGTACATGGTGTGTGAACCTGTGCATCCACTTAACCTTTCTATGCCTTTGTTTCCTTATCTGTGAAACTGAAATAAGAATATTTTCCTGACTCAGCTAGAGGATAGTGGAGATTAGTTCATTAATGTTCTTTAAGAACATTGAGAGGAAACCTTAGAAGGAGTACACAGTGATGTGGTTGTTTAGTTTATCCGCTTATTTGGCAGGAGGGAAGTTGCAGAACATCCCATTAAGTGCCATCTTAAACTTGGGAGCCTCCCAGATAGATACACACAAAGGGATAGGGAATGCTTCAGAAAGTCAGTGTTTCATGTTTGTAAATATCCCCAGGATATAAAATGCTTTTCTCTGTGCTTGGCCTCTGTGTGCTTGCAGATAAGCTAATGGAGGAAACAGAAGAGCTATGTCTGCAAAGGGAGCAAAAAGAGGTGAGTGTTCATCCCAAACCAAATTCCTTTAACTTCCATGTGGCAGGACTGGGTTTTTGGGAGCTGTTGGTTTGAAGGCGTGTCATGGTTCAGGAAGAGAGGCTTGTGAAGCCGCAAGAGTCTCCGGCCGAGCTCTAGACCCTCTGGATGAAGAGAGGAATAAGACCTGTGCCATGAGATGGGTCTTGGAGGTGTATCCCTGCTCCCTTTCCCTGTTACTTCCCATGCAGTGTGCTTGTGATTACATCTCCAGGAGGATCAGGGAGGAAAATGAAACAAAATTTATATTCACTGGATTGAATTACACAATTCTTATTTGCCAGAGAAGACTGTATCAATCAAGACCTATCTCCACAGTTAGAAAGCAAGTAAACAGATCTGACATGGTTCCAGTGTAGAGATACAATTGTGAGAAACAAGGAGCAGAAAAAGCAACATGGTCTGTTTTTTGGACACACCAGAGATGGGGAGAATAATAAATATTGCACTAGGGAAAAATCAAGATAGTACTCCCTTGGAGGTGACTATTATACCTTAATTTATCATAGAATGGTTTGGGTTGGAAGGGACCTTAAAGATCACCTAGTTCCAGCCTCCCTGCCATGGGCAGGGATGTCTTTCACTAAACCAGGTTGCTTTATGAAGTTTATAATTGTTTTCCAAACTATTCCTAACTTATATTTGCTTAATATAGTAAAAGTGGCTCATTCTCATGTTTACAGCAAAACTATACTGATTTTTATAGCACCATCATAAAGTCATTGCAAGATAGCTGTGCAAATGCATTGTCCTATTACACACTAGAGAAGTCTGCATGGATGTAGAATACCATGTTACAACCTTGCAAAGTGCCTCATGTTCCATTCTAGTTAATCCAAAATGACCACTGTCCCTCTTTAGGAAAAGATGGCAATGCTGACCTTGGCTTCTCAGACCTGTATTTTTTTTGCATACATTTCTGGAGAGCTAAAATCCAAAGGTGGCTTGGACTCTCCTTTAGGGCGAAGGCAGATGTCTTCTGCCTTTGCAGGGAGACATCCCCTTCTGCGCACTAACCTGCTGCACAGTCCACAGCCCTTGTCTGAAGATCCTGGAACAAATCTCTGCTCTTAAAAAGCCATACACAATAACTCCATTGCCCACAAAGAGCAGGTGGGGCCAGGTTAGTTTGAAGGAGTTTGGTACTGTGAAGAACTGAATGTAGAGCTCACTGAGCTGTGGCAGTCTGACCTGCTGAGAGCCTGAAGGCTCCAGAGAAGTATGTTAGGAAAGAAGCTTGAACCACGTGTCTGCACCATGGAGCGAGACTCTGAATTTATCCACTGTCAGTGCTGTTTTGTGACTAACCTGGGCCTGCAGTGGGAGTTCTGCTAAAGCAGCCATAGCTGCAAAGGGACCTATCTGGGAGAGGGACCCTTGCTGTATTTTGTCCTTGTCTTTCTCCATTTGCAGTAAATCTCAGTACAATTGCTTCCTCTAGACTAGGGGAAGAGGCTGTTTCACTGCTTGAGGACAGCTTGTATTTGGTGCTCTTTGAGCATGGTTTTATCAGCACAAAGATAGTGACAGGCTGATTAAACTGTGCAAAGCTGTAACTGAACGGTTTATGTTTTCCTGCCCCAGTGGGGGTGGAGAGCAAGGCGGAGCTAGTAGAAAAATCGCACTTCAGGCACAGCAATTCTGGAGCTGTCACACTCCTGGCAGGACTATCTGTACCTACACATGTGGGTGCCTGGAAATGGTACATACACGTGGATTCCAGCATTTCCAGGGAGTTTTGGACCTTCTGTGTATGTATGCATCAGAGCTGACCTGTTCAGAGACCATATCTGGGATTTCCATGTGCTTGGTAACCTGGCTGTGGCATATGGAGGTCTCAACTAATTTCAAATCCCTTCAATTGCCCCTGGACAAAAGTGTAGTGTGATCAGACGCCTTGTGGCTTGGGTTAAATGCCAGGTTTAAAGTCCCAGGCATTGTTAACAGGGAAGCCTTTCCTAACTTTGTAGGCAGAGTACATTCCTGTCTTCTCTTTTGGTCCAGGAACTCGAGCGTCTGAACCAGATCCTGGAAGCAGAGAAGCAGCAGTTTGAAGAGGTGGTGCGGGAGCTACGGCTGGAGCAGGAAGAGATCAGAAGGTAAGGCAGCAGACTGTGCAGGGCAGGAAAAGGACATCAACTCCCATGCTGGGCAAAAGTGCAACTGTGGTGGTGAATCAAAACATTTTGTAAAATCCACCTATTTTTGAGGGAGTAGGAAGGAGAATAGATGCTATGTTGACCAAAAGAGGAATGGTTGTGAACTGTTTACCTGCATTTGCTGTTGCTTGTGTGACCAGCTCAGTTTCATTTGCATTCAGGGCTCCAGCAATTTATTTTCAAAGGGCTGGGACATGAGCAAACCCCGATTGGTTGGGGTAGCATGGCAGTGGAGGTGCTAGAGAGGATTTCAAAGAGGCAATTCCTTTGGTTGGCTAACCAGCCCTGTGGGGTCCAGACATATGGAGCTGGTTTTCCACCATCAGCTAAATGACAATGGGTGAATGATGGTGTTGCCTCACCAAGGACAGTTTTGTCATTTTAAGAATTTCACTATGCAAAATGTAAGCAGAATATGTGTTTAGAAAGGGAAGGATCAAAATGCTTTCCCCTGAGTGTTGAAATGGCTGTTTAGCCATTGCCCTCTTTTTTTTTTTTCCCCCTTTTGTCTCCCTAAATAACACTGTGATTTTGCAAACTATTTTTGTTTTCATAGACCTGCCTCTGCTTAAATATGACTGCCTTGTCTGAACTCTTCCAATTGCAACCATGCCCTGCCCTTGCTAAGGAAGCACATTGACAGTTGGGTGTGGTTTGCTGATCAGGAGGCACAGCAAAGTTCCTGAATGTCTGTACTGTGTTCGAGGGAGGATGTGATGCTTCCTGGCAAGCTCCTGACTCTCTAGGACTGCCTTCACCAAGAGATCCACCACCTGTGAAGTCTGAGTGTGGTCTGTGGTGCTAGTGTTCTACTGCAATAGCTGTTCCCTCTTCTTGCTTCTTTAGGGAGCTAGAGCTCACAGCCCGCTCCCTTAAAGGAGTGGAGGAAGAAAAGAAAGAGTTGCGAAGCCTGACGCAGTCCTTACAGAACACCCTAGAGGTGAGTGACCACTTCTCACCTCCGAGTGACAGCATTTTAGTGTACCTTGGAATGAATCTAATATCTGCTAGCGCCAGAGTTAAGTCCTGTACAGATGAACAGGTTCATTTGGTGGCTGGTATGAATGCCAAAATCCCCCACAGAAAAGGATGAGAAGTGATACAGAGCCCAGCTGAAGCAAAATTTTCTCAGTCATACCAGGTGATGTGATAGTAGCAGAAAAACCAAAAGTTGCAGTTTGGGAAGCTCAGGTTGTACGCTAGGGAGAGAATTTTTACCAGATAGATAGGCAGGCAGTGGGAGAGCCTGAGGAAACTTCACTGTGGAAGGTTTTCACAACTGAACTGTAGAGAGACGCATCTGACCATATCCTGCTGTGCTGGCAGACCAGCTCTGAATAGGGGGTTGGACTTGAGCCTACTGGAGTGTCCCTTCCAGTCAACATGGCTGTAAGTTCATGCACTTTTTTTTTTTTAAACTACAACTCCATAAGTTCTGGTGGAAATTGGAGTGGGAGAGAGGCATTCCTTGTTCACAGAAGAGAGCATAGTATTCCCAAGGAATCCTGTACCACATGGGAATATAGGAAAAGGAATATAGATGTATTAAAATCTTTCCTTACTTGGTATCACCCTGGTGGATTTGTGGAAAGTATCTTTTCTAAATGCACATTGTTTGTGAGATTTTCATACAGCCAGCCTTTGGAAGCTGCAAGGTCATTCTTAACGTTTGTGTCAGATCCTGCAAATTTGTCCAAAAATCTGTTCCTTTGAGCTCTTCTCCTTGCATGAAGCTGTGGGAATGAAAAAAGAACTGGAAAGCTGGGGAAGAACTGTTCATGCTCTGGTTGCAAATTGAACCAAACACTTCACAGTCAAACAGCATAATATGTCTTCTTGCCCCGCAGTTAGAAGTACCACAGAGGGGATGCCTCCAGTTCCCACTGAGGAGTAAGCCAGGCAGGGAAGCTATGTGATGCATTAGGGAATCAGAAGGCTCCAGTCCCTGAGCTGTGTCCTTACTAGCATATCACATCAAAGGAGCCTGCAGGTTCTCTCCCCCTTCATAGCAAGGGCTGTGGTAGAGGCTTGCTCCTCATAAGGCAGGTACAAAATGAAACCCTAATTTTGTTATTCATGTTTTCAACCTGAATGAGGCATGTAAGGGATGTAAGGGTGGAGGGACTCAACAGAAGAGCCAGGCAGGAACAGGAGCAGAAACATTAGACTTGGCTGATAGCACAATCTCTGTCCTTCTTCAAGGAGCTCTCCCTGGAAAAGCAGCAAATGCTGGAGATGCTGGAAGAAAATGAGAGCCAGGTCCCGCTTCCAACCAGCCCCAGCAAAGAGCAAAGCCCCATCTGGGGACTGCATTGCAGCCTGCGACAGATTGAAGAGAAGATGCAGCAACTTCTGCAGGAGAAACAACTGGCAGAGAAGAGGTAAAGTGGAGACTGGGATTCTTGAGGTGGTATCAGGGACAAGATGTGATCCAGTGTGAGGAGGGTGGTGTGAAAAGAGGTAGTTTTGCCCCTTGTAGGTTAGAGGCACGGGGGTGTGGCTAAATATTTGCAGGCTTAAAATGATGTCACTTCAGAACAGTTTCCCTGTTTATCCTGAGACCTGCAGAGAGCCAAGATCCTTTATAATTTCCATTCTTGGCTGCTGTAAAGGGAAGAGGACCCTTCTGCTCAGGTCTAGGGGTGCTAAATGACATGACTGTCTGCTGAGTTGCTTTTTCTTTGCCAACACAAGACAAGTCTGGAAGTTTGTCTGGTTCCCATGGCAGGAGTCTGGGGTACAAACACTTCAAAGGAGACAGAGTGAGGCAGGCCTGCTGAACTTCTTGCTGCCAGTTGAGCCTTCTTCTTTCAAATCAGGATTTGGGCACATGAAGGTGTTCATGGGCCTGTCCCTAAGGACTGTTTGGTGCTTCCGGGCCTCATCTGGGGGTTGAGAGTGTTCAGTTCAAGAACTGTCCACCTGGCTTTCTCCAGCAATGCCTGTATTATTGGAGTGAAGCACAAACAATGCTCTTGTTAGTGCCTCTTTGCTCAGGACAGCCAGATAGTTAAGCATGCCCCATCGCAATACTGAGCTTCTTTCCTTCCTGTCAGTTGTACTGGGGTGGGAATGGTCATCGTTCTTTGCTGTGCCATGCAACAGGATGAAGGAGAATGAGGAGCGGTCCCGAGCACTGGAGGAGGAGCGGGAGTTTTACTCTTCCCAGTCACAAGCGCTGCAGAACTCGCTCTCAGAGCTCACTGCAGAGAAACAGCAGGCAGAGAGAGACCTCAAGGTATTTCCTCTAAGAGTTGCATATTGTTGTCCCTGGGCCCAAAGTGCTCTCATTTTCCCTTTCAGTTCATCCCCCATCAAGCCAAACTCTTTGTTTTATTTTGTTTTCATGTTGTGGTCACAAATCTTCCTTTACTGTGCTTCATATTGCCAACTGTATGCTGGGCTGCATCGAAAGCATCGACACCAGCAGGTTGAGGGAGGTGATTCTACCTTTCTACTCTGCCCTTGTGAGACCCCACCTGGAGTACTGCATCCAGTTCTGGGGTCCTCAGCATAGGAAGGACATGGACATGTTGCAATGAGTCCAGAGGAGGACTACAAAGATCATAAGAGGACTGGAGCACCTCTCCTGTGAAGGCAAGCTGACAGAGCTCAATTTGTTCAGCCTGGATAAGAGAAGGCTCTGAGAAGGAAACTTTACAGCACCTTCCAGTACCTAAAGGGGGCTACAAGAGACCTGATGAGGGAATTTTTACAAGGACATGTAGTGATAGGACAAGGGGAATTGGCTTAAAAATGAAAGAGGAGAGGTTTAGAGTAGATATTAGGAAGAAATTCTTTACTGTGAGGGTGATGAGGCACTGGAACAGGTTGCCCAGAGAATTTGTGGATGCCCCATCCCTGGAAATGTCCAGGACCAGGTTGTATGGGGCTTTGAGCAGTGTGGTCTAGTGAAAGCTGTCACTGTCCACAGCAGAGGGTTGGAACTAAATGATCTTTAAGGTCCCTTCTAATCCAAAACACCATCGTAACACATGAAGGTGCCACGTTGTATCTATATAGCACTACTATTTATTGTCTCATTCTGAAGCCTGATTAACCTGTTTAGTGCAAGTCTTTTAGTTTGCTACTATGAAATCATCACCTAAAGATGGAGGGAAGAAAAAAAGTAAAAGAGTAAAATAGACACGAAAAAGAATAAAGATTATTTCAAAGAACTGTTAATATGGACATTGCAGAACTGAGTAGATATCTTCCCTCCTCACTTGTGCTCAGAAAATCAATCTTAAGATGTGTAAATCTTCAGTAACCTCTGCAAGAACTTGAGTTGAAAAGCAGAGGAATGCAGCTGAGGTACCAGCCCTCCTTTGTAACAGAAGATACTTTGTCCAATTACCTTTGCATAGATTAATGTATGATATTTTATTTAAATCTGAATAACATAAAGGTTATGTTTATTATTGGCTGCTTGATACTCAACCTCCTTATACAAATATTTTGTCCACAAAACCCTTAGTTCTTCTTTTTGCTGCACTTCCAATATTTTTTTTTTATCCTGTAACCTTCCACTTGGCCAAATGGAAGCTAAGTTGACCTAAGCTGTATTAGTCATTCTGATTTGCTAAGCTACTACTTTAGTTCTAAATTTTCTTGTGTTTTGTTCCTGAAACTGTAGACACCTTTGTGGTGACTGCCTTTATCTCAAGTCCATCTCAGCTGGAATTATGTCTTCCTGTTCCTGCTCATCTGCAAGAACTTACATTAGCACAAATTCATGTGTTGGAATACCATCTCTGATTCCATATGGTTTATACAGTGAGAGGAAAACTGTGAAAAATGAAAGTCAGAGTAAAGGAGAATTAGTAAAATAGTCTGGACTTCAGATTCTGTCTGAAGATATGAGGAACAACTTTTATCTTTTCTTACAATATTTCTAAGGATTTTCATCACTGTTGTCTTTTTTGTTCTCATCCATGGTGAGTTCCTCACAGACCTTTTGAGTTACCAGGATGATTATTGAGACACAAGCCAGTTTTCAGCCATTCTTGTTCTCTTCTTCAGGCTGAGGTGAAGGTACGCATGGATCTGGAGAGGAGATTGAGAGAAGCTGAGGAAGCATTGCAGAGCTTGGAGCAAGGCTTAAATTCTCTGCATTGCAACAAGGAGAAAGAGGAAAAGATGAAAGCAGATGTCAGTAACTTGAGAAGTAAGTCAATCATCCACCCTCTCTCCTGATCGGCACAGTCTGAGAGAGGAAATATTTCTACCCATCTTTCCAGACACAAAGATCCTCAGTGCATATAATGTGCTCTACCAACATCTTGTACCTCCACCAAACCTCCCATTTGAGGAATTACAATATGCTATGCAGGCATGTGGTATTTCACCCTCAAAGAAGGGTGAAATTATCCCAGCCTTCTTTGGGTTGGGTGCAAGACAAACCTAAAGGTAGAGATGATCAAATGCTTTCCAAAGTGTCAAAGGGAAGCTGTGGCAGAGCGATAAAGACTGACTAGGTCTGAGTTGTAAAGAGTCTTCTGATTCCCCCCAAGACATTATTTTCTCAGCCTTGGTTACAACAACATCAGTTTAAGGAGGACTGTGGTTGCTGTAGCAACATGCTGGTAGGTGACCCAGCAGGTGAAGTGTGAATCCCTACTTGGATCTGAATCACAGCATCAGCACGGCTGTGCTGAGACAGCTGCAGTCCACAGGTCAGGTGTAAGACTCACATCCCTCACAAGTTAACCTTGTTTCCTTGCTCTTTTTATGTTTATTTGGGTTGGAGATTTTAGGGTATTTTGAAGGGGCATTACCCTAGCATTTGGCTTGAGTTGGGTTTGGGAATTGACATTAGCAGCTTCCATTGTGTGAAGTCTTGCTTATTTTCCATCCTCAAGTATAGTTCATGGGAAAAATGTTATGAGGATGCTGAATTTGTACAGTTAAGCCTTCATTTCAGTGAGGGGTGGATGTACTGGGCCAATACAGAAAAGTCCTGTGGCATTCTGAGCACTGCTTACATAAAAAGAATAAAAAGAAAAAAACCAAATACATGTATTATATTTTTATATCTAGTCACATATATATACTTTTTATATATTTAAATAGAATAAGTATTATTCAGTTGTTTCTACGTAAGATTTCTAAACTGAGGAAAACCAACATGATTCTGAACTTCATCCCACCATCTTAGAGCTAAAGGGACTCTCTCTTAAGAGAACAGACCTAAAGTGGATATGTTGAGTTCAGCATTCAAGTAGAGCTGAGCTACCTGCCCAGAGCATAAGTGAGTAACCTGTGGTACTGAATGCTTCCTGACATTTCCAACCTTAGATTCTGGGGGATGTTTTCTTCAAAGGAGTAAAAATGTATTGATGAGCACAGCACTAGAGAAAATGAGGGACCACCAATGTTTTCCTTAACTTTGGTCCTAGCACAGATTGTGTCAGTCCTTCCAAGTGGTTTCTGCTGCTCTGCCCTGCCCTTTCATATAAAAGTTTGGGCACATAAGCCCAAAGGCATCACTTGATGCCTTTGAACAGCAAGGGACCATTGACAGGCAGGAGGACAGCAAGACTGGAATGGCAGAAGAGATGCTGGTTAGACCATAGGAGGGGAAATAGGCCAGGAAAAGCAGCTTATGTGGCAGATCAGGACAGGATAACATTGTCAGAGTTTGGATGTGGGGCTTTGCTTGGAGCCTATAATATAAGTATATCTGTGCTATGCTTTTAAGAAATTCCTGGCCATTTATGGCCTGGAGGTGTGTGCCCATGCCAGTGTTGCCAAAACCTCCCTTTTCCAGTTAGACTTGACTGGTTTTAGAAGTCCTTCAAAAAAAGTATGATGAGCGAGGCTTCATACCCTCTGTTGCAAGAGAGTTGAGACCTTTTATTACAGTATCAGAGGCTTTTGGCAGTTGAATCATGAGCAGTTGTGTGAATGATTGATGTGGAATGTTCTGCAGTTCTTTCTGAAATTTGAGTATGTGTTTTTTGTCACTTTTGTCACTGAAAATGTTCATTTTGATATTCGGGAGCTTCATAGATTGTTGTTTGTGAAGATAATCATTATCTGGCTCAGCCCATCAACAAGTGCAGTTGCTTGTGACTGGTTCATTGCTTCGAGTGTCTGTCCCATCACACTTACAGTGGTGTGTTTTTCTCAGAGTTCTTTGAAGAGTGCATCCGCAATGCCGAGCTGGAGGCCAAGATGCCTGTGATCATGAAGAACTCTGTGTACATCCACAAGGCTGCCACTCGTCGCATAAAGAGCTGCCGCTTCCGCTGCCGGAGAACCAGTACTTCATGGAATGACAGTAGGTATCAGGCAGCTTTTTAATCTGTATTCTGCGAGAGCAGATACGTGCAGATGGGGCTGACAGAGCACTAAAGTCTCCAAGGTCATTCGTATTTCATATTCCTTAGTAGTAGGATGGAGCTGCAGTGCTACTTGGAGCTTCCTTTCCCAGAGAGCAGGCACTGAGCCTGCGTACTCATTGCCTGTTTCTTAATGTATGTTGAAAGCTAACTGCTGTGATGGTTCTGGGCCCCCAAAAAACATGCTAAAACATGACTTCATTGGAATGCTTAATCACAGACTAAGTTAAGTTGGAAGGAACGCCTGGACATTGTCCAATTCAATCTGGTACACAGAGTGGCTACTTGCAAGGTTAGATCAGGTTCTGTGTAGCATCTTAAATCAGAGGCAGCTGTAAAGAAAAGTGTGTTTCCATGCTGTCAGCATTTTCCTTCTCTGAACACAGTAAGGTAAAGCTGTTAGAGCAAAATGGTTAGCTCATACCCTGCCAGGTGATCACATGGCTCATGTGCTCTAGTGAAGCTTTATCTTCAGTTTGTGTCCCTGGTGGAGAGTGCTGACCTTTCTATGCTGTTCTTGTTTCAGTGAAGCAGTCCCAGTCCTTCATCTTCTCGCATGCAGAAGGTGAAAACATTGAAGAGCTGAAAGAAGCAGCCAAAAGACTGAGCCGGGACCAGCGCTTCAGGAAAACTATCTATCAAATCATGAGGTCTCAAAAGGATTCTGCTTCAGGGGACAAAAAGTGACTCTTCTTGGGAGGGGGCTTCTGAGCTCAACCTGCCATTCAGCTCTGCAAAAGTTATGCCCTTGGGCACTAGAGTCAAAAGGGAGATTTGCCCTTCGGTGGGGAAAGTGGAGTAAAGTTGTGTGTAGGCAATCCCCTCAGTTAGTGGCTTTGCTTTAGTTTGAATGCTCCTTGTAGCCTGGCAGACCTTCTCTGCTGATCACTCCAGATCTGTTTGCTTCAGCTGCTTACATTAAGGTGTGTTTTCCAAGATGCCACAGTCAGTGTTAAAGTGAACCACAGACCATAGGTTAAGAAGGGCCTCTTCTTTCCTTTTCTCTCTAGTCTGTCTGCCAAACACAAGTGCTTCTGAGAAAGCCCTTTATCAGCCTATGTTCCAGCTAGTGTAACCTCCCCAGCTGGACACAGCTTACCCCTTTCTGCCTGTTCCCCTCAAGGAAATGGCTTGCTCCATACCTCTAGTCAGTCAGCACTTCTGTGGGGCACTGACTGAAAACTGCAGCAGTCCAAGCCTCCAAAGCACAGGCAAAAATATCAAACACAGGGCAACTTCTTGTCTTGATGCTACATCATTTCAAGCAAACAGCAGCAACACAAGGTGAAGACAACCTGAGGATGCAGTGGATTTGGCTCCAAGGAGGATCGTGTACAGAGAAGAGCTTATAGGTAACTCAGTGGCATGGATGCAACCTGGAGGGAGGGTTGTGTTGTGTTGACTGTGGGCAGAACATTCTGAGGCCACCTTTGCATATATTTTGCACTGGGACATGTAGCTGTGTTGGAACAGAGATATGCACTGCAGAAGGTGTTATCTGTAGGCAGGATCAGGGTGGAGAAGCCCTTGACTCAGTCCTGATGGCTTCATTAACGCCTCTGTAAAACAAGCTGGAGGGCAGAAGAGTGAGGACTGTCCAGCAACAAAACCCACTACCACTTCAAGAATTTAGCATTCTCAGCAGCAAGCTCTCAGGGCTATCGAGGCTAGGAAAGTCACCTCTGTATGTGCTGCAGTGAATAGCCAGGGGTCAAGGCTTTGTACTGCTGTCTACCAGTCCTCTTAATTGCAATCCAGGCTGTCTCTGTCAAACTGGGACCTCTGGCAAGTCAAAGCTGGATTGGGAGCAGTGCTGTGAACAGCCTGTTCAGAGGTGGGCTTCTTGCTAGTCTCTGCCCTCCCAAGTGCTCACCATGTGGTTATTGAAGGGGACAATTTGCCCTG
Organism: Pachyramphus minor; assembly: GCA_013397135.1. Classification (NCBI taxonomy): domain Eukaryota; kingdom Metazoa; phylum Chordata; class Aves; order Passeriformes; family Tyrannidae; genus Pachyramphus; species Pachyramphus minor. Next base: position 611,808 of record VYXB01000020.1, on the reverse strand, counting down.
CGTGTGGTCATCTTCTATGTTACAGGGCTAGAACCACTTAGTTGTGGAACCCTTGCAGCCTCTCCCACCTATTTTAAACAAGCCACTGGCTAATAATTAACCTTGCTGCAGAAACAGCATTACCTGCTGCTTACAGAGCACAGGACAAGCACACTCAGAGTGGTGCTCTGTTTTCCTCAGGATATTAATTGGGAAACACAGAAATAAACAACACAAAGGTGAATAAAGTTAGCAGCAGAAGTGCAGTAAGGGTTCAGGGGGTCTTAAGCTGCAGCTTTACTGTGGCTTTCAGGGCATCAGTACCCCTGGGTATTATATATGTCTGGTGACACACAGGTGGTAACAGGTCCCAATCAGACTGTGACAGTGTCCACTCACAGCCTTTGTCTTCTGGCCAGCTAAGTCATTCCCTACCAATTTAGAGCTGTTTCTAGGGTGAAGTCGAGAATGAGATTGGGAAGGGAACTCTGGCTCCCCAGCCAGAGGAGAAGGGTTGATATTGGGTGGAGGAGCATACTGTCAGGGTGTGATGCTCCTGAATGGAGACACTCTTGTGTGACAGAGGAAAAGCATTGAAAGTACAGCCTATACTTTCCATTTCAGTCAGTCACTGACCAGTATCCTTCTGCCAGGCAATGGGAGGTTTTATATAATCAGAGGATCCAGCACTGAAGGCTGACGTTTTTGTGATGATTGATGGATGATGTGGTAGGAGAGGAGAATTTCCAACCTTCCTTAGCATACCTGATCCTTCTGTGTTTTTTCCACTTGTACTTGTGTGCTAGAAAGCCACAAATGAATTCTGGCCCCTACAAAGCTGAAGGACTGTGAGAAAATATACAGAGCTGGTTTTCCCCTTTATGTTTTTCTCACATCATCTCTAGCTATTTTCCAGTTACAAGATCTATATTATATGATGCTGGAAGGGACGGAATAAAGGACAGCCAGGGAATGCATCTGTAATTCAGGCAGTTAGGAAAATCATCTTGTGGGTTGGAATGCAGCACCTTTGTTCTATTACCATCAAAGCCACAATATCAGGCTTTACAGAAGTATTGTATGCAGGAGGTAGCCACATCAGGTCTTCCTTTACTGTGCATATTGACAGCAATAAATCAATAAAAGTTATGCTGACACTAGAATGAATTCGTGTGTGTTCTTGATACACTGTCACTGAAATGATGTTAAATTGTCCCTGCAGGAGTCCAAACAAATTGTGACACACTTATTTACTGCCAGTGCAACTCCTCTGCTTCATTGAGTTGTGTTACATGGTATATGTAAAAAGCTTTCACCCTTGCTACCCACTTCCACTTTTAAATGTGTAAAAAGTTAAAGCAACAGCCATCTCTCTGTGTAACCAGCAAGGCATATCTAAGCCACCTGTGACAAAGTGCTTGCTATCAGTCATTCTTTGCTACAGAGGAATCTACTACCCTGTAAGCTCTAAGCTCCCTGGCAGAGTCAGCATGGAGGTGGGTCTATGCACCATAGCATCTTAATTAAGTGATTTTAATTGTGATTAATAAGGAGAGATCACTTAATTAAGTGATCTCTCCTTATTCTATTTAAAAGGACACAGAAATTATTGATTTCAATGTTATCCTGGATTTTTAATGCAATGCAGTAACAGGAAGATGGCTTAGGGCACAACCCACCTCTGTTCAAACAACTTCCACTAGTAATCCTAGGTTAGATTGCTTTCTTCTCCTGGGAAACCTGGGAATGAGATGAAAACTTCCTCCATTGGGAGAGTTGTCTAAATTGTTTTCTCGTGTCTGAGGATAGGAGAAAATATAAGATGGTTTGCACCTCTAAGATTTCACTTCTGAGGTTGCAGAACAGGTCGATTGTGGCCATTCTTCTACCACCTCCACTTTCTGGCTAACATCTGGGTGCTTGTCTTCCATCTTCCCTGTTGTCTCTTTCAGAGACACTTTAAAATTTGTGGACACTGACAAATGTGAAGCCTGCTGATTCTTCTCTGCATTGTCTTGCCTCCTTTTCACAGTGTAAAGAGTTGTTCCCATTAAGGTTTAATTAACCAATTTAAGGGTTAATTTCATCCTTCTTGTAAGACACACAGGCTCTTTCAGTCCCTAAGGAGGAAGAGTAGTTCCTGCTGAAGGCCAGGGCTTTGGCAGCTCCCCTGGTGCCCACTGCCCCAAGGCTTTACTCTTGCACAGAAGTAAATGGCAGAGAAAGGAAGACAACCACAGCCCTGTTGCCCCCCATCTGTGCTGCTTCTAAAGCAGAGAAAGTGGATAAGAAATGGAAATTGCCCTCAGGGTCAGGAGTCAATAATAAAGGATAAATGGTTGCTGGTGCGTGTTATGCGTTGCTGTGCATGGCACATAAGTGACACAGGCTGGTAGCAGTTTTCAGCTACAGAGTATGGCTTTTTTTTTTTAGCTTCAGATAGTAGGCAGGCTTTCTGCTTAAGACTTAGTGTAATACTGGCATATCTCTATGGAAATAAGATGATAGTTTTCCATAGAAACAGTCTGTTTTGAATGCTCTTCAGTACAGTCATTTTTTGTAGTTACTAGAGGGACAGAAGATGGCTCATGTTGTGTCTAGTAAGGAGAAGTTTGCTCCCAGGAAAGTGGTCATGCTTTGAAAGTCTTGACCAAGGCTGGGGCTTGCCTGGACAACTGGTGTTCTTGGTTCTCACCTGGTGTGCCTGCGAAGGGTGTATTATTTCTAGCATCTTCTATCTGGTGCACTTGGCACAAGGACAATTCTGCAGTTTTTCACCTAGTCTGAGCATGGCCTTCAATGGGAGAAATGATCAAGCCAGAGGAATTGCTGTAGTCAACTCACCTGAGAGTTGGGTCTGAGGTGGACTGTTGGGGTGACAGGTCACCATGAGCTTGGTTACCACGTGTGCTTTGTTGAACAACCTGCAATGTCTTTCTGTGCCTTGAGATAAAATTCCTTTTTCTATATTAAGTAACATTTATTTCTTACTGCAGGCTTAGCTCAGTAGCCAAAATGCAGGAAGATCTGACTGAATATTCAGTCTCTGAGTCCTTTCTGCTCCTTGAAGGATATGCTGTATGGCTTGAACCAAAATGCATGGGTTTGGTTGTTTTGGTTTTTTTTTTCCCAGTGCTGGCAGATCTGGCACTTCAGAGGAAGAAAAATTATAAAGGCGATTTTGTCGGGGTAACAAATGCACCTTTTGCTAAGTCAGAGGTGTTGCAATAAATAACTCAGCAGGGTCATGTGTCCTTATTTTGCTGTATGCTGAAAAGTGCAAACTTTGCATTGCTTAAAATAATAAGTGAACCCTGCTTACCCTTCAGTTCTTCTTGACTGCACCCCTGCCTCAAACCTCCCTGTGGAAACCACCCAAGAAGAGAAGAACGTCTTCTCCTCGAGCTGCTGCTCCCATCTGTTTCTTCTTCATTAATTTTGGGGGCAAGAGGGAGCTCCTGTTTTCCTGTTCCTCCATACATCACTGCCTGCTCCTTTGATATGAGGAAATACAGACTGGGTTTTGTTGTGTTTTTTTTTCCTAAAGTTCTGCAAAACGGGAATAAATATTTTTTGCATCTCTATTTTAATAAGGAGGCTTGAAAACAAGCTCTTTATGGTGGGTATATGGCTGGAGGCTTTTGTTAGTCGGTGCTGGAAACACAGCCATGAACAGGGCTGTAGCATATTTGGCAGAGCTCTGTCTTTGGGACAGTTCACAAGCACTCAAGGTCCTTGGGTGACACAGGTAAGCTGTGCTTTTTGGTGCACTCAGCAGCATTTAAAACAAAACAGCAAGAAGGTGGGAATGCTGTGGTTTTTGCAGCAAAGTAGAGAAGCAGGCTTAATGCAAAGATTGCCAAAGATTGATTGGATTACAGCTTGCTTGGGAGGAGACACTGTTTTAATTTCTCCCTTTTTTTCCTGACTCTGCCAGGGGTACAATACATATGCTTGCTGAGGGTGGCAGGTGAGGAGGTGACAGGAAGGTGAGGAGGCTTGAAGAGGAATGATATAAAAAGGTAGGAGTGCAGTAGGTGTGACTAAAAATTAGAGCACTGCTGATAGTGAGTTGGTGTGTTTAAAAAATAAACAAAGTTTGTGCTGTGGCAAGTGCATTTCAATAACCAAAATATAGCTGTTCTATTTCTCAGTAAGCAAAACCCACTTTGGGTCCCAACCGAGGAGTGTAGCCCTAGGTGCTCAAATGAGTCTGCAGCTAAGGCCCTTTTTTCCTCTTCTCCAGCCTGAATGGGGCATGGCCCAGCTGGCTGATGCAGGGATGTGGCTTACTATTGTTCTTCTTTGTGGGTTGCTGTGGGTATGGAGAGGCAGCTAAGGCAGGGAAGAAGTCAGTCTTTTCATTCTGGAAAGCTTTTTAGTATCTCAGCATTGACTGGAAGAAGTTGGATATTGATGTAGCTCTCAATGGGTTTGGATGTTCGGAAACTCCTCTAGCCTGGAGCAGCAGCCCTCTAGATCCCTCTCTGATCAAGTGTGTAGTACGTCAGAGAGTTGCTGCAACCCATGAAGCGATACAGGGAATAGCAGTAAAAGCAGACATTCTGTTTTCTTTCTGCTGCTGCTCCTTCTCTTAAAATTCTCTTGTAGTTTCCTCCCTTACACAAATACAGATCAGGTGTGGTTTAATGTGCAACTTATTTTAGATTAAGAGAAAGAATGTGCAGGCAGAGCTGTCTTTTCTTCCCTGTGTAGGGGGAATGTGGGCTCCAAAATGAGGACAGAAAATTCTCATCCATTCAAAGGTAACACAGATGGGTAAAATAAGCGTGCTTATCACATACATCAAACTTGGATGAGGGGGAGCAGTGAGACCCAATGTACTTGAAGCTTGAAGCCAGACTGCAGTAAGGAAAAATTAGTTTGCTTGGAGAAGATGTTTTAGTCTCTTGCTTTGGCTGATGCTGAAGGAGCTAGAAGAGAAAGTGCACACTAAGTGTACTTCCAGTGTGTGGCTGGCTTCTGGTGCTGGCATGGAATTAGATTTGATGGCTGCTCACTACACAGAAAATGCCTTCAGCTGTGACCAACTGCTGCTGCATTACAGCCTTGTTCAAAAGCAGACATGGTGGTTGTGGCTCAGGGAGCATGTTCCTGACACCCCTCCCAACTAAACTCACAGTGGCTCAACATCATGGGAGTCCTTGGCTTCCCCTTTCAAGTGGTCATGAGCTCAGCTTGCAGCTCTGTGCTGCAACCCAGGAGCAACCCGTGGCCACTGAGAGAGCTGCTTCTGCATCCCAGCCTCCCAATGCCTCCTACTTGTTGGATTCCAGCACAACAGGGCAGACCCTGCCACTGAGCTTTTAGCAGCAGAAGGGAAGGAGGATATTTAACATGGCAGCCTTACGAAAGTCCACTGAGAGCAGGTGTGGGAGCTATCCCATTCCTTTCCTGAAGGGAGAAGAGCATCTCCTGATTCCCTACTTCTATTGTGCTCTGCTGTAAGCATCCGGGTTGGCTCCTAAGTGCAGTGCAGGGAGGATCCAGAGGCTGGATGTCACGGGAGCTGCACATTAGCTCTGCTTCATTCTCAGTGCAGGAGAGAAGGGCAACAGAGAAGAGTTGCTTTCCAGGTGAATGGGAAAGAAAGAGCAGACCTAGTATGGGAAAAGAATAACTGTTGTGGATAGCACCTTGTAAAGCTGGCAAGTGTCTTGATAATCTTCCTTTTCTTGTCCAGACAGGAGTTTGCAGACATGAAATATGTTTCTAGGCCTTGGTTCTGGTGCATTCCACATACCAGGAGTTTCAGTCTTGCTTGTACTTAAGAAGGGTCACAAAATTCACAAACAAAAACTGCTTTACACAGTGAATGTACTCTCCTCCCTGCTTATCCAACTCTCCCTAGCTTTGAGCAGGATTGCAAGGGGCAAGCTGGTGTCTCCTTGCCTTCCCCTCCAGCCTGCTCCCTCAGCTTTCTGTTCGTTCTTTGGCTCACTGTGTTAACTGTATCTCCCTGAGGTGGAAATAAGCATCACCCTGATGGGCTTTGTGGAACCCAGGAGCCAAGGGAGGACAGTTCTGCCCCAGACAGAGGGGAAGCCCACCCTGCCATGGTGGAGCTGGCAGGGTTGCTCTCATTGAAGAGAGCAAAGGAGGTGAGACACGGCCTCAAAGCTGCTCATGTTTTTTTCGTAACACTGCCTTGCTGTCTAGAAATATTATTCATCCTTCTCCAAAGTCTTTCAGACTTGAGCATTTCATGCAGAAAATGCACCATGATGGGCAGTGAACACCCTGGGCTCTTAACCAGGCACTTTCCTGCCCTGCTTCACAGCCCACCTCAGACATGGTTCTGGGCCAAGCGCTCAGGTGCAAAGCTGGGCAAGGTGGTGCCTGGTGTCCCCTCACCTCAGACCCACAGTGTAGGCCCTTTTGGGGTCTCTGTGCCAGGTCCTGTCCTGGTGTGTTTCACAGGGGCGAGAGGCACACTGAGGAAGCGGGGCCTCCACCAAACCAGTCTGAGCTTTCACTGGGAGGCTCAGAGGGCCCGTACTTAGTGAGTTGACTGGTGTCATGTGTCCCTTGCAGGGCTGCTAATGAGCAGTGAATCCAACTCACCTCTCCCCACCATATATATGTATGTGTACCTGAGTGCATATAGTACATACATAAAGATGCATATGAAATGTATATCTCAAACATATGTCATCTAAAGAAACATTTCATAGTGAGGCTTTTCTTTTTATTTTTCTTGTTTTGCCTGAAAATAATTTGTCCAAAAGTAATTCCTGATTTTTCCTTATAGGCGGAGAGAAGACTGGAAAGTTTTACCTTCAGATGAAGCTTGGTGTGCTTTGTAACTAAAAGTGATGCTGAAGGCTGTCTCTCTACTGTAGCTGCCGTTGCCAGACTTACAGAGAAAGCCATGTGTGGGCAAACAGCTCTGGTAAGGACAACAGCCTGTTAATCCTACTTTAGGGGCACTTCTGCGCCTCCACCTTGCAGCAGCCAGGTCAACTGTGGCCTCAGCTTTCCCAAATCTCTCAGTAACCTGCTCAAGACAGACAGCTGAGCATTTTTCCAGCTGCCCTGCATGAGGATCACTGGTAGTGGCAGCTCCCTGCCATCATGGCCAGGCACACAGCTCCAATGTGCAGAGCAGTGCTGGAGAAAGGGGCAAGCAGCCTGTCCCAGAACAGGGGCTGGGGCATGAGGCCTGGGACTGATGTGGATTTTGAAGCCAGCACATAGGGAGCCTGATGTGCCCTTTTCCTTGCTGCTGCCTTTTTCTGGATAAACAGTCTCAGATCACAGGGGCTATAAAACTAGTGCATTTCCTAGCTCTAGCATCACGTAAATAAGTCAGGTCAGACAGCTGGTGTGCCAGAAATTTCCTCAACATTTTCCTATCTGCATGATTTAACACACTGCAACTAAGAGCCCTAGAAAAGCATTCCCCTTACGTGCATCAGGGACGTTTTAAGTATCTCTGAATGTCACTGAAAAAGAAAACAAGAAACTGTTTCCTTGCAGGCAGTGGTGTGTGTGTCTAAGACAGTGGGCTCATGGGGAAGATGGAAGGACAGAACTGTTGAGTTCTTGTAGCTGCAGTGCAGCAAAGAAGAGGTAGTGTTATAAGGAAAGATTTCCTGGTTTAAGGCACTGAATTAATTTGAATTGTTTTGCAGAATAATTGGCTTGCACTTACTACTGCTGTAATAGGATAGCCATAGAATTAGAAGCTGTGGCTGCTTCTGCAGTAGGAGACATCAATTATGGAAGAAGGCGGGTGTGTTGTATAAGGTCAGGAGACAGTAGGACAGACAGGACTATATTCTGCTTTTTCTTTGCCTGTCCATGTGATGTTTGCTGTGGTAAGGTGTGAATTCCTGAAGTAACATGAAATGAATCCTGTCTCCTTTCTAAGGAGAAATGGGTCACTATTTGCCATCCCCACAGCCCTGATATCCCACCCTGCCACATTATGGATGCTAATTATAGCAGTAAAGCCATGAGTTCAGCTCACTTTCTGGAGGCTGCATGTGGAGAAATGTGAATTATACAGAAGTGGGATGTGGGTGCTCATCTTTGGATGGACAGCTGTGCCAAACACAAATCAGATTTTACTTTATGGAATCTGCTTTCTCCTTAATCTACAGAGATTTATTGAAAAGACCACTACAGTCTCTAATCTCTTTTCCTGCCTCCCACAGACAAGTATATTTCACTTACTTACCATTGGGTGAATTTTAGTGTCGTACTTAACCTACTGTGAAAAACGCTTGGGAATAGATCTGTAGCATATAATCTCTGGCATTTACTAGGGATTTCCCCACCTGTGTTAAGTGCTGCCTGGACCTCCACACACCCCAGCACAGACCCTCCAGGAGGTATTCAGGAGCAGCAGCTGGCTGGGGAGCATATGGGCTGGCAAGCCTCCACGGCTTGGCCGTGCACAGAGAGCTGGAAGGCAGAGGAGTTCCCAGGGGAAATCTGGCAAACACAGCTGGCAGCACCAGAGCAAGGGGAAGGAGAGGAATCAGGGTGCTTGGTGGGAGGGAACCTGTCTCACACAGCAAGAAGAATCTTGAGGCCACACCATTTTTCATGGAGCTAGCACTATTAATGGGGAAAAGAAGGAAAGCAGTGGCTGGCACAGGCCCTTACACTCGTTGCTGGAGGGACTATAGTTAATTACATACATTTTCCAAGAGCTGTTTATATCTAAATATATATAGACCATTTTTGGGGGAAGATGAATTGTTATCCAGGCTAGTTGCTGTAGCCTTTGGAGGCTGAGGGCTGGTGAATCCTCTGTAAGAGATGATTCTCTTATTGGTGGCCATGCTGTCATCTGGAGCATAGTGGAAATGAAGAGAAGTCATGAGTAAAGTCTAGTCGTAGGGAGGAGATGAAGCTCAATGAAATGGGAAAATTAGTAACTAGAGCTCTGTGGGAAGAGAAGGGAGCTCATCCAGGCCCCAGTTGACCTGGTGAACTTGTGTAGCCATTTGCCTTCTTGAGGAGCAGCCTATAGCTTGAACAGAACACGTTTTGGGGCGCAACCCACAGCCACATCCCTGTGGAGAGAAACACATACAGGACAGGTAGGGAAGTGTTTAATTTCTATGTGGTTAAAAGAAATCCTTTCCTATATGTGCTCTAGAGCAGAGAGATGGTTTTTGTGAAGGGGTTGTCCAGCCTTCTGCTATGGGCAAAGTGACACTGAGACTTGGGTTGTGGGGGTTGCAGATCTTGGAGCTGCAGGGACATTGACCATGGGAGGGAAACTGGGGAGAGGGCCCCCAGCAGACTGTAAGGCAAACAGTTCTCAATGTATGTTCCCCCACCCCTGTTCTTGAGAGTCACTTAATGGAGGGAGGGATTTTTTTTTCCCTAATTAAGAATATAGAAAGATAAGTAATGTCAGATTTCCCCAAAGGCAACAGAACTACAAGTGGGAAAGGGAGGAGAGTTAAAGAGCAGCAGTTGAGTGGAAAATCTAAAGCTTTATTACTGCTCTCTTTTCTACATGGAGCACTGTGAGGTTTTGTCTCTTTCGACTGAGACAAGAGGTGGGGAAAAAGGACCTTTATTTGTAGCTAGCTCATCCAGGCCCCTTGCAGGGCAGTCAGGTTCCTTACTTCACCTGCCAGTCCTGCCAGTGTCTCTGCTGTGCCTTTAGCTGTTAGGCTGGAGGTGGGTGTATGGAAAGGGTATTGATGTCTGTGCCCTGCCCCAGGAGAATGAACAGCATACACATAACCTCAGTGAGTCCTTCTTTGGGGGACACACACTCTTCAGATGCAATGCATTCAGCTCAGAAAGCTTCAACTACAACCTGTCCATCTAACTTGCTTTCCTGCGAAAATGAGGTGTTGGCAGTTGTTCACTCTCTCCCATCTCCCGACAGTTGTGACCTCTGTCCACCAAACTTAACTGAGACAGAGATCTCAAAGATGATCAGACCCTTCCCATTTAGATCTGAAAATAATAAAAATATTTTATTTTTTATTTATAGCTGAAGAACAGTGGAATTTGCTAAGCAGGCTCTGGATTAATGTTGTGCTTTGAGTTGGGAGCTGCTTCTCTCTCATCCCACACCAATGCTGCCAGAAGCATCTCTTGCTGGAAAGACAGACGAGAGCAGCGCCTCTGGCTTCAGTGTAGCCCTTGCTGTCCCAGGTAAGGCACAGAGACTTGGCAAGGTGTGAATGTTTCACAGACAAATGATAACAGCTATGGCCTTTAGGGAGCAGCTGGATGGCAGAAGGCAAGATGTGCTGAGGGAGGTGAGAAAATGTCATTTGATTGCTTAGCTGCTTTTGAAAGTCACAACAAGAAAGATTTAGCATGTGTGTAATTTCAACCAGAGTCTTAGGGACCTGGTCTCTTGACAAAGCAGAGATACGAGGATTCCTTGTCTGCAGTTACTGCTATATATGTGACTGCGAAGGAGTCACCCGGAGAGCTGTAAGCTATTTGTATCGCACAGTTTTGGGTAGAGAACCTCACCTTCTCAGGCATTTTCTATAACCTCAGATTATGCCTTCCCCAGCTATGAAAAGGGGCTTATCTCCAGCAGCCACCAGGCAAGAGATCATGGCTCATTCTTCCTCGCTGTGTGCAGAGGGTCTTGAAGTACTCACAGCACAGCTGCGGGCGCTGATGCCCTGTGCTAGTCCCTAGTAAGAACTTGGTTTCATAGCTCTCTGTGTCAGGAGTTTTCCTCACTCTTTTATGGTGGCAGCAGACCTGGACTCTTTATATTTAAATCTCAAATGAAGAGTTTTTCCCCCACTGGCTCAAGTTGCCCTCTGGCAGCTGTGAGGTGAGCTGTGGGACTGGCAGGCCTTGCAGCTCTGCCCCAACAAGCTGGCTTATGTGGGAATGGGACTTCCCACCTTCTGCTGAAGCTGAAGCATGGGATCTATGCCTTCTGAAACCACATTTCTAGATAAATATATTTCCCCTGAGGTCACTTCTCTTTTGGCCCTGTCTTAGTGCTCAGTTTGTTATTCACAGTCTCTTTAGTACACAGTGCCAAATACATCCAACCATTAAAACCTTTTGCTCTCAGAGGGACAGCTTTGGCATGGGGGTGTTTATGGGAGGGGGATGTGTGTACACAAAACTGTGTACTATTCTTCCTGTGTTTATCTTCCTCTGCCACCAAGAGGCATCTTGGGGCATGTGGGAAAAGTCACGCTACACTTTCATAGCATCTTAGCAGCATTACTCCCCCCGGAAACAGCAATAAAGCTGTAGCCTGTGGGCTTGTAATGACAGTTCAGCTCCTCATTTTGTTCCAAGCTCTGGCTGCATTATCTGTCAGGAAGATAATTCCTTGACCTTGTGGTCAGGGGATGAGTGCTTTGCTTAGTGATTAAGCCACTGCAGTAGATAGCATGCCATGTTTAATCCCTTTGGTAGCTGGTTCCAGGGAGGGGGGGAAGGAGGGGCTGCGAAAATACAGTGGCTTGTGATAGGTCTAGAGACCTCAGAAACAGTAACAACACTACAGAAACTGTGGCTGTATGTGCCCATCCTCCTAAGTTCATTTGGTGGCTGACTGGAAAACAACCAGCATATCTAGGGCACTATTTTATCAAGTGATAGAGCCATATGGTACAAAAACCTCACAGTTGTCTGAGGGCTTAGGCATGTCAGAAATCAGGGAGTCCCTTTGCGTATTGATCCTGTCTGCTAGATGGCATATATAAAAAGAAGGATTATAGTTATTTTTTCCTCCACTCTGTCAATGGGGGAAGGGACTCTGAATAAGCAACTAATCCTGATCTGAACTGCGGAAGGATGAGATACAACCTTTTCTGCTGCTTCAAAGTTGTGGCTGGGATATGGCTGTGAAGCAGGCAGCTGGCATGCTGGAAAGCATCACAAACCTGCCTTAATGTCCAAGCAAGTGCAGCAAATGCATCAGAGCATGGGTGCATCATCAGATTTCAGGTTGCACAAGTTGAGGGTTAAAGACCAGTCTCCCAGTAATATTTAGAGTCCTGTCTGCAGGTGAAATCATAGTGAGAGCTTTGACTGACAAGATCTGACCTAGGAGGTTTCATCTTCCCAAACAGAATTCTGTCCCCCTCTTTTTGCTGAGATTCTGTCTCTTGTACCTGCCAGAGAAGGTGAAGATGAGGATGTGAGCCCATATCCAGCTTGCCAGCAGTGGAACACTATCTTTCTTGAGAGAGGACCCTTGGTTTTTTTGAGCAATCCTTTCTTCCCAGGCTGTCACTGAATAGTTAAGGATTATGATTCCCCTTTTAATCTGGTTTTTCGCTTTCAGAAGGTCTCTGCCCTCTCTGGAAACAGCCCCAGCCTCAGTTTTCCTCTGGCTGTGGTGTCACCTCTGTTGAACAAAGAAATGTGCTAATTGTCACTATGTGCTTGCCTTTGGGTAATTGACCTTAACCTTGGCACAAACCCAATCCCGTGGTCTGGTGACTGAATCGAAATGGTTGCTTACAAATAAAGCCCTGTATGGATCTGGTCTTTGTGTAACACTGCCAGCCATCAATCCAGTTCCCTAAAGAGAATTGGACTATGTTTCTTTGCTGTAGTGCCATCATAGTTGGAGATGTTTTGAACAGCTTTTCTACAATTCTCCACTGCAGCCAACCCCAACCCTTGTTGGAAAATACTGTTTCTTTCTTACCTGAGGTCCCCAATACTTTCCACCATTCTTCATTCCCTGAGGGTATCCAAGATGCGTGAAACTGTTTGGCTTTGTACCTCAGTTACATGAAACCTGTAAACCAGGTCTCCTATGATTTTAAGGTCCTAAGACCTTTAAATAAGGTCTCATTTTGTCATTTCTTTCTTCTTGTTCACATTCAGCAATTATTTCTTTTTCTCTGGGGAGTGATTTTGCCCCTTTACATTTGTGCCTCCAGCTTCCCCATAGAAAACACTTACACTTAAATTATACTCTCTCCATCTGATACACGGATTCCCTGACCAGCCTTGCCTGATTGTAGGGTGCCTTCCTGTACCTGAGGACACATGGTGTGTTGTCATGGAGAGGACTCAGACAGTATTATTAGGTCAGCAGGTACTGTACAGCATGAGAGTTTATACAGCAGTGACATCAGGACAGACAGGAATGGCCCCTGTGGATTCCAGGAGCCTCTGCAGAAATTCCCCTGAGACCTTACAGTTCTGTGCATTTGGGGACTTGCAGGCTGTGACTGAATCACGTGGCATCTGCATTACAGTACTGTGTCTTTGCAGGGAGGGATTGCAGGATCCCTGAGACTGCAGGAGCTGCAAGAAATCTCTAGAGTAGCACAGTGTAGTCTGATCAGAGACACTCAGAGAATACAGTAGCTCTGGGTGTGAACATCATTGCCTTCAGGAATCTCTACTCCTACAATTTTTTGATGGAACCATAAATAAAATATATTGAAATATCTGATTCTGCAAACAGATACATGCAAATTCTTTGAAATATTGTAGGAATCAGAGAAAACATCTGTTACAAGACAGAGTGTCTTCTGCCTGGAAGATATTAGGACTCACAGCACCCAAGAGATATAAGCTGGAGTGACAGCTACCATGCAAAGTGATATGTAGTGTACCTACAGCTAACCTAGGATGTCAGGTGCTCTAGTATTGCATAAAGCCCTGAAGCCTTCAGCTTACCTACCTGCCTAGCATTTTCTGAGAGCAGGCAGGTCACCTCTGGTTTACTGAAACAATCCTCCCTTGCTTTACTTCCTGCTGAGCAGCAGCAGGTGAAACTAATAGCAGAAAAAGCAATGTCATAACTCAGATGTTGCATTATATCTAAAATTCCTGTCATGACAGGTCATGCAAGCCTATATAAGCTAATCATGCATTTACTGGTAGAACTCAGATCATAAGGAGAAACTGGTGGTGATAGGATGGATGCATCTTAGGATGCCAGCCTGTCCCCAAAGCATCTATGCATGATATGATGATGATGGCACACTGTCTGAGAAAGGAATGCAGGGGAAGCAAAGTAGCATTTGTATTGATAATCAAAAATAAAACAGTAGCACCCCTTTGCTATGCTGCAACACCCAAGTCCTTCTCTAGATGTTTAATCTACACCACTCCAAGCCCAGATTCAGCCAGTTCCTGTAGTTGCTCGTGCACAGACATGCCCTGGTTTAAGGAAGAGCAAGGCAAATTAGTTTGGTTGAAGCCTCTACAGATAAGTGGGGACTTGGCTGCACCCTGTGGTCAGCTCCGAGGGTACCTTGCTGCAGGCAATGGGAGCAGGAGACTCGGGATTAAACTGGCTAGGAAACAAGGACAGCTTGAATCAGGTGGGAGCTGAAAATGGTGCAGAGGCTCCTAGACAGTGTCTGGCTGTGGGTTGCTGAAATTTGATGAGATGGTATCAGTGTACCATCAGGGTTCATGTCAGATGTGGAGTGAGTCCACACAGAATGGCTGTGCAGTGGTCCCTCTACAGTGAAACTAGTTTCTTTGTTTGTGGATCTCACCTATTCCTTGAAATCTGAAGAAATAACTGTTACTGGGAGGTGAACATAAAGCCTGTCTTGTCAGCATGTACAGGAGACAGGTGTGCAGGCGGAAAAGCTTGTGAACAGAGTGCCCCCCGCCCTCCTAGGATCTAAGAAATTGCAGGAAACTTGGCACTTAACAAAACTCTCACATGCTGGCACAATGCTCACAGGTTTTTTCAGGAGGGAAAGGAAAATGTTTTTCTGCTTTACTGATACATTTGTGTTTTGAGCTCCCTTCCTCATTTATTTTCCCATCTCTTATAAATCATTAAATAATTGTAAAAAATAGCACAGCCTATTTTGGAGGTGATTAAAAAAGAGAAACTATCCCATCACCCTCTTACAAACCAAAACATTCCCAGTAGCACCTAATAGACACGGAGCCAAATCTCTTATTTCCCACTGTTTAGCTTTCTGTCTGACAAGATACTTCTGTGCCAGCTGCTCTTCCCCTCAGCTGCACTGAGCTGCTAAAGCAGACATTGCTTTGTAAACACCCAGGAACACAGCATCTGGCACCAGGGTATTGACAAATTTGTCACCCAGTCTGAAAATACCAACTGTTAGGTGACCTCCCATCCCATTGCCTGGGTACTGTTCAGGCAGGGGGAAATTGCCACCAAGCTCTTGGAAGCATAAGCTATCCCAAGCCAGTGTGATTTGCATAAATAATAAAAGGTTATATTCATTCCTGGAACAACTCTGCTGGCCCAAGAGAGATAACTGATGGGATGAACTGGGCCCTGTAAGTTTAATGTGCTGAAAGAAAGTGTTATTGTATGCTGTCATACTTAGAGATATAAGTGATTTTAGCTAGCCAGGATGGTATAAGGATACTCAGTCCATGAGAACCCTTTCATTTAACATTTCCATCTGTAGTTCCTGCCCATTTCCGCTAACATCACTTCTTCTCACTGTGTCTCTGTTACAGGCTCCCAGTGCAGCCCTATCTCACTTTCAGACACCCCCTACCCCCCCCATTTAAAACTGTTTCAAGTTTTGGGGGCAATGTCCAGGAGTGGCAGCTGGTGGCTTAAAACCTTCATCCTCCATGAAGGACCAGCTGCAAAGCAGGAGCCAGAGGAGCTGCCACGGCAGGGGCACAGGGATATCCCTCCATTGCAACCAGGAGAGGTTAATTAGAGGGCTGCATGGGGATTAGGGAGGACTTGAATGAGAGCTCCAGCTAGATCAGAGAGACCAGCATGGCCCAGGGCAAGTCACATCAGTTCTTTCTGCTTCAGTTTGCTTGTACTTAGGCTGGAGGCGATAGCTAGTTTACCTCACAGCCAGGTCCTGAGATTACATGCGGGGAGCTGTGTAAATCACATAAGAACAAAATAGCACTGGCAGTTTTGTTTTGTAATACAGGATAATTCTTACTGCCAGAGTGGTTCTGTAATGCAGAGGATTTCTTACTGAATGGCAGGGACTTAGGAGATGAGTGCAAAGTTGCCAGAGAATGATTCGGGTCTTTTCAGGCTAGAATCTTACAATAATGGCTCATGAGCCTCCAGCAAAGAGCCATGCTCAAAGAATAGCCTAAGGACAAAGAAGTCAGACCTAGAACTTAATTTTTTTCATGCCATAACTTGAAGAGGCATGTGGGATGGGGGGCCTATTCCATTATGAAGGCTCTGAAGACTGTCATCCCCAGAGTGCTGGTTGCTCTCCATAAATAGAGGATGTGTTTCCAGGTGTCTTGTGTGGAACAGTTTGGGATTTTTTTCTTCTTCCCAGGGTTTTCTCTTCAAAACATCACCTAGTAATATCTCACCAAAAAGAAGGGCAGAGCTGCCGCCTGCCTAGAAGCAGAAGCATTATGAGTTTCTTTCCATGCCTTAGTACTGGCTCTTTACAGGGGTGCCACTTGCTTGCCAAGGACTTGTGGGGCTGCACTCCCAAAGTGATTGTATTAGGGTTCCATTGGCTCACATTAGAACATGCCTATACTGCACTGCAAAGTAAATGTCACAAGGTTGATTTCCAGAGGGATTGGGCTAAACCAGTGTCTTCCTGTTCTTTGCCCATTTTAAAAGCCTTCTTTTACAACTATAAAAGCTAAGTCCAATCCCAACAAACTAAATTCCCTAGAACCTTGACTCAGCAAAGCATTAGAGTTTACATTTGCATGCTCTGAAGGGATCCTCTGTGATCTGTGAACAAATCACAGAGCACCTCCCACAGCACCTCTGCTCTCCTGGTTGTGGTTGCTGCTGTACTAAACAACAGCACAGTCCCAGGTCCACAAAGCAGAACTTTGTGTGAAGACAGTCACAGTCATCATCTCTAATGTGCTGCATCTAACTGGCTTTGTGTCTCATCCTTACATCTCCCTGCATCTGCTTTAAAACAAAACTCCCAACAAAACCAAAACAAACAAAAAAACAAACAAAAAAACCCCAAAACCAAAGTATGTGGTGAAAGAACTTATTATAAACTGGCTTAAAAATTACCTTGTAAAATATTAATCAGCGGTGGTGCAGCTCCTTCTCTTAATAGCTTTTGAACGTATCTGCAAAATTCAACCTTGACAGAAAGATCATGTTTTAATGATGAATTTTGTGTGAAGAAGAAGCATGCAGATGAGACTGTTGGCACTCTCTATGCCACTGAAAGGCTCCAGTTTTAGCCCTGATGCAGTTAAAAACTAGACAATACACAAAACCAGGATAGTTTGTGAACATGTAAAATGTGCTCCATTGTGTTCCAAAACTCAGCCAGAGCTCAGGCAAAAGAAACTGCTCTTTAGCCAGTGCTTCTCCCTCACGTGTGGGTTCTCTGATGTGTAGAACAAGATGAACTCACCCTGCAGCCGCGGCTTCCCTAAAGTGAGACTCACGGGGCAGCTGCCCAAGGAAACCAGACTGCACTGTTCTGAGGCCTCTGAAATTATGTGCCTATTCTGCTGTAGTCATCAGTGTGACAGACTCTTCTGATATTGTGTGCTTGATCATGTCTCACTACAAAACATTAGTATAGAATGATAGTTTTGCCTGAAAAAGAATCGAAGGACTTGGTCCTGTTATTCTTTTTAGAACATTTAAATGATATTGGAGTCTTTCTTCTCCCCTGTGCTTTAAGATCTCAACTTCAGAAACCGTGTAAACATTCTGAGTGGTTTCCAGTAGGTCAGCTTCAAGCAGTAGTCTTAGTCAACAAGCAGTAGTAAGCAGTGCAGCGGTTTTCAAGTTGTGTTAGAGCTGCATCCACATGTCAGTGTTTGGCACTAGAACTGAATGTTTAGTGGCACTAGCTTCAGATTTGGGGTGGTCCTGCTAAATCTATGGGATCTAATGTGAAACTACAGCTAGACTCCTGACTGCTTAGGAATTGAAAACCAAGAATTCAGGAACTGAAACCTAGGAAATTGATGCTATCTGGATCTAAGATGCGTTACCAGTAACAGAAGTTTCCTGGTAATTGTTCTTTTGTTGTTGCTTTTAAAGTGCAGGTATTTCAAGGCTTAGTGGCCGTTATGTGGCATGCAGGCAAATGGCCTAGAAGCAAAATCTTTATTATAACCTTATGATTATAATACAGTGATATCCTAAAATATGTTTTCTAATCCCAGGAGAGGACCCAACTAAGTTAGCTTTCTGCAGGACCTAAACAAATGGCATCAGCTGCTTCTCTGCTTCTCTATTTCTGAGCTGTTAGATAACGCTACTTGCTTTTAGTTCTCCCTAGCCTGCAGCTCAATAGCAAAACCACCAAATAATCCTCATCTAAAAGGGCCATACTTTTTACATGAGTTGCAGGCTTTAACTTCTGTTCCTACAGGAATCCAGCAGTAAAACTCCTTCTTAAATAAATGGAAGCATAAGCAGACCCAAGAAATACCTCTCATTCCTCCACCCAACTTGCTGACTTAAATTTTCCATGCTACAATTTTAAACTCATGAACTACAGTGAATTTCACAGACTTTGAACTGAAACCAGTAGATAAATAAAAAATATCCATACACAGATTAGTGTCTTTTGAAAAAAAATATTTTTTCTTAGACTGCACATTCAAAACTTGAACTGTACACTGCACAGTATAGGAACAGTAGTTTGTCAGTCCAATTACCATCATGTAGGTTTGTTTTGATTAGTTCGGCTGTAACCCCAAGGTGTCAAACTCAGTCAGCAGCAGAAGATGGACCCTAAGTGTAATTACAGTCAGTGGCCAAGACACGTCTCCTAGGATACAGAATGTTCTCAGTCTGCACTGGAAATGCCCTGTCAGAGGGAGGTTTGGACAAAATCTTCAGGTAGATTCCAGTAGACCTTTAGGGAAAAAAAGCTGTTCCGATTAGAGGCTGTCTGCTCATTTGCCCACCACATTTTGCCTACTTTCCACTGTTTCCCAGCTTTCCCAATTTTCTTACTAAATGAACCAAGCAGTGAATTTCAACCACAGTGTAATGACACAGGAAAGCAATAGCTCTCATATCTGTACTGGCAGGCTTTTTCTTCATTCCCAAAGGCTTCTAACCACATGAAACACGGGCTGTGCAGGTTTTATCCCAACTCTAGTGCTGCCAGGGAGCAAGGGAAATGTTGTGCTGGCTAGATTTGGGCCACTGGCCATCTCTTTTCTAGGTCTTTGCAGCTACAAGGGCACACACAGATCACTGCAATATGGACAACACGTGGAGAAGACTGGTTCTTTTCAAGGACCTTGTCCAGTGTTACAGCAGGATTTGTTTCACTGTTCAAACTGCTGCTTTGAGGATGCGGGTAAGGGGACAGACTCCTTGCTGGGAACAGTAATGCAGCTGTCCTTTCCACAGCTACCAGATTTTGGTGTTAACTAGTGCTTTTCAACAAGGAATGTTTTACTTTAGTAACCACTCAAATAAATAAATAAATAAACAAATAAATCTTTGTGCTTTCTTAGCATCCTTTGTCGAAAGTTTTTTAAGCGATTTGCCAAACCAAGTGTTACTATTTCCTGCAAGTCCCAGCAACCCCAAGAGCCCAGAGTCAGCCTCTGCTTCTGTTTATAACAGGAGCAAGCCCAGCCCCTGAGGATTTGCCTGGTGTTACACAGTGAGCCAATGGCTGACAAGGCAAACATCGCTCAGGTGCCCTAATTCCTACTTTCATGCTGCCTGCTCTTTACACCTCCAATTGTACCATGATTCAAAGAAGAGCAAGTTCGATTAAAATTAAAAAACCCAAATCCCTACTTGCTCCATTTTCAACACTGTATGTTTCCAGCCTTGCAGGGCACCAGGGTGTGCTTGGTCTATTGATGTTGTTGTTGCTCATTTAACACCTTCCTTAAAGTCTTCTAAGAGGGTTTTGACCTGCTGTCACCTTCTGGGAAATTCTGGTAAGCAATCTATGCATGCGGGACTGCATGTCTGTTCCACATGTCAGCCTTCTCCTGGTTTTCTCTTCTACTGTGTGGTATATAAGAGATATCCACAAGGAAACAAGATCCTGCCTGTTCTTGCTGCTTCTCCTTCAGGTCTGGCCGCCATCAATCACCAGAGCAACCCAGCACGGCATCACGGATGGTGGAACAGAGAGCTGATGCTGCCAGGAGCCAGAAAAAAACCAGCAGAAAGTGCCTGCTTTGAATCTGTGCTTGTAACTCCAACCCAACAGAGAGTAAATGTGGAAACCTGCAGCTTGTCTTACTTGAACACTGTGCACGGGGTATAGGTAGGCTTTTCACATTTCAAGTGCAATTAATGGCAGAAGGACTCAGTTCCTCTAAACAGTATTGAGCTAAGAGTTATAAAAAAGTCATGATCCTCATCTAAAAGAATCTGTAATGTAACTCATTTTCTGCATCTACTCTTTCTTGTGCCCTATATGAGAAGACAACTTTTTAGCACCAGTGGACAGAGAAATGCTCCTCTGTTTAGTAGACAATGATAGAGCTGGGTGAATGTCTCACTGTGTGCAGCTCATAGAACCCTTAAGCCGGAAGGGAAATCTGGAGGACATCTGGTCCAGCCTCCTGCTCAAGGCAGTCCCAATTGGCTAACGGGCTGAGAGTCTCCTTGAATTTTAAGAATTCCGAAGGGTGATTTCTCTATGCAATGTGTTTACAGATTTCCATTTACAACTGATCCCCATATTTCCCCCAAAGGCCAGATTCTACAGGTTCACTCATTTTTACATCACAATGAACAAGTGTGCTCTGTGGGTGGCCATCAGTGTGTGACTTGTCCACAAATTTCTCTCCTTCTCCTCCTCTTCCAAAAGAAAAGAAGAAATTCTACAGATGTTTGCAAGAGAAACTTGAAAAGGAGGAGGAGAGCTGGGGATAGTTGGGAGGGGCAACAGTTGCAAACAGCAAAAATGACACGGTGTTTGTGAGCACTAACAGCTTCTGCCCAGCTCTGATCATAATGTCTACTTACGTGGCCTTGATCTGTGCTTTTTCTAACTTGGTACCAGCAGTGGACAAGGGGCACTCAGGGCATACGGAATTCTGTACTCCAGCTTTCCTTATCTTCAGCATGGGAGTGCAGCAGCTGTGAAGATGCAGTCCCATAACTTAAACCAAACTGCCTGTCACTCAAGGCAGAATCAGCTTGGATGGTTTCGGTTCTTATTCAGTAGGCTCTAATAGTTAGTTGCCTCTGTTGTCTGCATTGCAAACTGAAAAGAGACCAGCTGTAGTCATCTCTGGTGTGAACAACCCATCAGTACTCACAGGCTTCAAGCAGACTTCTTCTGCAGCCCGCTCTGAAAACACGTGTGTGCTTGTGGGGTGGAGGACACAAAAACCTGCTTCCCCTCTGGAAAGATGACTGAGGTCAGTTCTTAAAACACACCCAGAAAAAAAATGTATTTAAAACAGTATGTGAAATAGCTGCCACATTTTTGTGCGGTACCCTGCTCCCCCAGAATAAGAAATTAGGGTGGATGTTGGTTGTTGTTGTTTTTCAAATGTTCATGTGGAGGAGCTTTCTGATGCATTATAATGGACAACTGGTGGTGTACCCCCACTCATCCATGACAAGATCTTTCATTTCTTGTTAAGGTGAGCATGCAGTTCTGCTTCAAAGGCCATCTTGTCAAAGGTGCGCATATTTGTTTCCTCCCGTACTTTTTCCCGGACGTGGAAGGACGCCCGAGCGACGGACCTGGCATTTTCTAAGACAGTCTTCTTCTCCTTGAAGATCTGCTCACTTCTCTCCAGCTTCCTCTCTATAGAGAGGAGGATTTCCCTGCGCCGTAAGTCTTCATACTGTTCCACCTTTTGCTTGTTCATCTTCTGCACTTTTTCCTTCTCCAGACGACTCAAGACCACCTTGCGGGCTTTTTCTTGAACAGCCTCTTCGGCTACCTGGGCAGCATGCTGGAGCTTTCTCTCCGTCTCTCTAGCCAGTGCCTCCAAGTGCTCCTTCTGCTCTCTTTCTTTCTTCTCTGCTGCCAGTTTAGCTCTCTGGATCTGCATGTCCTCACGCCTGGCCTTTTCCCTCAGCTCCTGGTTTCTCTTCTCCACTAGCTGCTCATAGTTCTCCTGAGCCTTTGTCAAACTCATCTTCAAGGAGGCCTTCAGCATTTCCTTCTCTTCTGCCTCTTGCTTGGCCAATTCCTTGAGCAAGGCCTCATGCTTCAGCTTCTCTGCTTGGTTGAACAGTCTTTTCTCCTTCTGCAGCTGCACCTCCTTCTTCAGCCTCTTCTGTGCAGCTGTGAACAGCTTCTCTTGCAGGAGCTGCTCCTCTCGCTCCTGGTGCTCCTTCTTGACCTCCTCCTTTGCCTTTAGGTTGAGCTCTTGATGGAGCTTCTTCTGCTTGTCCTCCTGGATGGCCCTCTCCAGTCTCTCCCTCCGCAGTCGCTCCTGCTTCTCTGCTTGCTCCCGCCACCTCTCCTCACACATGAGGCGCTGCCTCTGCTTCAGCAGGGCAGCTTCCTCCTGCTCCTGGCTCAGCCTCCCACGACGCTTCTCCACCTGACTCTCCCACATCCGCTGACCCTGCAGGAGGGCCCTCTGCTTCTCCTTCTCCTCCTGCTCCTTACGCTGCTCAGCCAGGCGCCGCTGACTGTCCCACTGAAGATGGGCCGCCTGCCGCTGCTCCCGCAGGATGTTGGCCTCCTGGTGCTTGGCAATCATCAGTGCCGCAATCTTCTTGTCCCTCTCAGGCACCTCCGAGAGGCCCTTCTTCCTCTTCACCTCCCTGACTATTCTCTCGACCCTCTGGGCAGTCTGTGGTGAGTGGCTGAGGTCACCCAGGCTGAAGCTGCGCCCCAGAAAGGACCCATTGACAGCGGCTGCCCCCCGGCCCCGGCCGCCCACCTTGCCTCCCCGTTCCCGCAAGCTCTCCCCACTGTAGGAGGACGAGGCCCCCGACTCCGAGGAGGTCTTGCCCCAGCTGCCCTCACGGCGCTTCTGCAGCGAGTCCAGGGAGTGGCTCTTGCCCTTGGCACCCCTCGACGCTCTGGCCTTCCCCCCGCCATGGGTCCGGGGCCCGCCGGCAGCAGCGGCGGTGGCGGCAGCGCGGGAAGAGACGCGGGCGGCGGGCGAGGGCGGCAGGCTGCCGAGGGGCGCGAGGATCCGCCTCTTCTCCTCCCGGATAATCCTCTCCCGCTCCTCCCGGCACTGCTGCAGCTTGCGGCGGCGCTCCCGTTCGTAGGCCTCGTAGAGGCCGGCGGCCACCCGCATGGAGCGCCCGGGCGCCTCCCGCAGCAGGTCCCCCAGCGCCCGCGGCAGCAGCTCCACGGGCCGCACGGCGCAGCGGGCGCAGGCCTCCAGCGACCGCGGGCTGGTCAGCACGTACCGGCTGCCCTCCGCCGCCGCGCAGTCGAAGTTGTACAGATCCAGGTGCAGCAGCGGCGACTGCTCTCCGGGACGGGCCGGCTCTCCCCCCACCGCCCCCCCGGGTGCGGGGCAGGGCTGCGGGGGAGGCTCGGCCGGCGGCTCCACCATGGCTCGGCCTGTGGGGCAGAGAGCGGCGGCGGGTGAGCGGGCGGGCGGCGGGCGCACGGACCCCTTTGTGTACCCGTGCAGGGGCGAGGAGGGGCTGGAAGGGGGCGGTGGAGTCTACACCGCGAGTAGCTGGGCAGGGCTGTGTCTCTGCAGGGAAGGGGCAGGTTGCGGGAGGTGTTGGGCGCTGCGGGGTAGTGTCCGGCGGCGGGGAGTGCCCGGGGCGGGAGCGCTCTGGAGTGTTTGGACGGTCTGCGGGGTGGTGGGAGCGCCTGCTCGGGAACGGGGGCGTGATGGAAGAGTCTTTAGGACGCGCGGGCTGTGCACAGTGGTGTGCGTGGGGGCGTTTGGGGTAACGGGGGTGTTTGGGGTGAGGTGGGAGGTGTTCAGAGCCCCTGCTGCAGGTTTGGGCAGTGGGCGCGGACTCGTTCGGCAACGAGAAGGGGTGCTGGGGGTGCACGGCGTGTGGCTGGGTCGGGAGGGCAGATTGGGCTGAGGGTAGCCGGGCTATGAACGAGGATGCTTGCGGTGCGCTGGGCTTGGCGAAGCGGCGGACGGGGGTGTCTGGGCGTGAATGAGGAAGGGGATGTTCGGGGATGTCAGGCAGGGCTGGCTGCGGGACCGGGCCCTCCCGCTGGCCCGGTGTCCGCGGCGCAAGACGGAGCCCCCCGCCCTCCAGGGCCCCCCGTGGCACTCACCGGGCGGGCGAGGCCGCAGCCCCGCGCTTTGTCTCGGTGCCGGCGGCCTCGGGGATCAGGTGGGCGGTGGCGTCGGCTCCTCCATGGCACCCCGGGCCTCCCGCGGCGCCCGCACCTNCGTGAGGCTGGCTCGGGCGGCGGGCGAGCGCCCGGCCCGCCTCGCATGTGTCATTCCCTGCAGACGTCCACCCTCCCCGTGTGCGCATCCCTGCATCCGTGCGTCCTGCTCTGCACCTGCCCCTCCGAGCACGCATCTTTCGCTGCAGGCCTTCCTCATAGGAGCGGCACTTTCACGGTCGTGCCCTCCGTTTTGCACTGTGCCCGCACACAAACAAGCCCGTCGGTATTTACCGTTAATACAGACAAGGATAAAAGTGGTGTAAGAAGGAGGAGGGGATGCTAACCCAGTTTTACAGATGGCGAACTGAGCCACAGGGAGATGAAGGTGCCTACCTTGGACTGCCTAGGGAATTCACGCCAGAGCCGGAAAGGAATAGTACAGCTCTCAGATTTCAGCTCAAAGCATTTTCCATCCATGAAACCCTATTCTCTTTAGTGCTAATGCAAGGTATTGCTTGATGCAGGGATGTGTCAGGCAATACAGTACACTTTTTTTGGTATCTACTCTGAACATGGTGCTTGCAGTTACTTTGAAATATCCCCTGTTTCTACAGGGTTCCTGGGCTCAACAGCCTCAGCGGAGTTCAGAAATGCTCTGCTCTGGAAATATCATTCAGCAAAACGAAGATCATTACTGCTTGTGGAGGTGCAGAGCATCTGTGCCACACAGTGGAGCAACTCTGATTTTGTCAGGCAGAGAACAAGAGTAGTCGATGCACCATTAGCCACTGTGTTACAAATTCAAAGTTTTTCAGCAATTTCTTTTTTAACTTCTACAGGTGCAGTTTACTATGCTTTACTTTATTAAGGAAGGACATGGCATTCACCAAAGGACTTGCAGGATGGCCCAGGACAAGGATACAGAGGAACAGAAGGACACCTAAAAGACCCAGGCAGTTCTTGGGCTAAAGCTGAGGAGCTGCAGGTTGGTTGTGATTTCATATTGTATGGGCAAGACTTTGAATTGTTCTCATCCCCATGGTGATGAATGCACAGAGTAATGATGCATCTACAGTGAGTGGGCAAATTCCACCAATAAACCATATGGACTAGTCTGATCTCATTCATTCATCATCATGATAGTCTGGAGGGGACGGTTATAAAGCTTGGTAATTAGTTACATGAAACCTCCTCAGTCTAAGGAACAGCTCTGTGCTGTCTGAGGAGCCCAGCTTGCTGGCTGATGGGGCTAACCATTCATACTTGCTGGAGCGCTGTAGCTCTGTAGCCATGGCTGCACTCCCTCCTGATGGAAAATATTAAACTGGTAAACATATATACCAGGTAAGGTGTGGGCTTCTCCAAATTTTTGACAGGTGGCTATTTCAACCTTCATTGGGACTGTATTTGGGCTTTGATCTTTTCAGGTTTCCTTGTGAATCTTTGGCAGCCTCATAAGGAGGTGGTCTCCCAAATGCAATTAAAAAGGCATTTATCAGGAGATTTTTAGAAGCAGCTGGATGTGACTTTAGGAGACATTAACATACCCTATCCAAACATGGAATCATATCCCTACCTCATGAAGAGTAAAGGAGATTTGGGATGGGGCAGGAGGATATGACTGGATGAGTTGAAGAGGATCACTGCTATTGAGTCATTTTCTCAGACACAATTATAAAACCTAATTCTCTGTTGGCTAGGCAAGTCTAGAAATCTATGTGCTCACGTGGAGCAGTGCTATAAGGTTACGTTCCTGCTTTAATAAACATTTTCCTGCTTTGCATCGCTGCTAATGATAGCAAGAAATGCAGGGCAGTGGAAAATTGGGACTACACATTGTGCAGGTGGAAATACTTTTATCACTTCAACAAATTCTTCTGTATACCTTTTATTGCTCATGTATTAATTACTTTCTTCCCATCCAGATTTAAAACTGTCCATACTTGCATTCTTCCCTGCTCTTCTTGAGAGAGCTATTTCACAACCTTTTGCAGCTCATTGGTAAAATCTTCTAAGTCACTTTCTGCTTTGGTTTTCCCACTCTTTGTTTTATCTTCTCTAGTAAGTAATTTGCACTCCCTCCTGCTTGGGCATATGCCTTACAAATGTTTGTAAACTGTTCCCATATCCCCTCAGAGACAAGGAACTCATACTGTCATCACAAATCAATGCCTTGTAGTTGCACAAGGAGCCATCTCCTTTCTTATCTTCTCCCAGTGTGTCAGGCTCTCATGGTAGCCACAGCCCTGAACAGAGCAGTGGGCTCCTGCCCAGCACTTACCTCTGTGCTGCCTTGGCATAGCAGTCCTGGTGCCTGTGTGTTGCCTTTCTCCTCTCTGACTAATGTCTTTGTGTCCCCTTCTCTAATTTTCTAGCTCTCCAAAAGTTAGATCAACACAGTTTGACTTTCCAGAACTCTTGTCCCCTCTGCCAAGAGGAACTTTAGTTAGTGAATTATTACTCCTTGCTAAATAGCTTTTGTTTTCCAGGTTGAATCCAGCCTTCATCTAATTTGCGATTTCTACTCTCTGTCTCAGGTTGTGTTTACACTGTCGTTGGGAGGATCCTGACCCACCTGCTCAAGCTCTCAGCCTACTCTCTCTTGTTTTGACTCTTCCTGGTTTTGCACCAGAATATTCCTGCACCTTCCTGAGCCCTGAGAATATGGGGAAAGTGACAGCCTTGGGGAGAGGAGAGTAAGGAGCCCTCTGACACAGCTTTTGCTGGTGTCTCCTAGGCATAGTGTCCTTCTCTTCCTTGCTGCTGCTGGGGTACAGGCACCAAGCATCTGCCCAAACGTGTCCCTTCCCTGCCCAGATGCAGCTCCTGTAGCTCTCCTAGCACACAGCAGAGTCTCTCCAGCACAACCTTCTTCTGTCAGCTGGATGGTTTAAGCACTAGTTTAAAACTTTATTGAGGCACTCAATCTAAGGTTTTATTCATTCCCGTCACCATTATACCCTCAGTCCCTTCCCTCTGAACAGCCACTTGTCACTTCTATAATCCTTTGTTTACAGTCCTGCAGCCCATCCACCTGAGTGACTTTGCAGCCTGCTAAGTGATAATGCTGAACATAAAGTTCCGTGAGACTTTATGCACTGGGCTTGCCTGATAGCCAAGGTCCAAAACCCAGGCTGCCACAAGGTCAGTGTAACAACCTGACAAAAGCCAAAGTTCTCCTCTGTGAGACTTCACTGTTGCCTCCTTTTACACACCTTTGACTTTGATCTTTGTCACTCTGTGCTTCTTCTCTGCCTGCACTCCTAGCACTGCTTGGCTTTCCCTTCCTCCATTGGCAGCAGGATGGGCATTTGCTCTCCTGCTGCCATAGACTGTCTGGAGATGCAGGCAAGGCCTCCCTCCTCCCCTGTGTCATAGGTGGTGTTCTGCAGCCCCTTCCGGGCTGCTCCTGTGCAGTGAAGGAACAGCACCCTGAGCAACTTCTAAGTAACTGCCCAAAGCCGAGGCACTGTCCCCACCGCAGAGCCCAGAGGCTCTGTTTAATGTGTCATCTGTGACTGTGCCTCAGGCACTTCATGTGAGTCTCTAGGGAAATAGAGCTTCTGGCTGGGACAGATGCACAGAGCAGGGAAGCAGAGAAGAGAGAGGATGTGAGGAGGTAGCTGAGGATGGTGACATATGGTGAGGGGCAGTGCAGAGGGCCACTGCCAGAAGGCAAATGTTTGGCAGCCACTGGAAACGGACTTGCACTACAAATACTGTATCCTTCACTCTAATATAAAGCTGGAGTCTAAGGCCAGTGTGCTGACACTGAGTTGTTGTTTGTGTTCATCTTGCTGAGTAACACCATAGTGTATGGTGTACCAGTTAGTAATGAAAAGGTTTTGTTGGTCCCTGGTTGAAGGATTTGCAAAGAGTTGTCTCTCTCTGTATGAAGGACTGGAAGCAGTGTTGCTGCATGGATGCTCTCTTGGGGTCAGACTGAACAGCTCTCTTGTATTTAGGAAAACCTATTCAGTTACCAGGGCTGTTTGAAAAAAAAAAAAAAAGGTAGTCTGGCAGAGAACATGAGAGGAAAAACCTCATATTTCCATGGAAACAAGTATAGATGTGAGAGAAGATTTAATTTGCTTCTGGAGATATTCTGTTGCCAGTGATTATTTTTGGAGAAATTAGAATACTGGCATATTTTGGCCCAAACCAAATCCCAGATGTGGCTGTTGAGCCTGATGCACTCAGTTCTTCCGGTCAGGCTTGGCTTTTTATAGAGAGCTCATGGGTCATGAGGGAGTTATGGACCCCTTACACATGGTGATAGATTTGGCCCTAAGGGCACAGAGCAAACTTAAGATGAGGTAAACAAATACCTGAAATTAGAATGAGGATGTCTTTGTTGTACGAAAGGTCAGAATACACTGATGGAGTGGTCCATGTAGAATTACAAACTACATGTCCATGAACTCCTATCCATATACAAATAGTGCAGTGACCCAGAATGGTCTCTAATAAGCAAGTGCCACTGAATATAAACTCAACAGATTACATCCTAATGCTGGTTACATTTTCAAGCTGAAGCTGAAGTGCAATTACATTCCATTCATTTACTTGGAAACTGTTGGTTTTGAGCAAATGATGAGTCTTGCGTGCTGCTTCAGTTTCCAAGCTGTGCTATTTATTCTAGCACAGCCTGGAAATCACAACATGAAGCTATTGAAGAACAGTGGGAAATATGACATTGCTGGTGATGCTTTTCAGGGGAAGTAAAATGCAAAGTGTAATCAAACAGAACAAACTGTCAGATTAAGACTGGAGATTTTAAATTATTTTAATTTTAACTAATCTGAGGTGTTTATTAGCTGAATAGTAAGATTCTTTCTCTTTTTGTATGATCTCTACCTTCACCATTGCTTGGATTTTATCAGTTAGGTATTTTTAGAACTGCAAAAATCTCACATCATTCCTCCTTTCCCTGCCG
Organism: Pachyramphus minor; assembly: GCA_013397135.1. NCBI lineage: Eukaryota > Metazoa > Chordata > Aves > Passeriformes > Tyrannidae > Pachyramphus > Pachyramphus minor. The sequence continues at coordinate 582,774 of VYXB01000020.1, read as the reverse complement.
GAAGTCACATCCGAATGTAATATTATAGGATATAGTAGTTAATGTTCTGGTCTAAATATGAGCTCCTTTTCCATTCCTAGATTTTACTTGGTTTTGCTTGGTGGTGCTATGCCAAGGAGCTGGCAGACAGAAGGAAGAGATTTGCTGTTTGCTTCTGCTCTCATTGGGGAGTGACGCACAGCAGGGAGCATGAGAAAGGGTCAGGAATCGGAGTTGGACCCTTGTTTTGTTATCCATATACCCATATTTATGGATTGTAAAAGAGCTATATGGGGACTTTGCACTCAGCCTGCATTGGCCTCTATCATGGCCTGAGGAGAAAGGCAGAGAGGTGTTAGAAGTGCCTACTTCCTGAATTCAGGAGAACTGAAACACCAATATCCCCTTCTTGGAGGCAGACTGAACATACATGGGCAGAGTCACATCACTCACCCACATTAATTCCAGCAAGGTGCTTGCCCAGCGCTGAGTTGCCCCTGCTGTTTTAATGGTTTGACAACAGCCTGAGCTACCAACTCTGCCTTAACTTCAGCCATAGCCCCTTATGAATAATTCTTCTTAATTACGGGTGAATGTCTGAAGCTGAAGCCTACTACTCATAATGATAGGATTACATTTATATTCCTCAAATTATACCTAGATTTTGGACAGGATAAACTCTATTATTCTTCTATAGCATGAGGTGGGATTCTGAATTATTTAGGCTTCAGAGAGCATCTGTCCAGAACCCCAGAGGCCATATCAGTTCCAGTGCAGTTCAGACCCCATCATCTGAATTCCACATCCACAAAACCTCCCCAGAACTGGAAACTTCTACCTGAAGAATGAAACTGTTCTACCTGAAGAATGAGAAATTGCAACTGGAGACACTGCCAAATAGATTTTTCTTTTTCATTGGGCTGGTATCTGGGAATAAATCCAACTGGAAGACTGCTGGAAGAAAATCTTGCTAACTCTGATCATATTTGCAATCAGTTTTTATGCCAGATGTTGCCTCAGAAAATATGAAAGTCAGCAGACAGTAGTTTTAATATACAGCTTTGCAACTTGAAGAGTGCTGGGTTTTATATAAAGGAAAGAAAATGAAGTTTTGCTGCTTCCTTGAGGTGTATGGAGTCACTGTATGTAGCCAAACAATACAAAATCATGTGGAAAGAACAGAGGGGAATCCAAGAAGTTAACAAATACCCTGTAACAAAAACCTACTCTGTAATAGAAAGACTTCTACAGATACCTTAATTTTGAAGAATAAATTAAGAGATTCCTGACTTTCTTAATTTAATTTTCAGAATTGACAGAGGAGAAGCTGTGGGTAAATCAAGCTACTTTTTGGGAAATCCTGGAACATGAAGTTGTTGGAGAGAAAGAAGCGTTGAGTACAATGGGTGTTAGACAGGGACAGTTTCAGTTCTTTGCTCTGTCACTTTGTTACTAAATAAATTATATTAGTGGATATCTATGGGATATGTGCCTCTCTTTTCCATCTGTGAAGAGGAATAGCAACTCCTCTAAGCAATGCATAGCCAATGTGATAATGAAGCAGTATATTAAATACATTAGATAAACTTGGCAGCAGGAGGATCTCAAGATGGTTGGAAAGTAATTTAAATTAATCACAGGATTTTATGGTGAAAGAGATCTTGTCTGTCATTTTCTTTGAAACAGAATCTCACCGACAAACTAGAGGGGGTCCCTTGCACCTCTTTACTGTAGCACATAGGCCATGATACAGCTACTGTATCATTGAACATACTAAAGGGGGCAGGATAGTAGTTTCCCATAATAAGTTTTGTAGAATTGGTATTTCCTATATATGTATATATATGTCAGATCCTGAAGTTTTTCTGCTTGAACTAACAGTCTCACTGGACTCAGTGATTTGGGTTTTGTTGTACAATTTTTTCTTTCCAACTCTCATGGTTTTTAGCAGAGCATAAGGATTCATGAGATGGTGCTAGTGGAGGTCCATGGCATTGAAGAACACCATGGTGAGATAGATACTTGTGCAGGATGTCTGCTGCACAGAGTCAGTGTGCCCAGGCAAATTGTTCTGCTAGGATTGGGTGCAATTCTCTTGGACATGGGGTAAATGCTGATTGTAGGGCACCCTGAGCTACCCAAATGAAGCAAATGCTAAGAAGGCAAATGTGATCTTCTGGCTTATTGGGCAGAGTATCTCTGGTAGAGGTGAGGGAGTACACCACTGGTTTGCAAGGTAGTGAGGAGATCCTGTCTAGAACACTATGTGTTATTACAGTGTTGGGAAATCCTGCAGGCAAGACTCTGGCATTAAGAACGATTAGATTGAGATTGAGACAGCAGGCCTAGTTAGGATGATCAGTGAACCAGTAAGATAGCCTTAGGACAGGACACTAACAGTGCTTCCATCTTTGAGCCTGTGAAATGAAATTTGAGGCAAGATGTGGCAGACCTTTAAAAATATGCAAAGGACCAGGCAACTTGCCTAGCCGGTGCCTTTCATATATCCTGCATTTTGTGTGCTAACCCAGGGGCATGTCACAGTCAACCTCAGAAATGCAGACACTGAAGAAACCACTCCTGCGAAAACCAGGGTGGTTTGATTGTTGACTTCAACATGAGCAAGACCTACAGGAAACTCCCTTTTCCTTGCTCTGAATATTTAGTCCTTAAGTGAAGTGGAATTAATACCATTGTGCTGTGTGGCTTGAATCTAGCACAACTGGAGCAGAAGTCAATTTGCTGTATTTGAAAGAAAATTAATTAAGGCCTCATTTGTTTCCCTGAGAGAGAAAAGCTCTGGGTAGGTTCCAGGAGACGATTTTTTTTGAGCTTCTCTGGTATCGGCCTATATGTACAGAACAAAAGTTGTACAGCTTCAAGCCCCAAATCCCCATAAACTCCAAGTTGTGAGCTGAGTCTTTTGGCTCCCATGATGGCATGAGAGCCCTGGCAGCTGCTCTACAACTGCATGTTGCATTTCAAGTCACAGAAAGGAAAAATCTACTAGTGCAGTGAATATTTGTGGTACTCAGAAAGGAAATGTCATGGCAAGGATGATGCTCATAGCCTGGTTTAGCCTTACATGTCCTTCAGCAGCAGGCTATGAACTTGAGTGCTCCAGCAAGATAGGAGGGTGGATGGTGTGCCAGGATTTCTCTTTTGTTGTTGTTTTTCCCATGTTGCTTCAGCAGTCTTTTGGAGATGAGCTGCTCTGCTTACATCTGCTCTGAATATTAATAAATGAGTAATGCCCTGCTAAACATGAAAAATGTGCATGGGTTCCAGTGTATGATTCTGGAAGTGTAACCAAGGGCTAGCAGAACAGAAGAGTGTCTGGAAGGAAATGGGAAAAAAACCAAAGCAAAACAGGAGAGGTAACTCAACAGTAGGCTAATGAGCTATGGGGATTTTGGAAGCAGTTAAAAATTGATTTACTCCTGCACAAACCCCATTTCTAACAAGTTGTCAATGAATAGGTCACAGAGGTGTTATCAGCAAGAAGGCAAAGGAGCAGTAGTGTGCATGGCTGTCATGTATGCACAAGTGGAAGATGCTGTTTGCTAGAATCACACCTGGCATGCTGCCAGCTCTGAGGAACAAAAAGCATCTCTGGTGTGATGCCACCTGCTCTAGTGTGATTCCCACCTCTGGTGTGAAGCTACCAGCTTTCCAGGGCCAGGAGAGGGGTGAGGTCGGGTAGGAGGGTGGCATTGATGGAAGCAGCCAAATGTCAGTAGCTCTTCTGCATTTTAACAGTAAGAACTCACTCTCTGAGAAGAAAAGGTTTATGAGAGAGTCCTCCAAAGCTAAAAAGTCTTTAGTGACTGAGCCAGGAGCTGAAGGGTCTGTGTAGCAGCTTGTTCTTAGAGTGAAACTGTCTTGGTCTTTTGGTTTGCTGGCTGGGCAGCAATGTGGAGGAGAGAGCGAATGGCATGGGGCAGGTACAGCACTCCCTCCTTTTCTGCAGGAGCACATAGTGCTGGGAAGGAGGACATCGCACAGGGTAGTAACATTACCAGGGCTCATGGCCAAGGATGGGTTGTGTGACAGCCTGAGGTAACATTATATCTTAGACTATGTTTTTTCTCCCCTGATAGTGCTTGGACTGTCATGAGACCTTTTCCAGCTAAGCGCTACCATCAAGAATCATATTTCATCTGTGGCTTTTCTCAGGAGTAAAATTGCCTTGAAATTTGGGTCGTGTGAGATATGTCCTGAACAGACATCGATAACCTATGAAGTTCGTCATGGCGTAGAAGGGATGGACAAGTGTGTGCAGGAGGGTGAAAGGTATCATTTGTTTTCACAGGATGTGAAAGTTTGAAGGACAGTTTGAAGGACACAATAAGAATTTCAGGTCTGGGATTAAAAACACGTTTCTTTTATCTGAATAATCCAGTGGCAGGTCTAGATCTGGAAGGCAGTAACTGTCCATGTGGGGTCTATCAAGGTGTGCAGAACACTGTGCATTTGCAAAACTAGGAGAAATGCTTTATATTGCTGTAAAACATGTGTTCTCCATGTGGAGCCCAGCCTCCACTGCCAGGTTTGCCAAAGGAACAAGGGCAAAACATGGGGTGGGGTGTCCCAGTGTCCCCATATATGAGCTGCCCTTTTCCCCAGCCAGTGAGCCTGACCAAATCCCATCAGTGTCTCCACCAGGAGGAAATGTATTGATGGGCTAAGATTATGTGATAGTAATACTACTTCTGTGGAGTAAAAGTAACATCTGTAACCATCATATGAGAAATTAATTGTTTAATCAGATGGGGCTTCAAAAAATAAGAACGTTTTGACCTTCCAGTGAATTCTGGCAGCTTTCATGCTTTAAAATTTCTACTACTCAAAGTGAAATGTTTCAATTAATTATTTATTTTAATTTCTATTTAAGCAACCTGAAAGTGAACATCAGGAAAATTGTGCCAAAATATCTTACTTGAGACCTTATGCTTTGTGCTTTGGGGAGAGGTGCTCTGATGGTGGCAGTTCCTGATTTTCCTTTATTGATATGTGTAATAAAGGCAAAATGTATCACCTCCCTGTCCAGAATCTGGAGCCTGACAAGAATGGAATCAGTAGGTCACAAGCACTGGGCTGAAAGAGAGTTGTAACTGTTTTGCTGACAATTAGTGGTATTTACTTCCTCTAAAGCATTGGTGGTTGGCTATTGCTCGTTAACAGGATGTTGGATTAGACAGGCAGTATGGCAAATCCGGTGTAAAAGGCATTAGTTAACGTCTGTGTGATACTTGGGACATAAAAATATAAAAGACATAGAAGATATTCTGTAAATGCTGATTTCTGTGATTCTATGATTAAAAAAACCCCAAGCCCCGTCATATTAGTGTATCTGAGACCACAAAGAAGAGCAGGGTGTTTTTAATTATGGTTTTATATAGTTATAAAAAGAAATATATATGAATGAGAATTAAGGAAACAAAGCATAGTACAGAAATTAAACCTCTAAATGTTTAAAAACCTTAGCTGGTTGAACCTAAAAATGTGATGAACCAGCCCTCAGTGAGAGATCATTTTAGTGAGAATTTGCGAGGAGTTGCACCTTTCTGTATTCTTTTAATGACATGAGCAGGGGGAGTAGTGTGGCAGCCTCCTTACAGCTCTTCTCTTTCAGAGTTACAAAGGTTTCTGAACTTTTCCTCCAGGTCCAGGACAGCTGCACTAACTGGTCAAACCACAGCAAAATGCAAAGGTGGAAGGGACAAAGTGAAAATACTGGCCTGTGTCTGAGATTTCACAAAAAGAGCAGCTGCGTGAATCAGCAGGTTTGTGTGCAGCTCTAGCTCCCACTCTCTTCCTTCCTGCCTTCAAGCATGTTTTCCAGATGATGATGTAGTTTTTTCCTGCTTTTTGGTTTTTAAGTGCTTACAAGGGGAGTATTTATAGGGAATGTTTTGTGATGTATCATATTCATCTCCTACATCTGATGAAGTGATGGTAAGTCACTTATTATGGGCTTTTACTATGAATGATCACTGTGCTATTGCAGAAAAGTAGGGAAAGTAAACTTCCTCCCACCTCTTCAGCAGAGCTACATATGCTTCCTTCCCGTATAAGGGAGAACAGCTCAATCTGCACAGCAAAGTATGAATAACTTTGCAGATCTGTAGAAGATAAGTTTTAATTCGAGGAATAGAAACAAAAGCTAAGAAAGGAATCCCTCTTGATTCCCTGAGTGCACTGTTCGATACAGAAGTGTTGTCTTGGGAGAGGCTGTAAATAGCAGATGAAGAGAGAGGAGGCGGCAAGAAGGTGTAGAACATCCCCCTACACCTGCGTGTACCAAATCTCTGTGAGCGTGCGACCTCCTGCAACAGCCCAGCCTTAGACATTCCAGCCAACAACCTGGCTCTGCTGGTGCTGCACAGCAGGACTGAGCCAGCTGTGGCTTGTGCTCCCACAGGCCTGCCACTGGTGGGGTCCAGCCGGGAGGCGAAACGAGGGTCTGCCAGCAGGTGAGCTGGGGGGATAGGGCCAGGGACAGGCTGGCAGGTGCTGCAGGAGCACTGGTGTGTCTTCTGTGCCGCTGTGGTGTGTCCGCGGCAGCGGGCCGATGGCCGAGCCTCTCCGCCACCCGAACTCCGGTGCCCTCCACGGCACGGCAGAGGCACCGGGCACCGCACCCGCGCCCGGGGATGAAGGGCTGACAGCAAAGAGGGAACGGCCCGCTCTGTGCAGCGCCCTCCTCCCCTGCTGCTGCGGAGCGCTCCTGCTCCGGCACAGAGCAGCAGAAGCCCGGACAGGGTACTCCAGCTCGGCTCACCGCCGCTGTTCCCCGGTGCGGGGCCGGCAGCGAGCGCCACGTGTTCGTGCGGCCGCACCGCCCCGCGGGGAGGGGGCTCGCAGTTTCCCTCCGGCCTCTGACAGCGGCCGTCACTCTTTGCGGCCGTCAATCAGCAGCGGCAGCGGCAGCGGCAGCACACCCCGGTGGCTCAGGACCGCCCCGCCCCGCCCCCCACAGCGGGCAGCACGAGGCCGGCCCGCAGC
>VYXB01000020.1:369724-575545 GCA_013397135.1 Pachyramphus minor | reverse complement strand
CCTGTGTGGGGCGGGGGCCGGGCGGTGGGTTGGCGACGGCAGAGGCGGAAGGTGGCGGCGGCGCTTCCCCGGGCGGGGAGCGAGGGTAGCCCAGCCCGGCCCGGCGGCGGCCCCGCACGGCGCTCGGGGCTGCGGCGGGAGCCCTTCCCTGGCCCGCTCCCTTACATAATTTCACCTGCGGTACCTGCGGCGCCTTCGTGTCACGGCAGCGGCGGGTCGGGGGTGACGGCAGAGCTGGGCTTTCTGTGAGGTCAGCGATCTTGAAGTGTATTTAGACGTGTGGATTCTCTTGACGCGGAGCGAATCTCTAGGATTTAAAAACCCCGAGAGTAACAGCAGATAAGGGTTTACGGCTGTCTTCTCTTTTTTCTTTAGTAGAGCTTATAGGGACATAGAGAGACACAGGGAAAGTGGTATCTAAGATGAAGGTGTTAGGGGAGGCACTGTCGTGGACGATTTAACGTGAGAAACTTTGCGTTAAGATTTCGTCGTTGGGTTTCGTCTTTACGGTGCTTTAGCAATGGCCTGAGGTTAGCGCTTCCCAAGCAGCTGCCTTTTACACGTGTGCAGTGCTTAGGCTGAGGCTGTACGTCTGCGTATAACAAAGCTATGGTAAATCCCCTGTGGAGGACCTGGAACTCAAAAGTAGGCACGCTAGTCTTCTCAGAACTGAAAAGCAGTAATGGTTTCAAGTATTCCTAAAACTGGGTAAAGGATGAAAAAATACCATAATAACTAGTTCTTATTTCTAATATACTAATGGAAATTGTGACACAATTTTTCGTCTTTGTGGTATTCTTTTAAATAGATTAATGCAAATACAGTGGTTTCCAGTGGGTATATTCTCAAGGGGGTTACGTTATTGTGGGGAGTGGACTTGATCTTAGTGTAGTTGTTACAGTAATACAGATTTTGTTGGATGGAAGGATGTGAGAGGAAGTAAATGTATAAATTAAAAATATCCTGAAGTAGTCTTTGGAATGGTCAAGAGCTAAACTGAACTGATGGGCAGAGAGGATTTTGCATGTGTCTGTTTGCGCTTCCTAGTGGCTTTTTGTGCATGTTCCCGTAAACGCTATTATGTAATGGTGCTTCTCTTGGCAGGAATCTATTGTCACCGCAATTCCTGAGGTTTCTGGAGCAATGCAGCTTGTTCAGGAGAGTCGTGGTCAGAACAATGGGAAGAAAAGTTCTTAAGAGGAGGTTTTAACCTCTTTAATTTTTCATGTGGTAGGACTAAGCTTAACACATCTGGATCTCTTCCAGATTATCTTTACTGTCCTCTCTTTGTTGTTCAGCTTGTCTTTTCTTCTCCTCCACTTCAGTATAGCTGTCGGGCACCAGTGTGCTGCTTACATCCTGCATCAGAGCTGGGAAAACATTGACTTTCTCTTTTAATAATATTTGTTATACTTTTTTATTTGGGTTTTTCTTTTTCCCCCTCTGAACAGAAGCAAAAGTGATAGAGACTTAACTGTTGCTTAGAAAGAAGAGTATTTGAGATAATGGGGAAAAGGGACTCTCCCAGTTCTCATTTCTAGTTCCAACTTGTCAGTATACATCAAAGGGAAGCAAAACGCCTAAGCAGAGGGGGAATTTACATACTAAATGCCAGTGCTCTTAAGGATCGGGTCTTCAGTGTCTGCAATTTATCGTTGATTTCATCCACCTCTTCAAGGTGTCTGCCATAAATCTCTTTGCAAGTCTACCTCCTTTTCTTCTTTTTGCACCATGCTATTTTTTGGGGGTACATTTCAATGCAGAGAGAATACTTCTTTCTAGTGTTGTAATCTGGTGGCCAGTTGTGGCAGTGGCAACTTTACAAATCATACTTCTGTCTTTTTGTAACTTTTGTGTTGTTTCTGGTAGTGATTCTGTAAGCAAACTTGGAGAACAACTTTTTTTTTCTGTTTTTGAGTTTCATCTGCCCTCTTACACTGGCATGTCCTGTTATTTAAATGAGTGTTTTGTGGACCAATAGAGAAGAAAGTACGATCTGACAGTAGGAAGGTATGTTTCTTTGAGGGCCACTAGGTGAAGGAAATGTGCCTGAAAGATGTGCAGCCTAATCTAATTAGCTTTTAAAATTGAAGATCACTATAGGGCAGAGTAGCACATAAGGGAGCCATAATCTCCTCTTAGGCAAGTCATTGTCAAAACCCACGTCTTCATATCCCCCTTTAAAGGTTTTGGGATTTTTTAATACACAGATGATGCAGTGAAGTATGGGTCTGGGACAGTAATGATCTCAAGACAGAAATTTCCCAACCACAAGTGTAGCAGAGACTTTGGTTTTGTCCTGTTCTCTCTCTGCTTGTTGTGCAAATTGACCACCTGTAGTCTGAGGAGGATCCAACGTCCTTGAGTTGTGCAGTGCACCCTGTCTTTGCTGAAAGAGTTTCCACACAGTTATCAGCAGTTTATATTTAGTGCAGCCTGTGAAGGTGGACTGAAATGGCTGCTTGAACTCATGAGCTGCCTGGGGAGTCAGCAAGCAATGGTTACTGAAGCCACTAAATGTGTGTCCTGGCAGTAGTGTAGTGGTTTTGATGAAATTAGTTCTGTCCTATGATCGTGGTTGTTTTCAGCTACTTTACTCCTGCCTGGAAAATTGTTTCAACTCTCAGTAAGAGCAGCCTGCAATGGTCTTAACCTCATAGCTGCAGATTTAGGTGTCTGGGGCTGTTCCTGTTGCATCACTTCTGCTTTTTATCAGTGTACTTGCTCACACCACAGCCATCTACTGCTGTACCACCCACGTAGGTCTATTGCTTGTTTTGCTTTCCTGAGCAGACAGATGTAAGTTGCTGGCCTCTGTTAGTCCAGGAAGGTCTGACTGTATACTTGGAGTCTATGTCAGGCCACTGCTGTCTTTTTTTATTTGTTTTTTTTCCCTGGCCCTTTTGAAAGTTGCATCTCGGAGAAGTTCATTATCTACCAATAACTGCATGAAAGGTCAGTAGCTGGAAAGCCATGCTTCACAGTTTCCCAGACTGTGTCCTGTTGTGCACTCTGTTTGGCACAGGGACTCCCTGCAGCTCCCCTGCCCTCTAAGCCACTTGTCGGCTGCTATAACCAGCTGATCCCAGCTGATCAGGCTTAGCTGGGAGAGAGGCATCTTTTACTGGCGGAGTTGGTTCTACAGCCCACTTGCCTGAAAGGCTGGGAGGGAGGAGAGGCAGCAGGGCTTGAATTCTGCTCTAGGAGTATGTAAATAGAAACATAAAGGCGTTTCCAAAAAACAGTAAGAGGGAAAAATTAACCCATACGTAGCAAAAGTGCTCATGTTGTGGTATTGGTTACAGTAGATTTCTTTTGCCAAAAATACAATAACCTATAAATAGGTTTATCTAGTTGTCATCACAAGTGTCGTGTCCTTAGAAGTGCCATCATACATGCTTAATCTCTGTCATGAAGCTATTCTGGGTACAAGTGGAATTACTTCAGATGTAACAATTTAACCCCCAGCACAGAGTGTACTAGTTGGGGACAGGTAGATGACTTCAGTGAAGCATTCTGTCTTTGTAAGTCCATCTGTGGAAGTCACCTGGCTTTGGTAGTGTGGTAGATGGTATTTTCCTTGACTCTACTAGAAGTCTTGTTTAAGTAGCTGCAAAAATTGATTTTAAGTTTAACCAGTAGAAACACTTCCTGTAAATGTCAGGAAGTGCGTTTCTGTATGCAGCAAAAAATGTTTTCACCTGCCATTCCTATGCTGGCTGTTTTGTTACTGAGTAGTGGCAGCTACTGCTCTCTCACAGAAAGCTTAGTGCTGTCGCATGGCTTGCTACATGATGCAGTCTGCAAAGTGTATTTTCAGACTAAGCTTGGTGATGCTAATAAGGGACCAGTGAAAGACCGGCCTCTTGTTTGCTTATTTATTTTAAACTGATTGTATGTGGTAATTCAAGAGAGTTTTTTGAGGAAGTTCGCACTGAAGAGCTGCAGGACTAGACCTTAGAGACATAACGCCCCTTCCTCCTTTCTACTGCCTGAGTTGTCCCTTTCCCCCCAGCTTCTGTCTTCCACTCTTTCTGTGTTGAACAGTGGACGGGCTCTGAAAGTGGAGCATACATTGAGAACCTTCTCTGCAGTGCAAAGGATTGATGTGTCTCATGTCGCTGGTGATTCCCTGAGGGGAACTGCTATCCTGGCAACCAGCCCACCAGCAGTAAATTTGCTTCCTGGTATAAGTGAGTGTTGAGTGGAATGGGTTGGTCATCACTGCTGCAGTAACCTTGTGGGCGAAGTAAAGCACAGCTTTTGTAGCTGGTAGAGCAGGGTAAAGGGAAACTGACTTCTGGAATCACTTTTATGTGGCAAATGAAACACTGCATCATATTTGTGCTATAGACTAGAATGGTTTTCATTCTTGCAGTGTACACTTGCCATAGGAATGACTTCCTTGGAGATGGTTGAGCTTTACAGGGCTGAAATGTGGACCATTTTAACCTCAGGCTGAGCAACAAACCAGTTTCAATACTCTGTGTCTCTGTCCATAACTTCCTTAGCTGATGCTTTAAAAGCTCCAGAACCATTTTGAAAACTTGAAAGCTGTTTACATTTTTCCTCAACTGATTTTCCTTCTAGTTTATAATTAAATGTTGCTGTGGTTTGCTGCTGTTCCTGTTTTTTCCCCCCTGCATTGATTTAATGGGATTTTGTAATAAAATGAGAGGGAATTGAAAGAATCTCTGATGAAAACCAAGTTTTCAGCTTCTTTGGGAATGAAGATACAAAAGAAGTTATGTTGGCATATTGGAATCTCTTTCTGTGGGACTTCTAGCATAAGTTTTAAGAGAGAAATGCTGTTGATACATCAGGCTTTCAAAAATGACCAAACAGCACCCTTCCCAAACCCCCAACCTCTGTGAGCTTGAGAATTATGTTGTTGCTCTATGTAAAAATACCGATCTTTCAATATCTAAACTTGCAAATTGAATTCTAACAGTAGCTGTTAGAGGCTGCTTTGAGGGGAGCTGTACTTTGTATGTGTAGTGTTAAACATATAAATTAGTGAAATGTTTGAATGTCTCTGACCTATTTAAGCTGTTTGGGTTTTCTTTTCTCTGTATATAACTTTCTAAAAGTCTTCAAGGATGATATATTAGAGCAGCTCACACAAATACAGTTGTGCTGGGGGATGTGCCAGAATCTCCTTTGGGTGTTAGAGCTCATTTGTGCTGATCACTTTCAAAAGGCATTTTATTTGTTAGACCTAGTAAGGTGCTCTGATGTTAATTAAACCACCTTCCCTACTGTCCCGTTTAAAGGAAAGGATGCATACTGGGTATGTGTTGCTCTGTAGTGAGCCAAAAGCCAGCTGATTTGCAGTGAAGAGAACTTAACAGTGATTGATCATTCTCTGCTGCATGTGGATTCATTATATTTGAAGGCTAAAACAGAAACTGCCTCCAATAGCCTGTACAGATTAACTTTGGTGTTGGGACTCAGATTGAGAAGAATCCTTCCTCTGCCAAAACACCAGCCTGGAAGGGTGATTGGCATCTCTGCTTTTCAAGAGAAGTGTCAGAATTGCAGAGCATTGCTCAGAGGGTATGAAACCTTCACTTCTCCATCTGCTGCCACATATGCTGCTGGTGAGCCAGTGGCCATATGTGTGATCATCCTCAAAGCTTTAAAACCAGCTTCTCTCCAAGGGCCCCTCACTCCTTTTGGAAGTCCAAAAAGGGCATGCTGCTTGCTTCAGGAAAAGGAGGCTCCTGTTTTCCCCTTAGGGAAATTGAGTAGTGTCTTTGTAAAGCTAAAGCATTATTGCAAAGAGCTGTGTGATCCTGAAATGCTGGAAACTGGTTCTGTGATGTGCAGCGAAAGTGTGCTGGAGACTCACTGCAGGCTTTGCCCTGGTCTATGAGTAAACTACAGAACTATACAGGCTTACTAACAGGGATCTGTTAAACATTTCATGGGTATGGGGAGCAAGGAAGGTTGTAAGATGAGTTTGTGTCTTTGAGTAAGCATGTGAGAGATACGGAGAGCAGTTTGCTAGGTTTACTTTTCATTAGCTATGAGAATCTCCATCTCAAATCTGTTTCTGGTTTCCTGTCTTGCAGGGCTTGCACGCCTCTGAGACTTTAAACGGTGACATTTAAATGTGACAATGAAATGTTTTGCAACAAAGGATATCTTTAAGCAGGCTAGACAAAAATTCCTTTCAGCTGCGTGGCTTTTACTTTCACTTGGATGACCAGTTTGCCCAGTTCTTAGTTTGTTCTGAAATGGAGAAGGTTATCTTATTAATAACTGGAATTTTTAGTACTAATGCTGAATAAAGAGAGTGTGCGGGGTGATAAGACAATATAACATACAGACAATATAAGACAATAAAACATACCCATGAATTTTGGCAGTGTAGAAATAAATTTCCTTTCTCCTATACTTATTTGGGAAGTATGCAGTATTGCAATCTCTGATATGTGTGTGTATCTGATGGCTGGGCTTGATGTGGTTTTAATGTGTGTATTTTAGGTCACTTTTGGAGAGTTTCTGTCCCATTGGAAAAAACCCAACAACCAAGTTTGAGTGCTGCTGAAAAATTATTTTGGTAACACTCTGCTATGCTTGAAACTGTTCTCTTCTTACACTTGAGAGTTTTGAATGGAATATGTGAGGGTAGTTTGCGTATTCTTTGATTCTGAGTAACTTGTGCAGTATATCTCAGACCCAGATCTGAATTTTGTAGGTGATGTCTGTACCTGAAGCATAGCTATGTGCCTGTGTCCTCAAAACAGTAGAGCTACTTCTATCCCTCAAGCCTCCTGCTCTTTTGTATCAGAGTGCCATTCTCATCCCCTGTGTATTCATAACTAATACTTACTCTTTTTGTTCAGTCCTAGTCGTGTGAATCAACCTATCCTCACTGAATCGTCAGTTTAACCTTGCTAAATTGACAACCATTGTATGCCAGCCTGTGTCAACACCAGGTAAGATGAAAGCTGATGCTGTTACTTTGTTTTTCCCGAGTCTTTGCTTTTTAAACCTGCATTTTGTCCAAATGCCATGACTCTTCTGTAAACTAATGTCAGAATGTGCTGCCTTCCATGTTCTCCTACAGCGAGACAGCCACTTTTTAGCACCACTAGTTTTCGAAACAGGAAGTATTCTAAAATGTTCTCAGGGACTGACTCCTTTCTAGCCATGCGTTAGTATTTTTCCTGACTCCTCTGTTATCTTGGATTTTGTGGTGTTCAGATACCACAAGCTGTGAGCTTTTTCCTTGTGTTCTTCACTCCCTTACTTCTCCCTGGTTTAGTTGTAGAAACTGTTGAAGTCCTTCCAGAGTTAAGCATGCATGATAAGTCATGTGTACTATCTGACCTTTTCTGTTGAACAGAAGATGGTTTTTGTTTCGATTTGATTTTTTTTTTTCCCATACCTGCTCCCAAATGTTACCTTTGAAAACCTATTACAGAGGAATCTTACTGTGTATTTTATGTTTTAGTTGTAAAAAAAAAAACAAAACCAAAAAACCCACCACGGATATGTTTTTCAGAGAATTAAACAGAAGAATTTTTGGGCCTCATCCTTTTATCCCCCTTTAGAGAAGGGATGTAGGTTGGAGGGGGGTGAAGTGGGGAGGAAATCTCTCTAATGCTTTAAATGAGGTTATTATCCACTGCACTGGGGGAATCCTAGTGCTGACAAACTAATGTGGGCCTTTGTTCTGATGCTAATCAAGATAGGGGTAATTCTTCTGACTACTTGGTGTTCCCCTCAGATCCCTCTAGCAGTGATGAGGCATTAAGCTCCTTTGCTACCTCTTTTTCCTGTGCTCACCTGTTGTCCTTGTTTTCTGTAACAAAAACCTTGAGTGCAAAGACTCGTAGACTGGTTTTAAGAGGGTCTCATTAGGAATAATCACTTAAATATTTAGAAATTATTATTTTTTAGGGTGCTCTTGGATGATATTTGTACACTTCAGTTTAATAGATATCTTGGTGGCTCTGTGTGTTTATTTTTTGTATGATTACATAAAACCCCCAATTTTCTGTTGGTGTAGGACACGTTGGACTTGAATATAGTGGCATCTTTTGGTACGTGTTGGGACATGTCACTGAAAATTAGAAGTGATTTTTCATTCTGTATCTTCTTGGCCAAAGTAAAGAAATATTTTTTTCTCAGATGCTTTTGAGTACTTCTTAAGAGACCAACTTCTGATCACTAGCCCAAAGAGCTCTGTAAGTTTCCTAGGGTGTGTGCAACCTACATATTGTTTTGATGTATGCAGGTGATCTGTTCTCAGTATAAAGATAATCTGCACAGCAGCAGGGAGATGAGCCTGAAGCTTAGGTGTATAGTGAAATATGACTCTGCATGTGATATAACAAAAAGTGCCTCTTCACTAAATCTTATGTGTGGCTATAGGGAAAGGGTGGTGGTGAAAATACGATTAGGTCTGATGTGAAATGCTTGCATCAGACAAAGCTGTTAAAAAACATCATGCAGATCAAGAAGAGAAGGGAAGAAGTGTTCTGAGCCTCTTTAGCTTTTCCTTAGCAGTAAGAAGCTGATGAGAAGCTCATCCTTGTCCTTCTAAAAGCAGGTGTGCTAGTATAGCAGTGTGTGATAGTAGGCTCTCTGAGGATAGATGGTGGCAATCTTCTGTGGATAATCTGTCCTGGGTCTGGCTGAGCTGGTCTTCCGGTGAATTTGTAAGGGAGTTGGCCATCTTTCATTAAGAGCTGTTCTCTCTGCAGGGTGGTTTGAGATCCTCTTTGGTATCAGTATGGAATAGAGGGATAGGAGGGATTTAGACAAGTTAAAGATCTTCCCTAGAAGACAGAGATTGAGTGTCTGTATATTGGCACAGTGCTCTCATGTTTCATTTTGATGGAGAGTGTTTTTTCCTAATGCAGAATTGAGAAAGTCCTACAGTGATGATAAAAAAATCTGATCTCTTTGCAAACAGCACAGTTTTTGCCTATGTAGGTGTATAGAATGCCTAGATAAGCTGAGCTCAAAAATGTGTGCAAAAAGGTAATGGTGTGGAGAGAGTAAGGCTCCATCAGAAGATGCTCATCTGAGGAGACTGACCTGAAGTGCTTTTTGCTGGGGAGTGTGCATTTCAAAGGTAATCCAGTGTGGCTTTTTGATGTGAACCTGTGTGAAAACATTAGCTATAGGAAGGGATTTATCAGCACTTTCAAATAGTTCCGGTGGTTTTTAAGGTTGATTCTGTTGATAATATCCTGAAAAGACATCACTACCAGATGTAATGTGACACATTTTATGTGGGTAAAATTATGGGCTAGGCATAACTGACTTTGCCTAGCACTATTAACCCAACAAAAACCCAACAAATGTTAAATCCCAGAAATGCTCATTTTCAGAGTAAAAGTTGCTTTTTTGCCTGAAAATAAAAACAGGAAGATGTAGGTGGTGTTGGTTTTATCTGTTCTCTACCCTTAATTTGTTTATGCAGGGCATTTCCTGCAAATGGGTGCCCTGTACTTAGTTATCATATTCTATCACTTTTCAAAGTCCTGATCATCTTCTGTGATTTGAAACAATTATAGTGAAATGTGTGTGTGAGAGAGACTGCAGCAAGTTGCATTACAGAACGTGGGATTTCTCTCCCCTATTATTTTAATCCTGTGAAGTGAAAATAGAAGATTGCAGAAGCATTTCTGAATTGCTCCTGTGCAAAGCTTCCTTGTAAAGCCTTGAATGCTCTCAAACCTGCACTTTTTTGTCTGCTTTTCCCTTGTCTGATTGAACCATTTGCAATGTGGAAGGCCTAAACCGCAAGTGCTTTTAACGGTGGTGTCTGCCCTGGGATTAACCAGCATTTACCTGAATCCCTTCACATATATCAGGTTTTTTTTTTTTTTTTTTTTTTTTTTTTTTTTATATCCGCAAATACTTTTTTTTTTTCTCATCCACTGATAGGAGGCCAGAGGGAATTTCCTCTGCCTGTTTGTTTGTGTGTGACCTGAGGTGTTGTGGTGTGACATTAGTTTGGGGTTTTCATGGGGATTTTTGGTGTTTCTTTTAAAGTAACTCGTAGACCAATTTACCCCTTGTGAGTCTTTGGTTTAATCTCTGGTAGAGGGGAAGGAATATAGGTTTTCAGCAGCCACCATGTCCTGGAGACAATATATTGTTTCATTTAAGTGATGACTTCCCACCTCCCCCAAACATTTCATGAAATGGACATTTGTTGATGTTAATTTTTCATTTGTATTTATCCCTTATTGTGAAGACAGTGTTACTTAGCATAGCTTAGTCATCAACTAACATACTGCAAAAAAGCTCTTTTACTTTTGGTGTGACAAACCACTTGCTGTGTATGAGAAGAAGAGATGCCCCCCCCTTCCCCTCCCATAGCCTTGTGCACTGTGGCTGATTCCCCTCTGACTTGGTTACCTTAACAAACCAGTTGTGTTTACAGGTAGACCTGAGCATCTTGGGGAGTGCTTGTGTCAGACTGGTGATCAGGTATCCATCTCACCTAACCTTGGAGCGGCAGATTGGAATACAGCACTACTTACGTGTTATTTTCTCTGTGACTGTAGTAGAGGATCAGGCACTGACCATATGCTCCTAAAACATATGTTCCAGTGACCCAAGCTCAGTTCAACTGGAATGTATAGATTGAGGTATTCCTTCTTTCAGATGAAAATGAAGGCATGCCTGAGGGAAAGGGTGTTGCCTATGTCCTTGGCTGTTGAAGGAAATTGGGTGTATAATCAGTCTACTATCACACTTGCTGAAGTCCTCTCTTCTCTTTGCCTTTCTAACAGGAAGAACTCTGCAGTTCATGACGGAAAATAGTCTCTCTAGTTAAACAAATGTGGTTTAAGAGTGTCAAGAAAAGGCATCTATTTGTTGTGGGCATTGGAACTGTTGATAGGTAACTTAGTTCTGGGGCAGGGACTTATCTCCGTGTTGGTAGAGTGGTCATTTTCTGGCAGTGAGAGCCTGGGATGAACTCATCAATATGAAATATTCATCTGAGAAAAGAGTTTGCTACATCAGATCTACTGTTTGAGAGGTATGTCACCTGAAGATAGCCTTGTTGCAGTATAGGTTGGAATCTGTCAGTACCTCTTTTTAAGTTTTAAATGAGTCGCAGAAAACATCTAGATTTTTCAGAAGAATTTGTGTGTTGGGTTTTTTTTTTAAGCTAGAAACAGGATGTCTTTCATGACGTGTGAGGCAGCACAGGAAGTTGGGAAAGGATATGTGTATTGTACTTACAGGACTTTTGAAAGGGCCTGTACAGTGAAGTTGGAAGAAATTGAAGCATTTGACTGACTGAATGTTAAGAATTGGCACCAATATATTTCTGATCTCTGGCAATATGGCTGAGAAAATAGTTCTGGTTACCCCGTGTGAGTCGATCTCTATTACCTTGGCCAGCATGTGTACCTGTGCCCAGTGGGTTTTTTTGCACCATCTCCAGCTGTCTACTGGTGTGTTGGTTGGTGCTGACAAAGTGAGGACTTGAGTCAGAAATACTGCTTCTTACAGAATGATGAACAGGCCTCTCCAAGCATTGCTCCAGACAAGCCTAGCTGAATTTGAGATATGTCATAAGATTTATTTTTTTCCCTCTGAGGTGCTTGGTGACAAGCAACTGTACTTGGTAAAGCAAGCTGGTGTTTTATAGTCCTCCTGCATTGAGCGTTTGGTTGTGGCATAATTGATTCCTGCTGTATCGAGCATACATTGATTTTGGTTTTTTTATGCCAACATTGATTTTTGATTTTTCATGTCAATTGTTTAACAGGCTCCCAGTACATAGGGGAGTTTTGCACCCTCTTTCTGCTTTTGGCACCTCCAACTGACTGTTCAATTTGTTTAATCCCCGTGAGTGGTGAACTTCATTGCATGGGTACAATAACAGTGGGAGATTCTTTGTCTTTCATGCCATGAAGATCAATATTAAGTATAAAAACGGTAGATTTAGTCTTTCAGTTCTATTCTGTCACTGTCTTGGATATGGAGCCAAAAATGTACATGATAATGGTAGATTTTCTATTAAGTATAAAAACGGTAGATTTATCAAATTGAAAAAAAACTTTTGTATGTAGGTGAGGTTCAGGAGGAGCCAATAAGATGTATTAAGCCAACTTAAAAAAGCCTTCTTAAAATATTAGTATACTGGGGTGGTCCCATGAATTCAATAGAGTTACTTCAGACCTGCACTGTAAGGGTGATTGCTGTTATACCCTCTGTGCCTGATGTCTAAAAGGCTGCTGCAGAGATCCTCTCCCCTTTTTGACAAAAGGATGGAAAAGAAGTATATTGCACCCAGAGTGTATGGAATCCCTTGACAAGTGTCATACTTGTAGCTGCTACCCATGCACTGGATACTGAGAAAGGTATTTGAGTTGCACTGCCTGTGAGACTAGAGACTGACAGCTCTGGAAGCTGGGGTTCTATTAGCCTCTCAGGAAAAAACCTGGAGGTTGAGAAAGGTGATTAGTGTAGGCAGCATTAATGTAAGCTTTGTCTAGTGCCATAAATGTTGCATGCTTCCTGACTATCAAAGCATCTTGCAGGAAATAGCGAAGTAAACTAGATGAGCTTGTTTTGATCACCTGTGAATTTTTGCAAAGCAATATGTGTGCAATTTGAGGATGGATCAGTCTCCTCAGTATGCATTTGTCTGTAACTGAGATGTAATCTATAGTGTGCAAGGCGGTGTTGCCAAGTGAGGACACATATTGCAGTCAGAGGCCAGTAACAACATGTGGTGGAGGAATGTGTGTGTGTGGGAAAACACATGAAAATGTAACTAATTAAAATTGAACTAGCCTGTTTCTTTTATGTGAAGTTACTCTTAAGAAGTTGATGATCTGAGTACGTTTGGGAAGACAAATCTTGAAACAATCTACCAGTCTCCTGGTGTCCAGGAACTAGTTCTTGGAATGACACTGTTGCTTAGCTTCTGTGAGGAAGAATTATTTGGCCATAGGTTTTTGCCTTTAGTCTGTGTTTGGCAAAAACGTTTTAGGTAAATTCCAAATTCAATCCAGTTAGCTTTGTATTGGTATTAAAAGCTTAAGTCCCATTCTTTCTCTTTGGTCTTTCTGTGAAGAAGATCCTGCTGGGAAGGTGAAACTTGCACTTGAATAACTTGTCAGTGTTCTGTAGGTAACTCTCTGTAACTAAAGATGAGCTTTTTTGATGTCTTCTGGAACAAGAAGAGCTAAAATAGCTAAAGTACAGAAGCAAAAGCTCATTGAATAAAAATTATTTGTGGATTCACTTCCACAGTTAATGACTGTTTACAGTGTAATGGGGTGTAATGTGGGGCTGCTGCACGTCTTGTACTGTGGTGTGAAACTCCATTATGTTGTGGTTTTCCCAATGTGTGGCTGTAAGGTTGCCAAGCTTTAGCTGCTGGTGTAGGGATGTGCCAGCCACACCTGCCACAAAGGGAGGTGGTGACCTTGTAGGTGTGCAGAGGGCATGGGTGGCCACAGGGAGGAAAAGAGTTTAGGTACTGCTTGGGACAGGGTGGCAGGCATTGGCATTACTGTAGCTGGACAAAGAAGTTGTTACTCATTTAGTCATTCACTTCTAGGTGTGGTACCAAACTTGGGAATACATGGCTGCTACCTGGAAGGAAAAACAAAATCTTAATGTGGAAATGCTGGTTTTGGGTGAAAAATGTTAAGGTAGAAAGAAACATAGAGGGGGTCTCTTCTCTGCTTGTGTCAGTGGTGGCCTCTGTAGTGCCGTGCTTCTGGTGGTCAGGCTGTGGAGGTGCACATTTTGCTGTAGTGGGCATTAAATAAACCACACAGTTTATCCAGAATGCAAACAAGCAGTGATAATTATACTACAGAGGAAGATTTGTGTGATTCTCTGTTGAACAAAACCCCAAGATACTTTGTCCCATGTTTTTGGCTTGAGTTACCAAATCATAAAATCATTTAGGTTGGAAAAGACATATGAGATTGAGTCCAACCATTAACACTGCTAAGTCCACCACTAAACCATGTCCCTGAGTGCCACATCTACACATCTTTTGAATGCTTCCAGGAATGGTGACTCCACCACTTCCCTGGGCAGCCTGTTACAATGCTTGACAAACCTTCTAGTGTAGAAATTTTTCCTAATAGCCAGTTTAAACCTTCCTTTATGCAACTTGAGGCCCTTTCGTGTTGTCTCTACCACTTCTCACTTGGAAGAAACCAAGCCCCACCTCACTACACCCTCCTTTCAGGAGGGTAGAGGGCAATAAGTTCTCCCCTGAGCATCCTTTTCTCCAGACTGAACAATCCCAGCTCCCTCAGGTGCTCCTGGAATGATACTCCAGACCCAGCCTCTTTTCTGTCTTTCTGGACATGCTCCAGCACCTCAATATCTTTCTTGAAGTGAGGTGCCCAAAACTGAACACGGAATTCAAGGTGTGACCTCACCAGTGCTGGTGATGATCAGTCCCCCAGCAGGGGGATGATCAGTTCCCTGGTCCTGCTGCCCACACTATTTCTGGTACAGGCCAGGATGCCATTGGCCTTCTTGGCCACCTGGGCACACTGCTGGCTCATGTTCAGTTAGCTGTTGACCAACACTCCCAGGTTCTTTTCCTCTGGGCAGCTTTTCAGCCACTCTTCTCCAAGCCTGTAGCACTGCATGTTGTAACCCAAGTGGAGGACAAGTGCCGAAGAGGTTGTACTTGTCTTTGTTCTGGAGGAAGGTGAATTTGATTATCTCTTCCTGAGCTAGACCTTACCTCCTTTTGCATCAAACAGAAGGACTTCCTCACCAGGCTTCATTGGACAGGATTGCTGAAATACTTGGTGTTCCAAAAACAAAAAAATCCTGTTTCTCTGGGGTTTCTTAATGCCTCATGAGCAGTAACTACATAAAGGGACTTGGTCAACTGGAAATTCCTATCTTTGAAAATTTTTTTCAAATATTCATGTAAGAGTATGAAAAAATGTAGGGGGTGAAATGTTACCTTCACTTTTTGGGTCACAGTGTGCTCATTGACGTAGGTACGGTCATTTTGATATCCTGAGAGTAAATCTGGTCCCTCCAGATTTGAAGGCTTGGCTATACTTCTGCTTTTATTGGTGCTACATAAGGTAATGAGCAACTGAGTTGTCCTGTATCTAAAGTTCAGACCTTGGCAGAGGAGCCTGGGGGCATTGTTATTACATGAACCTTCTTTTAATTTACAGAGGAAAAAACTCCTGTAATTACTGGGTAGATGATAAATATGAAGATCAAAGTGAGACTTTTGAGGCAGAATTTAGCAGCTTACAAGGTAGAAGTAATCGTGTCTCTCCTTGCTAATGAAATTTAATGTTGGAACTGCAGAACTGAGGACAAACTTGGGACAAGACAATCTACAATTCTGTCTGTCCTGTGATATACCAGCCTTCTTCCTTGGCCTTTTTATCCTTGGCAGAGGGCAGGTGCCACATGCAGAGGCATTTCAGCCACTGTCTCTTTCTGTAGTCCTGTGTGCTTGTGTTGGGGTCTCATACACAATGCTGGTCTGCTCTGACCTTTTCTTCTTAGGTTTCCATATGGAAGGGATCGCGGTGTCCAGCTCTGGATTCAGGTGATCCTAAAATGGATCATTTGTCCCAAGTTTCACACAGGAAAACAATGGATTTTGTTTGTCTCCACAAAGTCTGCCTTTTCTGGAAAGAAAAGTCACAAAGCTGCTACAGTTTGATCGCTGTTAGCCACAAGCAGAGTTAATGATACTAGACAAAAAAGAGCCTAGGAGTATTTGTTATGGAAGTCCATATTCAATCCTTTCCAGTGCCCTTTGGCTTGCCTAAATGTGTGCTACAACCTTTCTGATCTCCAAGGCTATTGATTGCCCTCTGTGTCTGAAAATGCATTTAATTCTGCGATGCTTTTATAGGAAGTAGGACTTCCTTTTCACATGGAAGAAATGAAGACTATAGATCTTGCTACAAGTTGATTGTGAGGAACTTCTGGTGAGGTGGAAAATCTTAAATAAGAATAATGTAAGCCATTTGCAGAAGCAGGAGTTGCAGAAGTCTTTAGAGTCACCAGCCTGTATCCAGCTTTCATCTTCTGTAGAAGGTTGCTAACCACACAAGTGCACTGTTTCTGCTGCAGTTTAGTGTGAAATGTATCCCTTTATAGTAGGATCATCAGTAAATGATGGAAGGCAAAACATGTAAGAAAATGACACTTTGGTGTACAAACTTATCATCAAAAGCTGGCTTTTATAAGCATAAATATGAAGCTTGTGGTTCTAGGGTGAGACTGCTAGCAACTTCTCTGTATATACTTAGTCTGGCAATAGCTAAAATTCTGATACTGCATCTCTTTTTGCCTCTGGCACTTGCTGGCTGTGGAGCTGTTAGCTAGATGGTTGCTGTCTGTGTCTCCTCTGTGCTGCATTGGTTTTTCCACTTACTGCTTGGGGACAGGCTGAAGAAGCCTTGAACTCTAGATGAGAGCTATACACTGGGTACCTGCCTCTTTGTCTTCCTGTAAGCAGATGCTTGGCTCTGCTAGAGACACTTTTGGATTACTCTGTGTAGGAATGCTCATCTCTGGCTTGCTTGCCTGAATTCCCTTCCACAGGCAGAGAGCAAATAAAAAGTGAGATGTGTGGGTTAGGGCAATAATATACCTGGACTTAAACTAGAGTGTTTTAAAGGGATGGAGAGGGGAGGCTGGAAAATATTCTGACCTGAATGGATCTGGGAAGTAATGCTAGCAGTAGTTAGTCTGGCATCTCATTTTCCATTTTATTTACTCCTGGCACTTGATTGTCAGAGTAGGCTTTTATACTGTGTTCTCCTTGTGGCTTAGCCTGCTCAGCACTGCTGCAAAATCCTTCAAATCCTTTTTGCTATCTCTTGCAATGAAAACTCTATTGACAGAGTGAATACTTGAATTCTAGAGAGCAAGTGTGGATTCAGGCTTGGGAAAAATGAAGAACCAGCAAATATGGCAAGATCTTGTTGGGAGGGAGGGACTCTTACAGAGGTGAATTAACGTGTGTGCTGTATCTTGACAGCTGTTGAGGACCTTTGCTAGTACCAGTGGTCTTTTCTGCTTTCACAACTAAATGGTACCCAGCAACAGGTCTTGAAACAGAAAAAGACCTTATTGATCTGTGGGTTTGGGGTTTTTTTAAGAGAGAATGAGGATGCATTAAGACTGTCCCTCTTGCCTTGTAACTTTGCTGCATGGCAGACCCGTGTGTGGGGTAGCATTGCAGAAGTAGAAGCTTTCTCAGCTAGCGTGCATGTGTTCTGTAGGATGTTAGAAAACATTGCTATCATGCATCTGGCCTCACATTTGTTGAAGAAAGATGTGTTTCTGGGTGCTCAGATTGGAACCGACTGCGTTGGTTGCAATTCTCAGCAGTGCTTTCAGGGACTGAAGGCGGTTTCACGATAGCAGGTGTGATTTACTGTGTTAACTGTGCTTGCTGCCACCAAATGCCTTGCAGCTCCAGAGTGTAACTGTGATCTGCTGGTGACAAAACTGGTCTTTGTGTTGCCTCTCTGACTGGGCTGTGGATAAACCAGGCTTATGTTAGGACTAAGCAAAACTCCTGCATGAGTGTTCTCATCCTCCCTTCATCCTCCTCTTTCTGGCATACCAACATGAAAAGTGCCCTGAGCTTGACTGTCCAGGCCAGAATACTGACTGCAGCAGTTCCTTGGAAAGCCAGATCTAGACTGCAAATGATGGGGCTGTAACAGGGTAAGGGGAAACAGGCATTTTGCCTCTTAACTTGGAAGGCATGACCTATTACTTTTGCTTTTAAATATGAATGAACTCATTCTCCTTTCCTCAGATACTGACCATATGTTATTCCTGGTAAAAGCAGCAGATGTTCCTTCCCTGCTGTGTTTTGCTTTGTTACACAAATTCTCTTTGTTTTCTTTCTATCCTGTCTGCAGTGGGCTGTAATATTGTTCATCTTCAGTGTATCAGATTGTTGCCCTGAATTTCTAACTATTCATTTACAAGTAAGTCAGGGGTTGTGTGAAATGCTGCTTGGGTGGTGGATCTGACGTGTCTGTGTGTAACTGAACCCTGTGTTCTGGTTCAGTATGCTCAGCTGAATAGTTTCTCCTTCTGTTTTGCTGTTACTTACGGCCTCTGCACTTTGTTCTTCAACATAAAACAGAATGTTCCACCCCACCTTCTTTGTGGTAGTTTGGTTTGGGTTTGCTAGTGAATGCAGTTTCTTTGCAAATCTGCATCACTTTGTATCCAAGAGCAGCGTTGTTCTAGTAAGAGAATGGGGATATTTTTGCACGTAAGCTGGTTTTTCCTATGTTCTCCCTGCCAGTGTAGTTTGTCTTCTTGTGTACTCATGAGCTGCTGTTCCAGTTTACTTAGGAAGATTAGGCATATGGAGGGGGGACTGCAGCAGACAAATACCTATGAGTGGCAGAGAGACCATGGCACAATCTGGAATTTGAGGATTGCACCCATAAACAGTTGTCCTCTGTTGTGTCTTTGTTTGCATGGAGTATGAAGCACTTGACAAAACACTCGAACTTCAGTCCTTTTTGGTGACAATGACTCAGATGTTGTTGCATTGCATTATATTCTTAGGAATCCTCATATGGGAAGGGGGACATTGCTTTGCCACTGGAGATCTGTTGCCCTGAGGCAGTGTCCAAGGCTGGCTGAGGCTGTGCTGCCATGCTGACCTGCAGTCTATCTCACATGCAACTAAAACAGGGATGGTTATGAACTGAGCTCTTCTGTAGGCTATTTATGTGGGCATGGTTGAAAGCAGCTTCTTCCCCTATCCCTGTAAATCTACCCATGGTCAGAATTTATTTCTTTTCCCTTTTCAGGGACCTTGCCTGCTGGTTTTCTGTGCGAAGATAAGCACGGGTCAGTTTTGACTAAGATTTTAGGTGTCATATTTACTAAGAAGGGTGTCAAACAAAAGAGAATGTGATGGTAGATTTTTTTTTTTAAGGTTTTTAGAGTAAGAACGAAGATTTGCTGTCATGATTTAGCAGTACAAATTTTTCCATGGTTCAGGTGATGAGATTGCTTAAGATGAAGTAATTGCTAGCTTTGTCTTTCCTTTTTGAGAGAACACAGATAGCAGTTGTGGAACAGTTCAAAGTGTGTGTCTGTGACCAGTCTATTGGTATTGCTTTACTTTGGAAGGCGCTTATGGCAGTGATATGGGTTGATTCCCCTTTGGGGAAAGCATGAACCTCTAGAGGAGGGATTCTGTCCTTCTAGTGAAGGAAACAGGTGGGGAGGTGCTTATCTCAGGGCCCAAGGGGTTTGCCTCAGACCATGCACTGAAGAAACCTGTGGTACAGAACTGCCCTTCCTGTCTGTGTTCAGAAACCACTAGGTCCTTTCTGGAAGACTTGTGTCTGAGTGCTCTTGGGCCTGTTGTTTTCTGTTTGATGTAAGTCACCTGTGATGGTGTATTTGTACACTCTACTTAGCACGTGAGAGCTTGTAGTTGCTACATTCAGTGAGAGAAGGTAGTCTTGTAGGCAGCTGTAACTGCAAAATACTGTCACTTACAGGTATTTCCAAACTTAGTGTGGTCCCTTGACAGAGCCAGTCAACAAACCACTCTGTTTTAAGCATCTGCTTGTGAAGGAGACTGATACCTAGAGTACTTTAAGTGGGAGGGAGAGTATGTTTAAGGATGGTGGGATTAATGGTTGAGTTACTCAGTTATGATAGAAGGCTCTAAAATTTTAATAGTGCTCTTAGAAGACAAAACCACAAGAGTGAAACCTGCTGATAGCTGGATAGTGTTTGGGAGCAGACTCGGGTTCCATGAGAATTCCACTGGGTCCACTTACAAGGATGCAAGGAGGCAGTGTTTTCATCTTTATCTGGAATCAGAAGAGGAAAGCTGCACTGAGGATGATAAAATGCAAGGAAAGGCTAGATAAATGCTAAGACATCAAGAAGAGACAGATTTCTTCACAATAGTCTGATTTGTATTTACAGAAGTTACTACAGTCTTTGAGGTGTTGCCAGAATGTGCGTCCTATAAGCAACAACAACAAAAAGAATCTTAAAGGTCAGTGTTCAGGGTGACTGGAGATGTTATGTAGCAAACCTGTGTTCTCTGTCCCACTGCTCTCAATAGTTCACCCTGCAGTGCCATTGCAGCACCCCATGGTCCAGGCTGCAGGAATGCTTTGGCTTAGTATCAAGCTCTGAAAGATATGTTCAGCAGCAGCTCATAATCTCAGCCAGAGGGGTTGTATGCTTGTGTATAGGTTCTCTCTCTTAAGGAGGCATGACTAAACTGGGAGCAGTTAAAAAAAAAAAAAAAAAGAAAATGAAAAAACCTCCACACCCCACTCCCATCCCTTCCCCCCCAAAACCAGTCTCCTTACCACAAAACCTGCACACTTTCTGAAAGTACATCTGGCATGCGAGAGGAGACAGTTCGCTCTTTTTCCTGGAGCAGGAGATTCCTGTGTTCCCAGTTGTGGTTGTTTAGGGAAGCCAAACAACCTTGCAGGTAGGTATCTGTAGGGTGGTGATAACCCCTTGCACGAAGGAACATGGCCTCCACCACCAGAATGCATTTTATCTCTGCACTGAGCTTCAAAAAGTAAAAGTACTGCTCAGCCCTTGCTGAGGGGGTGGTGTGCCTGTACAAGTAGCACTAGATTGCTGCTGCTGAAGCCGCACTGGACCTTTAAAAAATGCACAAAGTAACTGCCCTCAAAACCTTGCAAACTTGTTCCTATTTGCCCAGGGGCGGTTTTTTTTTTTTTTGGTTTTTTTTTTTTTCCAGTCACGGGAAGTCCTGGAGACATTGTTAATGAGTTCAGCTGAGGAAATAGCACAAGGAACTGTGGGAGAGGAAAGGCTCAGTCTTGCGTGTCAAGTGTGAACTAGAATGTGCAAAGAGGGTAAGGAGATGTGGTAGTAATCTTAAGGAATGAAAGAGAAATGAAAGCAGAGGTGAGGCAGTATTAAGACTTGAAAACAGAGAGAAAGAGCTGGAATCTGGAGAGTGTACTGCTGGCAAAGAAAGTTAGCCTTTGCTCCTTTCATAAATCTGGTTTTATAAATCAGTAAGTATCAAGCTTGTGTCAGGGACTGTAGCTACAAAAATAAAAAAAGGGGTTAAATATTTACTGAAGAATTTGAGGGAAGCATGTTTCCAAGCACTCTTGCCCTTTGATTCTTGCTACTGAGCTAAATTATTGGCATATTTGGGACAGCTCATGTATCTGAGTGACCTTTTAATTTCCTTTTCAATCTTCTTAATCTACTGTAATGAGCAAAGAAAGCATTAAGAACAGGCGTGGTACAGATTTTATTGCATGTTGCAGTAGACGAAAGAGCTCTGGATTTCTCTGTGTGTGGTGTGGCTAGAACCTGCTGTGAGAGAGAGATCACTGAGAACCAGTGGTGGTTCAGATTAAAGAGGTGTTTTCTCTCCACATTGTGGTAGCTCATGATATCCCTGTAGCAGTGGTCTTGTTTTGCTCTGTGTTTATACAGCACCTAGCACAGCATGGTTTGATTTGTAGGCTCCGATTTCTGCCTCTCTTTGCCTTGCTAGTGCTAATGAGGCAATAAGTGCTTGTGAAGGGCTTTTTTTTTTTTTTGCCTAGTCACATACCTGTCTGAAGCAAAAGTTTATCCCTTGGCATGTGCCCCAGGTTTCCTGTCTGCATCTCTTCCCTTGCGTGACTTCTGTAGCGAGTCACAACAACTAACTCTTATATATAAAAAAGGATGTAAAAAGCATGTGCTAAAGAGAAAAGATGAGAAATGACGTTTCAGCCAAGAGGCTTTCGTTGAGTGAGGGGGATGAGGAAGGAGAATTCAGCGGAGGAGGAAGCAGCATAAGATCAGTGGACTTTTTATTGCACAGCGTGAAAAGATCCCACAACTAAAATCTGATCTAACCTTTGCTTCCTGTGTGTCTGACAAGAAATGTTTTCCATGTAAGGCAATGAAAGCCTGCTGTAAGGAAGCATGTGGCTGTCATTTATTTCAGAAAATGTGTCAGTATTCAACTGAAGGAAAACAGACCAGATAGACCTGTGGTAGCTGCAGCCTTTATTGCCCACGTTTATGCTATTTAAAGACTACTCTTCTCCAGCTTGATTCTAGTGAAATAGCAGGTTTGGCTTGCCTAAAGCCTACTGGCTACTTGTAGGCGAGGAGACTAAGACAGACATTGCTGGGGATAGGCATGACATTTCTCAAGCCAAAATAATTGGATTATGCAGTTGATGGTAAGCCGACACCCTTCCAGAAGGCTTCTAAACTCTGGTTTGATTGTTGATAAACGATTTCTTGTGCAAGTCACCTATACAAAGCCGCCTACAGCTCAGGTGTGGTTTTAAAAAGAAGTATTGATTATGTTAATCACTTCTCTGAAGTTCTTTAAGACTGGTTCATTCCCGATACCTTTTTTCCCCTCATACCCTTAACTTACAATAGTGGAGGGAAAAAAAGTTCTATCTAGGAAATGGGGATTTAATAATTTATTGGCTAAAGAAGCAAAGGATTCCTTTTTGTGTCTTGAAATGAACCAGACCTTCCCAGTACTGATGAAATTAAGGCAGCAATGTAGCATGTCCCCAGTCTCAGCTTTTTTTGTGGCTTCTGAAAGTGAGTCTCATCGTAGGGTGCACATCTTTCTTTTGTTGCAGTGTCTTTCATGTTACTATGGTTGATTTTAATTCATCAGTCTCAAACCTTTTGCATTTTGTTTGTAGGCCTGGGTGAACACTTGTAGTAGAAGTGAACTGGAATTCCTCTGCATGTTGTCATTTCTTGATAATTGGTTTGTAGCTGAGCACTGTAGCTGCTCTCAGGAACGTGCAGTGGGGATAGAGTGTTACTGTGCACTGAAATGATACAGCCCTCACAAGGCTGGTTGTTTCCTCCTTCTGCATTTCTTCATGCCCATCAAATCAGGAGTCCTTCTTGCAGTGAGGAAATCCCTAGAAAAGAAAGCAAGCAAAAATTTCGAGTTGGGCATCATGCAACTGCTGATGCTTCAGACCACCACCTGCTCTGTGTTTCTCTTTGCAGGTGGAAGTACTTGCAGTGTTTGCAAGGAAATGTACCACTGATGATGGTGGTGTTGAGGGTGTACCAGTAAATTCTCTTGAGAGCCTTTGTCTTTTGGGAAGAGTAACTTTTAAGGTCATGATTTCTGAGATTGAAACTTGCTGTTGGTCTAGTGACAAAACCCAACACTTTGGTTAGAAATAAAAATTTATCAATGGCAATTCATCTTCAAAGAACTAAAAGTCCTGCCCTATTACACCTGTTTCATAGCAAATGTAGCCTAAATACAGTTAAGTTTTTCATATTGGATTTGTCTACAAGGAACTTGTGAAGACTGTTAATGCCTTTGTAAATAAAGTATGGCTGTGCTTGGCAGAGGTGATGAAATTTAACCTGGGTCTCTCAGGAGTACATCGTTGGTCTGGCCTCGCCAGCACATCGTCCTGGCTTTCAAAAGGGCTTGTAGTAGCATTTCATTGGAATTTCTTTCCATTTGCAAGGGTGGTGTGAAGAAGCCTTTGCAGCGATTTCCAGCAGCTGCTCTCAAGTGCTTCTAAGGAGTGGAACTTGGAGGTGGTGAGGAGGCTGGAAAAGGAGGTGGAGGCTGTGACATTGTTGCTAGAGGCCGGGGAAGGGGGATGTGAGTGGGCTTCTGATAGCTATTGTGCTCTATAGTATGCTGTAAGGAGGGTGGTTTCCTCAAAATGTGCCCTGTAAAGTCCTGTGCAGCCTTAATGGAACTAGTGATGTTCCACAATGCAGGCTTCTGTTTGTCCTCCCCCCACTTTCTGCTTGTGAAAGAGTGACTCTTGCTTCAGCAGGAGTGCAGATTCTGAAGTGCAAAGGGAGATAATGGTTTGTTGTCCAGAGCCAACTGTTGCTTACATCTGTTAAATGTCATATTTGGCTTACCCAAAAAAGCAGTCTTGGGTGAGTTAGAATGTGTTTAAAAGCAGGCAGAGGGTATGCTTTTCACAAAATGAAGCTTGTAAGTGGCTTTTAAAAAGATTCTGATAGAAGTCTGGATAGCTGCAAGTGACAGACCACCAACTCCTGGTTACAGCCATTGTATGTGACACTCACAATACAATCTTTCCCTGAGCTTTATAGGTTGAGCTACAGATTATATCTGGTGTTTTGTTGTGTTGTTGTTTTTTTTTTTTTGTAAATAATTGTTTACCTGCATTTAGTGAAGAGAAGTTTTTACAAAAAATTCTTCATCAGTTCCTATGCGGGGACCCTTAGAGAAAACTCTGCATAATGTTGTGGGTTTTTTCTTGTGAATAAGAATGAGAAGCTTAGTTTATGCATACATATGAGATAGTCTGATGTTTATGTTTAAACCTTTCTGCAATATACATGGTTTTTTATTTGTAAAATATGCCTTAATTTGAATGGTTGCTCTGTGTCTTTTAAACAGTTGCACAGGGTAATTATTTTCCTGTTACTTCCTCTTGTCTGTTCAAGAGATGAGAGGGAATTGTTGAGCAAGTTTCTCATTCTGACGTCTAGCTGTTTGCATTCCTCCACATACATGTAGCATTTGTAGGAACTAACTTATCTCTATGGTTTTTATTGAAAATGTTTGGCTTTAGAGGAAAAGGAAATTGGTAACACTAAAAGATGGTGCAAACGCAGTTGTTTTGCAGCAAAATCTTAAATTGCAGAGGCGAAAGGAAAACAGCTTTGGTGAGAACCACTGCTGACTCTTGAATGACTAAATTGCATGTCAGATTGACAAAATGGAGAAAACAAGTCTAATCTTAAGAGTACAGTAAAAAAGCATGCATTTCCTTTGAGAAACTCACTTGAAAATAGATTAAACAAACATGAAAATTCTCTGCTATTGAAAGTAGTTTTAAATCATCTTCTTGCTGTTTCATGGGTCTTGCATATTAATTTCCTTACCCTCTAAGCTCTTGTAGCCGATCTTGGTGCTGCTGCTTTGGAGCACTGTGTTACAGGTGAAAACATGAAAATGACTTTTAAACTAGCTTGCTTTATACTAATTCTAATAACCTGTATTTAATCAATTCAGTCTGAGGGAACCTCGTTTCCAGAGACAGGAAATTGCTTGAGGATTACTGGCTGTCACAGGACCTTCATACTTATTTGCAAGATGTCTGGAAAAAAATAATAATAGAATCAGTCTTCCTTTAAAGGCAGTTGAAACTGGAGTTGCTGTGCTTTTCCCATGAGACTGAGTAGAGGTCACTGGGAATTCTGTGGCAGAATGTTTTTTCTTGACAAATAGTTTTATGGCTTAAGTGTACTCATGCAGGGTGCTTGGAGACACATCGAACCCCCAAGAAAAGCAGAGTGACCTGTTTCCTAGATGGATGTACTGTTCACTTAGCTGCTAGTGGCGTGACATACTTAATTCCTACCCTCAGATAGTAGAGTTATATATGCCTGCTCTAAAATGTACTTTTTCGAGGGAATGGGGAAGGATCTTCCACTTTCAGCTCTGTGTGTAAGAGGAACATGGAAAAGAGGTGTCTGGGAAAGCATGTGTGGTATCCTTTGTGGTCATGTGCCCAGCCTGTTGACATTTGAATACACGTATGCCCATACAAGTGTACACAAGTTAAAAAAAAAAAAGACAGAAATCCCGTGAAGAGACTTTATTCCCCTTCTTGCTTGTGTTTCATGGTTGCTTGCCTGGCAGCTGGCCCATTCAGGGGTGGAGAACTATGACTAGAGCCAGGAGAGAGGCAGCACCTGGGAGTGGTATGCTTGGCTGAGGGACAACAGGCAGGGAGGCAACTGCCCAGGTCACTAACAGGGTGCTTTACCTCTAGGTCCTGGACCCAGTGGTAAAGAGGCATTGCCTGTGCCTATTTCCAGGGTTTGTCTTTGCGCATCTGAGTATCAGGAGGGAATCTGATCTTTGGAAGGGTTTTCCTTAGTATTTTCAGGCAGATTGGACAAAGCCTAGCTGTGCTTCTGCAGTTCTGGGTGGTCTAGCAAAAAAGCTAAAGTGTGAGGTATAAGGTTAATAACCTGTATGCTCTAACATTTGGGTATATTTTCTTATGACCTAGCATTGGCATGGGTGTGATTCTTGCCTGGTGCAGCACCACTTTTTAGTCTTTCTCACTGTTGCACAAAACTGTAAGATTTACTGCCAGAGCAATGTGCTGACTCTTGCTGTTCTGCTTTGTGTAACTTTTTCCCCTCTTTCGGCTTTGTTTTCATTTGACTTCCTCTAATTAAGCAAGCCTGTGTTACCTTTGGCTATTGTGGAGCACTCTCACATGGCTTTTTGGCTTTTAATCTGCATGGAAACCAAGATACTGGAGCCATGATTTAGGGGAGGGTTTAGATCTAGAGCATCTTTATGTATAGTACATTACTTCTTCCACGCTTCAATGTCGCTTGAAAATGGACCTGGTTTTAAAAGCAAGAAGCCTGTGTAACTTCTTGGGTCCAGCATGTAAGGCTGCACACTTAGGGCTTTGGCAGCAAAACTCAGGTGGGAGTTTACATTTCCCCAGCTGCTCTTTCCACTGGCCCCAGAGCTGTCCTGGTGCAAGGACTCGGTTTCCCCAGGAAGCTCCTGAAAGATGCATTAGCATTGTGTTGGGAATGGTTAGCTATGGAGTGGGTGTGGGAGCAGCAGTATGGTGATGTCTAGTCACCCAGGAGCACGGAGTCATCCTTCAGCCAAGGTAGAAGCCACAGCCTGTAAGTGCTCGGATGGTGGAGGGGCAGGCCTCAACCCCAGCTGGCTCTGCAAAGTGGAGATGCTGATGTACAAGAGGCAGGCTAGAGCATAGGTCAGTAAAGGCTGAGGAACCATTGTTACTATATAAACAAGTGCCTGAGCAGTTACTATCAGGCATTGTTCCTTGCCTGCCTCAGGACACTTTGCTTTACGTTGTTTGAGTTTGTGTAGTGACAGCTAGGCAGAGGCCCCTCCTTGGGGAGAAGAGGAGTGGGAATCCCTCTGACACTTGCAAGGTGGGTGCAGAAGATTGGCTGTGCTTCCCTTCCTGCTGCAGGTCAAAGCATCGTGGGTCCCACCTTTGGGCTACCCTAGCTCCAGCTAACAGTGATCAATTTTTAAAAAATATTTTTCCCACTAATAGCCATGCTTTGTGAAGTCTAAATATCACTGAGTCAGGGTAGAGAGAAGCTGAAGCATCAAATTGACCTTCTATTGAGATACAACTTACAGGTTTTATGACAGATTTTATTCTGTGAACTTTTACTTCTCCGTACTTCTTTCTGGCATCCTTGTCTCCTACCCCAATTTAATGGTGGAATTCTTTAGCACACAGTCTAAATCTTTAACACACCATCTTTGAATGATGGTTGTAGGTCTTGGGAAGATGGTTTGCCCATCTGTTAGAAAGGGATCCATCCTGGGGATTCTGCTTGGAGTGTTTGGCCTCCTCATGGTGTGTATGTATGTCCACTTGTGACACATAAGGAGCCACTAACCTTCTTAAAGTGTCTC
The DNA here is from genome assembly GCA_013397135.1 of Pachyramphus minor. NCBI lineage: Eukaryota > Metazoa > Chordata > Aves > Passeriformes > Tyrannidae > Pachyramphus > Pachyramphus minor. Next base: position 548,100 of record VYXB01000020.1, on the reverse strand, counting down.
TGGCTTGATGCTTCCAGCTTGTGCTATGGGGATGAAAAAATTTTTCTTTCTTAGTTGTACACTTGCAAGAGGATGGCTCTGTGGAGTTAAATGTGCCCACTGCCACTGTGATGGGTCTCTGCCGCTGTGAGTGTTTGTGGTAATCTGTGTGCATCTGTGCCATTAGCACAGTGCATCCTAAGTAGAAAAAGCAAAAATAAAATCTAACAACTTTGCAGCTACTAAAAAACAAAAGTAAAGGAAAATAGTGAGCTAATAGTTACAAAACTGAGGCATGGTGCTGAGACCATTTGAAGGCCTGCCTCTTTATTCCCCTCTAATTGAGATCTATTGAAGTTATTCTCTTCTGTGTTAGAATTAGAATCCCAAATGCAATCTTTAAGTCAGAACCAGAATTTCAAACTGTGCTTTTTAACTCTCTCAGTTTGGTCAATGATCTATGTTGTTGGAAGATAAAGTTTTCAGAGGACTTAAGAGACAGTCTTACTTCTCAGAGGTCTTTTTGTGTTACGGGTTTGTCTTTGTAAAGACCTTTGTACCAACAGGCACTCGGACATCAAGGATTTGTTAGCCTGGAATGCTCTGATATTACAGCATATCTTTTGCTAAGAACTTTCTATATAAGCTGGGATACAAATAACAAGTACTGTAGTACATTTGTCATCATTTCTTGAAAGTGGGTGAGTAGATGTTTTAATATCTGGGAAATGTGATAAATTTAGAGTAGAGTTGTATCTCACATCTGTGCTGTTAGGAATAAATGTAAGAATTCCTCCATCTTCTAGTATAGTTCCTTATTTAAATGTCAGACTGGTTCATTGAAGTTTATGTTTAGAGGGCCTTGATAGGAAGACAACTTCCAAGTGAATATCCCCTTCAAATGGCTGTGCTGCCTAGTGATATTGCAGCTGCATGTATAGCAGACTGATGCTTTTAGCCACATTAGTTGAAATGAAAGCACAACAAATGGTAAGGATGGGGAGAAGTGTGCTCGAATAGTGAGGGATTATAAAATAAGCCTTTACTGCATAGTCTGAACCAGAGGAGCACAGCTGCACAAGGGAGAATAGCACCCTGGATATACAAGTGACCTTACCAATCCAGTGCTGCTTTGTGAACCCCGTTACTGAAAGTAACATTTCAAGCTTGGATGTGGTTCCATGAGGTTGTGCCTTTGCACGTTTTTTCCTTATTCTCCTTCCCTGAAGCAGTTTCATTTTACTGTGAGTTTTCTTTTTCAGGACTTATTATTTTTGGAAAGCATTCTGGAACAATTTGTGCATACGGTCCTCTGTAAATGTGCTGTTGTACTCATTAAAGCTGAAAGTATGAAACCTAGCTTTTTCTGATGCAGTGTGGCAGGAGGAAAATGCTGAAACAATAGTTTTCAAAGGGAATACTCTTCCAAATAAAGATGTTTAAAAAAAACCCCAAATAACAAAAACTCACCCAAAAGATTGAGATGTATTCTCCACAATACCCCAGTCTCTACTGTCTTCCATAGATTGCATAAATGACAGCATGTTCAAAATAAAAAAATGCTTTAAAGCAGATCCAGCAGGTTTTTTTAATAACTGTTTTCTCTTCAGTCACTGGTGACATGACCCTACTGCTGTAGGCATTTTTGTAATAGTACAGAAATCTGCTGTGCATGGAGTTGCGTGCGTTAACCTGTCTAACTTTACCCGCTGCTCCTCTGCAGCTCTGTTTTTCTTCCTCCTGGTTCTTGGAAGTTCACAGCCTGCCCATGACTAGCTTCTCCTTCCTTATTTGGAAGGACAGTTGGATTTTGATCTCCTTTTCTGTTTTACTTGGGAAGAAGAAGATAAGTTTCCAGTGAAAATCTGTGAATTTAAAGGAAACTTCTTAAAATCTGGGGAGCTAATGGTACTTAGGGCTTTCTCTTGGGCTTACCAAGACAGGGAAAATTGGCCTTTTTTTGAGTCATAAAATTCCAATCTTCTGTGACTGTGTCAGAGCTGGCATGAGAACCACAGTGCATGGAAATGGGGAAGGATTATTACAAGACTGAGACTTACCTCTGATTCTGTTTCTAAAAGTGTGAGTAATGAGCCCTGCTTGTCAGTTGTTAATGAACAACTGACTTGAGCGTTTCCATCCTGCAGTGGACAGAGAAAGGTACTGAATACCATGCTTTTTCCCCTTGGCAACCTTGCACCTCTTCCTTGCACGCATTGAGGATCCGTTCCTTCCTTCTTACTTACCTCTAAGGTGACTGTTGGAGTTGAATCTTGTTTGGTCTGCTCAGAAATACCTGTGAGCTTGCTGTCTATATCTCTTTGGGCTGCAGCAGGAGAGAAGCTCAGATATATATATATACAAAGGCTTGCCCCCAACTGCTAGCATGGAAGAGGAATAAATGAAGGAAGGAAGTGCTCCCTGCCTTTAGCCCACAGAAAAATATACTTGGCTAACCTCAGGATGAGTTTCTGAGAAGCATCAAGTGACATAAAGAGGCAAGCAAGGGAGAGGTGCAAAAGCATGATCTGGATGCAAATGGGACTTTAGACTGCTAGGAAGGGTAGAAAGGAGGAAGCTGGGTAATAAGCTCTGCAAATTGGTGGATCTTGCATGTTTATTCACTTGAGATAGGAATGTTGGTGTGTCTTTCCCAGTTGTAAGAGACTAGTTATCCAGCAGGGAAAAATCCAATTCCCTGGCTTAAAGCTTGAGTATGCCTTGGGGTGAGGCTGTGGAGAGTTAGGTACATACCATTTATCAGAGATTAAAAGGGAATCTCAGATTTTTAGCCTGTCCACCAAGCTTCTTTCTGAGCAAGCTCTAATGTTCCTTCCTGAAAACAGGAGTTCTGCATCACCAACAACTGTTATTTTGGTTTGGGTTTTTTAAATTTTTTTGAAGAAGCATTGTAGAAATCTTCATGAGAGAGAGAAGGTAAAAGCTGAAGCAAGACATGTATGTGAAAGAAACAGCTGAATTGGCAGGTCATAGACCAAACCCTTGGCACAGTTGGGGAATGAGGAAGGAAATGGAACTATTCAGGTTCCACTTCATGTTGCAATGGTGTTGTTTACAGGAGCACGTGTGCTGATTCCAATGTCCAGAATTAAGCAGCTCAGTCTTTCCTAGTGATTCTTCTCTGTTGCAGGGAATATTTGCAGTTCAGCCACCTGCTTTATGCTGTGACTGTGCAATGCAGAAATCTGCCTTTTTGTAATTCAAATATGAAGGTGTAAAATAAAGCTAAGCACATCATCTAGTTACTGGGCAGGGTGTAGGGAGTGTTACATGTTATTTGGCTTTCCTTATTTTCTCTTTTCCTCTTCCACACTTTCCAATTCTCCTGAATAACTGAGAGTTGACTGTGCTAGAAGGTCAGATTATTAAGATTTTTCTGAACTGCTTGCAGGTAACTTCAAGGGCTTTGGTTTTTATCTTTCTGCGTAGTTTAACTGAACAGTGTAATTAAACTGTGACACCAAAATGTTAAAAATACAATTCTGTTTTTAAAAGCTTTCAATTAAACTGGCTTAACTACGCAAAGAAGTCGAATTAGGGATTTCTTTCCTCTGCTGGCATTTGGAGTTGATTTTTCTGTGTTTTTTTTATTTAGCAGCTAAGAAGCTGACTTTTTTGTTTTGAAGCTTGACTGCTCTTTGAAAGGAAACAAAATAAGGATACAACAAAACCAGCAACTAAGGATGAAGGTTAAATCTCTGAACCACATTCCTTACATTAGAGCAGGATCATGAGGCAACAACAATGCTTAGCTTTTCAAAAGGTGTGCTGTGCACACCCATCACTCATGCCACTGCTGAGATCTTTGCTGTGTGCATTCAAGAGTTAGCAAACAATTCTGAGGGGAAAACAATTCTGTGAGGGGACAAACTATGTGGATAAAATAGAGATTTCTGCTGTGCATGAGGATAGCTAATTTTCTTGTCGTAAGTTCCAAGTATGGTATTTAGAAGCAAGCTAGTGGCATTCCAAACATACTGAACACTTCCCTAAATAAACGTTGAAGAATTCAGGTTGAAGACCTATTTTCCAGCAACAGTGACACAGGACATAGCTGTGCCAGGAATCTTGAGCACTAGAGAGCCTCAGACTGACCAGTTTCTGGTTCTGTTTCGTGTTCTGAGCACATGACTTCCAAAGAGTGCTTTTTCATGGGGACCTAGGAGTCCTGCTCTGACAAAATAAGAAAAATAAGAAAGTGAAGTCACAATCCTGTGAAAGTTTACACATGGTTACAAAGATCTTGAATCAAGGGATATGAGTTGGCAGCTTCTGAAGGTCTGGATGATAAATGGCAAAGGTCTCCAAACAGCTTAGCTTCAAGAAAGCTCCTGCCATACATGAGTGCGTCATCCTTGGAAAGGGCTGATTGTGGTTTGAGCAAGCAAGAAGTCTGCATGGCTTCAGTGCCAGCTGTTGCCTGTTTCCAGGACTTCATGTAGAACCAAACTACTGCTTGTTATGCAAGCAGAGCTGGTGGTGCAGCAAGGGGGAACTCATGCCGAAGCATCATTGGGAAATTTCCTTGGTGTCAACACTTGAAGGAAAGAATGAGCTGGGGATGGCTGTAACCTAGGAGCAATGGGTACTTCCTCTCAGGGTATGTGGCTGCTGCCTGTGTGAAGATAGATGATGGTTTATTGTCCTATCCATATTTAGTAGGTGTTTTTCAAGGTTCACATTAAAAAGAAAGCAAACAAACCACCACCTTTATTGACTAATGTACTTTTAACAGAGAAGAATCTCTTCTCCCCTCCTTACTCTATTTATGGGAACTGCTGGTTATACTAAATATTATCTTTGAAAACATCTCTGTTTAAACTTAATCCTCGAATAACCCTTCAGCCCAGGCTGTAGGATGTGAGATGGGTTTGAAATGTTCTTGCTCTGCATATTTGTGCTAGTTACTCTCAGCTTCTGCCTCATTGTTTCTTGCAGAAACCAGCCCATTCCTTAATGCTGTGTGTACACAGGGAATTGCTTTGATTCATGAGCCCGTGAATTCTCAAGCTCTGCCTCCAAGAGAATGTCTCCAACAATGTGTGTGCTCTACAGTGCACACCAGTTAGCTTCTGGCAGTGGAGGCCTGGAGAGTTGTTATGAAGGCTGCTTACCCCTGAGCTATAGGTATAAGGAATGTCCTAAAACAACAGTCAATTTCCAGAGAATTGAATGTAGGTCTAAATAGCTTCCAAACCACCAGCTCTTCTCTGGGAAGAAAGGATCATTTCTTATCTAATCAGAATCTCTTTCATCTTCTAATTTTGCCAAGTAATAGTCAAGGCTGGGGTAAAAAGTTCTGTAAGTTGGCTGAAGCCTAAGGGACAATCCTTAAAAGCAGTATCTGTACCTTTTGTCTCATAACAGTTCTGAGGGGTTTAGCCATGCTGTTGTCCTTTGAATGGGCCAGCTACCCTTGTGTCTCCTTCAGATCCCACACTGAACTAAATCAGATTAGTGGGATGTTACTATAGGCACAGCAGCAGCAATTTACAGCATTCCTGATGGGGTAGCCCCAAGCTTTGGATTTGAGTGATTTGGTAGGTGAAAAGAGATGGGGAAACCATGTCCGACTTTAGAAGAAAGGAGAGGAGCAGTGCTATGCTTTGGAGCAATCTGCTAGTGAATCGAGAATAAGCAATAATTGATTCCCTCAAAAGATGTTCTTGTTTTAGTTATCTCTAGCTTGTTTGCTGTTCAGAGACCAGAACTGGACTGCTGACTTCCAGGTGCAGTCTTTGGGAGAGGACAACGCCTCTGGGACAAGGACACCTCAGGTGGCTCAAGAAATTCTGTGATAATTGCATGCCCTCTTCCCTACTTTCCTTCTGGCTGTTCCTGTGTCACCTGGCATGCACTGTTCCAAGGGCAGGGAGGGACACCTTTAAAAGATACCTTAGCAGGACTTTGTTATATTAATAAGGCTTCATTATATTGGAATGGGGAGGACAGAGCTGTCTTGATCTAATCAGAAGAGCATTTGTTGAAGATGGTGCATTACTTTGTCAGAGCTGTAATTTTGTGTTGAGCAGTGACTCTTGGAAGTAAGCAGCCATCTGTTGGCCTGGAGCATAGGCCAGATGCTGGCTTCTTCCAGTTTAATATGAACTTAAATTCCATGCAAGAGGTCTGACTTGAGAGGATAGGGCAGATGTACAGATTAACTGGCTTAGCTTTCTTCCCATGGTCTAATTGTTGCTGAAGGAATCCTAGCAGGTCAGTGAAAGCATCAGTTATTTCTTTCTGCATGGTGGGAGCTGCGTGAAGAAAGCATTGGCTCCTTACCCGTGGAAGACATGAGAAATCTATAGGCTGTACTACAGGCATAGTGGGATGGATTCACTTATCTACTTCCCCCTCCAAATGAAGCAAGAAACAAAAGGGGTAGACACAGCGTTTATTGTAGCAGTAGCTCCAGACTTGCCACATGACACTCTAAATATCATCTTGAAATGACATTTCAAGGTGGGATGTATGCAGACAAAGAATTCTTCTTTGATAGAGACTAATTGACTTGAAAAATCCAAATTTTAAAGATAACCCTTTTGTGAACTAAATATGAGCATAGTAGTGATATGGGACTAAGAAAAAAATCCTCTTTTCACTAGGGTGACTCTCAGGTTTAATGGCAAGTCTGCATATTCCCTCCCATAATGCAGCTACTGTTTTGCCTGAGTAATTAGAAATGTGAGTTATGGCTGTTTAAGTATGTGTTTCTCTGGTCAGTGCTGGTGTATTGCTTTCATCTCAGAAGTACTTAAGGATCTGAAAGTCACTGCCTTCCCCAGTAGCGTGAGTGCCGATGCAGATGTCCCATACATACTTACAGGGTACAGAATTGTAGAATACCCACCTCTGCACTTCTCAAATCTGTTTGGAGTTATCCAGCAGTTCTGAATTTTTGGGGGAAATTTGACCAAATAAAAAACTTAATCCTACTTCAGTATGAATATTCATTTATGTGAAAAAACTGTGGCTGAATGGGGTTTCCCTCAAAACTAAATTATTCCTGTTGTCAAGTTTAAAAAAACATTGATTTCTGCAAATTTGTTTTCACCTGGGAGCTTTACATGTGTAAAGAATACCATGATAAAGTTTTGAAGTGTCTCCAAGTGATGGTTTTAGTTTGTTGGTTGATTTAGTTTTTTTACACATGGTTACAATTTGGTTGAGTTTTTTGTTTGGTTGGTTTTTTACTCCATCATTCACACAGTTGTCTTTATACCAGTGCTCCCTTTCAGTACACATAGATTCTTAGTCTCAACTTTCTTTCATTAGTTTTGGGTTTGTGCATGGCACTGTTATTCATCCAGGTCCAAAGTTATCATTGGAGGTTATGCAGGTTAAAACCATAGGTTGGTGGAATATGTGTTCGGTTGGGTCTTAATTAAAAATAAGGCTTCATCTTTGTGGTTTCTGTATTTCCCGGCTGTGCTTTGTTTGTGTACAAGTCTGTTTTAGCTGTGACAGTGTCTGCTAGGCTATTGGTGAATCCCTCAGTCCTCAGGTATGAGCAGTGTCATATCCTGCAATTTTAATTGCTGTGCTCTCTACTGTCAGAACATTATACCTGAGGTTTGCCAGTTGTTTTACATTCCTCCTCGTAAGTGTGTTTTTGCCTGCTGGCTGGCTGTCAGGTTTGCTGTGCCTCTCCAGGTGGCTGAAGAAGCATTTGATTTATTTATCCTAGCTGTCTAGTACAGTTTGCTGTGTCTTGGAGACCTTCTGAAAAGTGATGGGAAACTGGTGCTCTTGAAGATATTTGAGACAAATCCTCCAGATGCTGTGTCCTCTGGACCTGTCTTGAAAGGAAAAGCTAAAATTAATTGTGGGGTAGGCAGTCTTCACATCTGAAACATTAGCAGGTAAGTGAAAAGTTATGGTCTCATACCTGTAATGCAGCTCCTTTTAGTATTTCCTGTGTAGAAGATTGCCTTTTTTGCTCATGTTACCTTGTGAACTGTGAATACTTGGTAAGATTCCTAAGTGCTAGAACATAAAAAAGGTTGCTTTTTGTTTCTGAATTTCCCCTTTCCCTCTTCACGGTTGTAGGTGTTGGACTCAACACTTACTGTTTCTTGCTTTGTCTTTGTTTTTTGTAGACCAAGGTGCTCCCGATCAACCAGATCCTTCAGATTTTTTTAAAAAAGAAACTTTGGTGGGTAAAAGATGTGCCATGGAATGGTAGCACCAAAGAGCAACACAGGATTCTCTCTTGCCTTGACTAACCATGGGTTGTTTCGTCTGCTAATTATCTTTGGCACCTTTATCTTGGAAGCAGAGGCCACGGGTAAGTGAAACCTTTATATATGCTTCAGGGGCAGGGAGATGTATAAGTATGGGGGTGGCCTTATACTGTTATGGGAAAGCTAGTGGTGGTTGATGCATTGTACACACCTCTCAGTACTCATGAGAAAAAATTCCATCACTACTTGTTAAGCAGAGCACAGTGTCTATACTGAACGAGTCTTGCATATTAGTAAAGAAGTGTTTGTTCTTTATCCTGTAATTTTGATTCCCATGGCTTTTTTCCCCTTCTATTCTCATTCCTTCACTGCAGCTGGGGGCACTTGGACCATCTCAAGAGCATGGGCCATATTTTGGTTGAATGAGATTCTCATGTAGACAGTGTTATCTGTGTACCCTCTAGCAATTGCTCATGTGATGTAATAGAAGCAGAGACTGTCTTCAGCTCTTTGCACAGCTTATGAATCTGTTTAATGTTTCTTTGTGTGCTGTCTTCTGACACCTCAGCACCTGCTACCTGCATCCCTCATTTGGATCCTCTTTTCAGCTTAGGTTTTCCCTCTCATCTTCCTAAATTGTTGATGTTTCTGTGATGGTTAAGTGTTGTGAATAGTGTAAATAGCACTGGAATGGGATGATATGTCATCAGAGATGAGGGATCTGCCTTTTAGAAATGAGTGAAAGAAAAAAATGTACCGGGTGCTTGGAAAGTAGTACATGTTATGAAGTATGTGCTTGTTTACCCAAAATACCCTGTAGTATATCTTTTTTTCCTCAGACCAGCCATGATCTCTTGTCTGTAGAGAGGTGCCTGGTCATAAGTGGCATGAGAAGGAAGCAATAACTTTGTGTGCTCTTGCATAGAGCTTTGAAGGAGATTAGTTCCAAAAAGGCACATAGATTTGCCTTCTGCAGCTGTTGCAATGTGGAACAATAGTTTGCTTCTTAAAAGAAAACCTCAGTTCTTGACATAACTTTAGAAAGTCCTATTTATCTGACATATCGTGTCATCTGAAAAGGTTGCATGACCTGCACTCCTCAGCATCAGTGAAGATTGAATTGGCCTCTATGTGGTAGAGCAGAATAAACGTCAGCTGCCAGCTGCACTCGCAGTTTAGGTGATCCTGTGTGGAAGAAACTGCCGGTGCTGAAAACTGCTGGACAAGTTGTTGATTTCCTTTTAGTATTTCTGTCTCTTTGATTTGGAAGGGAGAGGCTGCTGAAATCAGGTGTCCCAGACCTGTATGTCTTACTGGTCTGATTTTGGTTTTGTAGGTAATGCGGGTGGGGGTGGCACACCTGAGAGTGATAAAAGTTCTTCATTGTGTTTCCCTCTTTGTGTTCTTTCTGCTTCAGAGACTCTATCTGAGACGAGCTGTGGTGAGCTGATGAAGGGAGATCATCGGCTAAATAGGATTGTAGTGGCTAGGCATGAAGCACTTCCTGTAGGGGAAGTGAGACAATGGAGGGGGGGCTAAGATCATAGCAGAGGGCAAGAAATGCAGGATCAAAAATCCTGGGGAAGGACTTGGTGAGGAGCACTTCCACATACGGGTTTTCTGAGACTGGGAGGTAGCCAATTGCTGCTAGGGATGGGGGTGCTCAGGGATGTGTCATGGGCCCCGGGAGCTGCACCTGCAGCAGCACGCCAGCCATGAGTAACATTAATGAGCAAGTCAGCTGAGGAGTGCAGAGCCAGATGGAGAAACAAAGAGTACTGTTGAGCCACTTGGAAAATCGTCTTTCCCTCATCTTTGTCCTCCAACCGCCTGCGATCTTCACTTTATTACTTTACATAGCGAAGTCATTCAGAGCAAGCAGAGCAAAGTGATGTTAACATGAAGCAAGATATTGTATTAAATCTCTCTGCAGTAATGCTTATCTTGAATGTGGGGCCAATGTGACATGCTCACAATTGTTACAAAAGCTGAAGAATGTTCTCATAAAAGGTCAGACAAGCACGGAGACAATGGCTGGCTCAGCTCTGAGTGAGAAAGCAGAGCTTGGGATTCTTATGTATAAAACTGTATGAGGTATATTGTATTGCAGTAATTTTGCTTGAGTTCCAGGAAGCTTAGAGATATATTCATGATCTGGGCAGGACTGTGTTTTCTTTGCCATGTGGTTAATTCAGAGGGCAGACTCATTTTCAGTTAGCAAGCATCTGCTCTGTCCTCTGGTAATGAATTGATTTTATTTATGCATGGATTTTTAAGAAAAAATCCTCAACACTTTGTCTCAAGCAATCTATCCTAATGTTCTTGAGTGCCATGAGACGAATATGATAAGTTGCTTAGTCACTAAGCACACTGCAGAATTTGGGGAAACTGCTCCCTCTTCACAGGAAGATACCCATGAATATAAAAATAACCGCTGCATGTATTTGAACACAAAACAAATGCAGCATTTGGTGATGGGCAAGCAGTGAAGCTATGCCAGAAGAGGATTTAAGGAAACTTGAGTGTTGTTCAGAAATATTTTTTTTTTTTGGCTTTATCACTGTTGTACCTCTTTTCCCTATCTGGCAAGTTCTCCAAGATTATTTGGGGGAAATAATGGAGTGACAAGGCAAGGAGACTTGGAAAACTCCTCAGTAATACTGAGGCTTAGATCTTCATCTCTCTCTTCTGTTTTCTTTGAGGGTTCATCTTGAATGTAGCTAACAGCCAGGATGCTTAGTAGATAGAGATGGGAAATTTGTAAGTGTTGGAGAGGAGCAATGACAATGTTTTTGTCTGCATTTCTACAGATAATGCTTGTCCATTCTTTCTTTGTTGCTGTGATTTTTTTTTTTTTAAATTCCCCCCCTCTTCCTCCTGTTTCTGTCCCTTGAGGTTACCCCCAAGCTCTCAAAGGCTTTGTGTTTATATCTCGTTCACAATAAGATGAATGTCTGGCCAGGCTATTTTTGGAAGAATGACAGTGGATCAGATCAAATTGTTCATTAAATTTTAACATATAGTCTCTAAAATACTCTGAAAGCTTCCTATGATTTATCTTCCAAATGGTATAATCTTCCTTGGATGCATAACTAGCTCTGTCAGAAACCCATCAAAACATAGGTTGGGCCTTTCATTATTGATTATAGCATCACCTGATCCTGGGAAATGCAAGTAAATGTGTTGGTAAAAGTATTAAACATCCGGAATTAAGCAAATATCAATACCCATAAAGGAGAGAGTTAAAACAGTAACCTTTAAAAATCAACAGTAATGCAGGCTTGGTGAATCTTAAGTGCATTTAGATTTACACACAGCCTGATTTATTTTGTTGACTGCACATGTGAAATGCTATAAAGTTAGCTCTTTAATTTTTAGGATTGCCATGGAAGTCATAAACTGAGCTCGACTAAACTGAAACAACTTCATTCCTGTGTGTTGTCTCTGACGCAAATGCAGGCAATCTGCTGCTTGCTGTTGTAAGGTCTTTTCAGTGCCAAGGTTATTCTGCACAGAAGCTCTTGGATACCGCTGGTATTTGTTTGCATTGCTTAGAACAGCTTGTTAGAGCACACTCCAGTCTTTGAGCAGATTCGGACTTGTTCCTATTCTCTGGGAATCTGTGTAAAGCAGAGGTTTTCTTTGTCTCTGATTATGCAGCTAAAAGGAAGGCATTCATACAGCTAGGGGTGAATTTAGTGGTCATGAAAACAAGGACATTATAGCATTGGATGGCCAGACAGAAACGTGGGGAGGTGTCATGTGTGAACAGGTGATCCTGATTCTAACGTTTATGCTTCATGTAAGCGTGGGTTTTGAGAAATTACAGGGTCATGCCAAAGCAGCATAGTGTTCTCCATGGAGGGAAGGAGAGACATTTTCAGGTGCAATTCCTCTTTCCAGTCCCTTTGGGGAGCTGAATAAGAGCAGAGTGGTATGGAAGGGCATGGTGAGGAGTTGTGGAATAATGGCCAGACCACAAAGGTGGCTAGGAAGCAGATGCAGACAGGTCTAGAATTAGACTATTCAAATGATAATATTCACGGTGCTACCACACTGATCCATGCAGTGTTATTTAAGTAACTGCCTTGAAGGGACTAATGGGGATCTTAAAAGCCACATAGCTTGTTTAATTTTAACCAGTTCTAGTGGTTGAGAGATGAATTAAAACTTTGCGATCTTTAACTAACTGCTCGCTTAAACCATGATAACTTAATAATAATAATCCTGAATTTTCCTTTTGTTTATCCTAGATTGGCTCAGAAAATCCAAAGGACCTGCATGTGAGTAAACTTATATTCACTGCTGTACTGTGAGAAATGAGTGTGGTGTTTTACTGGTTAATATAAGCATCTGTGAGCTAGGATTCCCATTATAATTCTTCTTGTTTTGGATAGGCTGAGATTCGTCCCTATGTCCCACTGCCATTTTTGATCCTTGTATTTGGGAAAGATGGCTGCCCTCAGTTTGAGAGGGAGATCAGCTTCATATGTTTCACTGTGCTTGAAGGGATCCCTGTGCCTTCTATAGCGTTTAGCTTCAAATGACTCAAGAAAACAAGAAATCGGAATAAATATTGTATTAAAATGGAGAGAGAGATGCTGCTTGTGAGAGTTTTGAGGCCAATACAGTATTGAGAGGACAGGCAGGACAGGCTGAGGCAAAAAACTTTTTTCCTTTAATGAAGAGAAGTTAAGATCTCATCACAGGCCATGAATCTTGATCTTTTTCCATTGGATACTCCTCCTTGTTGTTTCCTGTGCTCAGAAAAAGCTTAAAATCTTTCCAGTGTGCATGTTATGGATGAATGCAACTTTGGAGGAGTTGGGAAGCTTATTTGGCTTCCTTATCTGTTCTAAATATATAAAATTTTCTGTAGATCTTTGTTAAACTCTGAAATTTGATCTGTTCAGCCTGAACTTTTCCTTCTCTTCAAAAAACAACAACAACAAAAAGAAAAATGAATACAGGAACTAAGTCTGAGGGGAATGGATTCCTAATGAGGAATTTAAAGGTGTGGAAGAGAAATTTTACCACCTACTAAATTTTAGTCTTTAGAAAGTGGGAGTTAAGAGCTGACGGAATCCTCTGAATCATCAATTTTCATCCCATGTCTGAATTTTACTTGTGAGAAGAAGAGTGGTATCACACACGCATAGTATTAAGGGGCTTTCAATTCTTGGCCATGGTTGCTAGCAGGAAAAACCTCAAGAGTTGTCTAGTCCAATTCACCTTAGCTTCTTGGTTTAGAATGAGAATGATGGAAACTCATAGGAACTTCGTTGTAGAGGGAAGCAGGAAGGGTGCTGAATGGCATTTGTTCTTCGAGAGAAATTGGTTGTGAACTACAATCCAGGTTCTGACTCATCACCGTCCTGGTGTCCTTTGACTGCTGCCTGCAGGTTGAAGATGCAGACTTCTCTGTCTTATGCAGCTTCCCTCTATCACTGGGTCCTTCTTCTTTATCTGCTTGAGCCAACCATTGGGGAAGAGTTTGAGTTGGTTCCTTGTATCACAGGAAAAGTCCTGGCAGTGGGATAGAAGAAAGTTTACTTGCTATCACCTTGTGCCATTTGACAATTCCTTTCCAATTTCTGTCTCTTTTGAATCTTACAGTGGTTACCATTGCAACTGAGACATTATGTTTTTAGGACATGTGAAATGTTTTTTGTCTGTCTAACCCATGTCTGCCATTGCTTCTCCAGCCCCTATGTTTAACTGTGGCACCACAAGCAGTGTGGTGTTTTTGCTGCCAACTGTTACTGACTGCAGTGGGGATGGCAGAGCAAGAAGTAAATCTGCTCTGGAACTGTCACAAACTTCAGCCTGGGGTGAATACTGCTGGAATAGCTGGTGTGTGGTGTGTAAAGCTGTGGATATGTCCTCAACATGCTGACATGGGTGATAAGGAAGAAACAAGTGGTAGGGCGAGGTGGAAAACTGTAGGCTGTTGAGTCTTCAGCTTTTGTTGCTGAATCTGTCAAGGCTCTGTGTTAAACCCATCAATCTGTTTACATGAGGATTGCTAAAACACTGCTCATAACAAGCTGCTGATTGTCAGGAGTAAAGATAGGATACTAAAGGCACTTGAACAGCAAGCTCAGAAATGTTTGTACCTTTGTGAGAGTAACTGGAACCCAGTGACAGGATTATGGCTTTGTCTCAAGGGGTTGTACCTGCTTATCTGTGTGTGCTGATCTGCATCTAAAGACATATTTTCCTTTTAATGAACTGAAACCTCTGGGGAGTGTTCATCTTCCGCTGCAAACAGGAATTCCCCTGAGGCTCTGCCTCTGCAAAGTGTTTTACTGAAGTTGAAGTTGAAGTATTGTTATTGAAGTTGGAGGACTGTTGAATTGCTTGCTTCCAAATGTTGAAGGGATTTGAAATAATCCCTTAGGTATGGGGTTGCTTAGATGAGTTATAGGATGTGCTAGGTGGATTGGGCTAGAGGGGGCTTATTGGTAAACTGTTGAAGAATAAAATGAACTTTTGGCCCAGCCTAGTACAGTGATCTTTTTATTGTGTAAGGGGGAGAAGAACTTCTGGAGTTCCTGTGCTGAGAAGACTGCTTAGTCTCTAGAGGTTGTGGGGGCGGTCAGTCATTGCTTGTGTACCTTGGTATGGCTGGTGCTGAATGGAGATGCCTCCTGTTCCTTCCATGCTGTGAATGCAAGGGTAAGTTTGTTTATCTGCTTGGCATAGTGAGAAGCATTTCAGTGGCAGCAGAAGCCAAAGAATTGAACAGTAGGGTAACAAAAGAGCATCTTAAAATCCTGTGGGCTCAGCATTTTAGGTCTAGCCAGTCATCTTAGTTCAACTGTGAAAAATCTTTCTTGTTTGAGAACAGAAAGAAACAGTGCTGCTACTTTTGAGATACATACTTTGTTTGTCAGTAAAGGGACAGGTATGTCTCATTTGAAAAATGTTACCTTGCTGTGGACTGATATAAGCACCTCTAGTGGATGTTGTTTTGAGTTCTTAGCCACAGTCACGGACAGGGAAGGAACAGGGTGAGCCTTGACATATGTCATAACTCGAAAGTCAGAGGCTGCTGCTGCTTTTCTGGCTAGAAACAATATTTTTTTATGTCCTGAGAAAGACTAACAGGATGTATAAAAAATATTGTGTCAAACATACCCCACAGGCACTCATAAAAATGTCCATCAGAAAGAGAATAAAACTGTTTTGTGATCTTACCAATTTTGTTGTTTAGGCAACTGTTTTTTCTTCTGCTTTTTCAGCAGAAGTGTCAGCTGATGAGATAATAGGTGAAGTTTTTCTGTTTTAGGTAGAACTAGAATATTTTGAAGGAAATGGATTTGTCTGGAGACTCTTCTCCAGAAGAGGACTAGACACAAATGGAGATATGTAGGAAGGTGGTAGAATAGATTGAAGGTGAATAAGGATCAGTGAAGAATAATATTCTAGGAAGGAGAGCAGAGGGACAGGAGTGCAGTAAAGCAGGAGGGTGAATGTTTCCAGAGGTGGATTTGTGAAAAATATCCTGGTGGTTTAAAAAGCCAGTTAGTGGCTTGGTGGTTAAGTGCAAATCCTAAAAGAAAGTAGTGTTTTAGTTATGCAAGCAGATTACAACGGTTGAGGATAGTATGGCCTTGGGAGGGAGCACTCTAGTAAAATATCTATATATGTGTGTTTATTTTTTAAGGGTTAGGTAAGAGTATCTTAATGTAGGAGAATGCCTTTATAATATCAAGGTTTAGAGGCTTTTCTGTATGCTACAGGACCGACTAGTGAGACACTGACAGAGAGTTTAAGAACTAGAGGGTTAAATAGTGTGTGTTCCTTCCAGGACCTGATGCTTCAATGCAGAAATCTGAAGGCAGAAGTACAATAGGATAAAGATGCCAGTTACTGGGGCACTGGCTGTGCCTGTCTGTAAGTGCTGTAATGTCATGGATGGTGATCTAAGGACTGAGGAACTGTGGGAGATCATAGAACTGTGAACAAAGATGTAGGGAGGAATTTCAAGTGGAAATTGCTGCCATGTGTAGAGTAGTATCTGACTTTGTCTCAAAGTTCAGCCTTTCTTAGTTTGTATTTGGTTTTATAGTTAAAAGCTGCTTTGCTCTTCCCCCCATCCTGCATTTGTCTGTTTCACCCACTATAATGAATCCTTTTTGTAAAAAAAGATAAGCATATTAAAGTTGCCTGACCCTTGTCAACACTTTGGTGGGGTCTATGTGTCACTGTATGTGTGGAATGAAATTATATTAGAGTGGGATTGACTGTGGGAGATCATAGAACATTTATATTTATTTTATATATATGCTGGAGCACCAGCATCCTGTAGATTTATCTCTGGGAATCGTAGCTGATGCTGCAGAGCCTTTTAGTAGCGTTCTTCTGGTGCGTCATACAAAACTCACAGCTACTGATATAGCAGTTTCTATGGGCCCACTCCACTTGTATCTTCAGTAGAGCTATCTTTGAAACTCGGAGCCTCTGGGGATGCCCCTGTTGTGTAACCTGTCTCCAGTAGTTCAAGTTTTAGGTCTTCTTGTGCTTCTTGAAAAGGGCCGGTACTGTAACAATTGTGCTGAGCCACGCATTATGCTGCAGCACATCTTGACTTCTCTTTTGCACAGGCAAAGTGTGTAAAGTAACTCTAATGCTATACATTATCCTAAAGCTAGTACTTCCATTTTGTCACTCCTTTTGTTTTCCCTAGCAAAAGTAACAGTTGAATGTTCCTGGAGACCAGTCTTCAGGTTTCATTGTAAACACTTCCTTGGGTGTAATTGACTTAGTTTATAAGATACTAAGAAAAGATAAAAGCTTTAGGATATGAGTGTTTAGATTCAACTGTCACTTTTTTTCTCAAAGGAGGAAACTATTAATTTTTGATATCTAAGCTGAAAAATCTGAACATAGTCACAAACTGTGATGACTTTGCCTTTGAGTACAAATCTTAATGAAACCCAAGAAGGTGGCAAGTTTCTTTTTCCATTTTTATTGTTTTAACCCGCTGCTTCTTTGCTGTTCCCAACAAACTAGTCTTTCTGCAAATGTTACTGCCATTAGCCCAAAGCAAGGTTGACCTTTGAGCCTTCCCATTTTGTCTCTTTATTTGCATTTACTTCTCAGAATGTTATCTTTAAGTTGACAGTTGTCTTTGATGGTGACTGCTTCTTCCATAGCATTTAGCATTAGACTCCCCTTTTGGAATACTTGGAAGAGATACACACTGCTGGGAGAGCTGAGCTCTCTATTGGTACAGGATTCTTGTTCAGTTTTTGCACTGGAGCAGTAGTGAAACAAATAGAGGCAGACCACAAGACTGGCAGTCAGGCAGTGTTGGTGCACTTCTGCTGTGTGGGAGAGGAAGTGTGTGCAGTGGGGGCCAGGTCCCTGTCTGCTGGAGTAAGGCCATGCCTCTGGTCAGTGAACATGCTGGAAGTGCAGTGCGGGTGCTGTGCTGAAAGAGGTTAGCTCCTGTGAGTTCTGCCCCCTCTTAGCACTCCGGAGCATTGATTGCCTCCAGCTGTGGAGGCTCCTCAGGGTTGGAGCTCCTTTTCAGAGCACTGTTTTTGTGTTTTGTTTTTCCCTTTTTTTTTTTTTTTTTTTTTTTTTTTTTTTGTTTTTTTTTTCTTTTTTTTTTTTTTTTTTTTTTTAATTTTTCCTGTCAGTATTGCTTTGGTCATGTTTGGTTCCCCTTTAACTAGGTCTTTTCAGTCATGAGGTGATCCTGTGTACGAGCTGAGTCCTTGGGTGGGCAGTGGTGTGACAGTGTGGGGAAAATGGAACATTGCAGCATGTCATGTGGTACACAGGGCTGCTTTTGACATCCTTGATTCTTAATGTTTAGTAAAACAAAAGGGGACTGATGTAAGCTGCTAATTAGGGATATTGTGATGAGGTTCATTCTCTGACTGCAGTCAAGGTGAGCAAATCTGTAACTATTTTACTGCATACCTCTGGCCACTTGCCACTTGTATGTGGTGGGTCAGGAGTATTTCATGCTTGCCTGCATCAGCTGCCATAGAGAGATTTGAGAGGATGAAAATGAATGTCTGTTCTACATCCTCTGACAGCAGGGAAGCATCTTATCATTAAGTCTGTCTCCATCCACTGAACTCTTGACTTAATTAGTTGCTTCAGATAGAGGAAATTTTTCTCCTGACTTTAGTTAGCTAGTAGCACCAAGGGAGAGTGCCAGCAGAACTGGAGCTTTTGTGGTTTTCTTTTTAAAATGTTGCCACTTAAACCAGTATTTCAAAGCTGCTTGCCAGTGTGCACTCTGCACAAATGAAATCAAACACATCTCTTTTTCTGGAGTCGTCTGTCACCTTTCTTCCTTCTGTAGCAGTAGAGGCTGGCCTTCTCATTAAATGCAGCTACTTCTCTACAAATAGCAGTTCAAACACCAAAGCAGCAGTGGGATGACTGAACTTGTAAAGTTTCTTTTCCAGCAGAGGGATCTGGGGCTCTTATATATTATTTCATGGAGTCATAGAATATGACGGTTTGGAAGAAACCCATCAAGATCATTGAGTCCAACTCCTGGTCCTGTGCAGGACACCCCAAGTCACACCATGTGTCTGAGAACATTGTCCAAACACTTTTTGTACCCAGACAGGCTTGCTGCTGTGATTGCTTCCCTAGGGAGCCTGTTCCAGTGCCCAACCACCCCTCTGGGTGAAAAACTTCTTCCTGATATCAACCTAAATCTCCCCTAACTCAGCTTCATGCCATTTCCTCAAGTCCTGTCACTCCTGAGAGTGAAGAGATTGGTACTTGCCCCTATGCTTCTCCTCATGGGGATCGTAACCTCATGAGGTCTCCTCTCAGTCTTCTCCAGGCTGAACAGATCGAGTGACCTCAGCTGCTCCTCATGAGCATCCCTTGCAGACCCTTCACCATCCTTGCTGCCCTCGTTTGGATGCTCTCTAATAGGTTGGTGTCTTCTTTCTATTGTGGTGCCCAAACTGCACACAGTACTCAAGGTGAGGCCACGCCAATGCAGAGTAGAGCAGGACAATCACCTCCTTTGACCAGTTTTGACTGTGGTGTTAGAGTAGCTTCACCCAATCTCATGGTGAAGTGGGAATTGCTGTAAATGCAACAGTGTTTGTGAATGGCAAATGTTTCAGTCTGTAGTTTGCTTTTCCAGTTAATCTGTATTTCACCTGGTGTAAAACTTAGCTTGATATACTTCTCAACTGTTGTGGTGATGGTCTCCTTTTTCTCTTGTAGTGGGAGGTTCCCTGAGAGATGGTAGAAAATGGTAAGCTGCAGAAAACACTACTGCAGTAAATCCTGTAGTATTTACAACAGAATCATTACTTGAAATTGTTTTTCCCTGTTGATTCCCTGACTGGTATCAGAGGCAATGACAACTGAATGCTGAATTCAAAACAAAATGAAAGCCCTCTGGTAACCATCTGTCAATTGTTACATAGCATGTGGTGGCAGGATGAAACTTGTGGTGCCTGGTCTGGTCTCTGATCTCCCCACAGCAGCTAGTTCCAGGGTTTTTTTTGCCAGGGAAGTTGGCTGCTCTCTGTCCCTTTGCAGTAGCTCTCTCCATGGGAGGGATTCCTTCCTGAGGCTGAGCTGCTTCCTGTGGTGTTAAGGATAGATGTATTTATCTTGATCAGTTTCTTTGAGCTGTGCTCTCCTATACCGATATCTGTTGTGCCCAGTTTAATGATCAGTTTTAGTGATTTTTACTGTTGTGCAATTGTTTTTTAGCAGTAGCAAGAGAACAGCTTTGTCTTTTTTCAAGTCTTCCCTGAGCCCATCTTTGTCCTGGTATACTTGTTCGGAAAACACAAGGCTGCAGCTACCAGCCCCAGCCCTGCACGCATGAATTCATCAGGTTGATCTTTGCACCCTTGCTCCTTGGGAGAGTCAAATGGCAGCTGCAGCTCCTGTCAAGCATGATGCCAGGCAGGGAGCTTTAGGGAGGAGAGTTACAAAAGGCCCAGTTTAAATCATCTGTGTAAGGGCACAGCCGACGCTCTATCACCCAGGCCCCTCCAGGCCCCACCACTTGTCTTCTGGTGCTATGGTTGTAATGACATTAGCATTTCAAAAAGGGGATTACCACAACCCCCAGGTTCTGAGAGGAGGGTATTCTGTCTTGAAAAGCTGATTTCTGGTTATCTCTGCCTATTTTCGTGCTGCAGTGGATCCTGAAGGGTTGGTGAAGGTATCCACATATGAGAAAAGAGGGTTGTTGTTGAGAGGAAACTGGTTGTTTATTGGCCTGAATGTGGGCTGGCAGATATGAAGTTGTTGCTGATAGCATTCTTTCTTGCTGATTGGAAGTGACTGCCTGAGAATTTCCTGATGGAAAAGTTAAAGGGTCTGTGTTGGGATCACAGCTGTATGCTAGAGAAGTATCCTGAAGTCATGTTTACAGGAAGGAGGTACGGTTGTTACACTAGTTTGTCTAGTGTATTTCAACCAAAGGAAATGGGGAGCACATGCATCCTATTCATCATCTGCCTTCCACACCTCTTGTGGTGTCAAAAAACTCTTTCTGTGCCCAGGCACAGAATTTCAGGGTGATTCCTTGGGAAAAGTGGTTGTATTCTTACAAGGTTTTGTTTAGCAACAAAAATTCTGTAGTGGAACTTAACTCCTGACTCTTGCAACTCTGTTTTATTACCCTCACCTCTGATTATGATTAATTTGTTCATTTTTCATTAAGTTCACTTTCCCTTTCTGGTGCTACTTGTGCTGGAAACTTGTGTTAAGGCTTTAGGTATGCTGGGCTCTACTGGAATATCTATGTTTGCTATCTCCCCTCCAGTTCCATTAGATGTAGAAATGACAGGTCAGACCAGGCAGATTGGTTGTCTGGTTCCTGGGGCAAGAAAACAAAGGGATTTGTCTTGTTTGCCTACCAGTGAGAGGCAAGAATATTTTGTGCAAGCATGTATGGGCCATGACATTATTAGCTGATCCATGGTGTCCGTAACAGGAGCCCCTTGACTTGACTGAGCACAGTTAGAGAGTGTGCAGCAGAAAACACTGGTGGTTGCCTGGAGCCTTGTCTACAGTGGTACTGCTAGTGTTGTGTGTATTGTAGTATTGAATAGGAAGGGAAAGGTGTGTTTTGAGGAGACGTTACTCTATGTGTAGATTGGAGTGTTCACAGGCCTTAATCATGGTGTGCACCCATGAGGATTTCTCTTGTATGCTCACATAGGGCGTAGCTCCCCAAGTGGTTCTGCCAAGCAGCGCTGATGAGTCGTAGATGTCCCTTGCTCTGCGTGCTGCTGGGAGCTGGGCCTTTTTCCGTGACCAGCAGCTCTTGCACAGGGACAAACAGGCAGAGCCTGGCTGGAAGAACTGCTGTAGTTGCAGCCTGAACCTTAGATAATCTGTCCCACTGGGCATGAGGAAGGAGCAAAAGTAGCTTCCTCTGTAAACACAGTACAGGGTATTTGGAAAGTGCTGAGAAAGTGAGGCATTTAATTTCACTGTGTTAATACACAACTCCTTCCAGGAGTGTTGTGGCTACTGGCAAGGTGTGTGTGCTTATTCAGTATATTTCCAACTCTGCCAATATCCAGGCCTCTTCTAATCTGCTTATTTCTGTAGAGCAGACATCTGTCTGTAAACTACAACAAGGATGGAGCGTCTTAAACATTAGATGTCCAATTGAACCTGCACTTAGTGAAGGTGGGACATTTGGGTGCCCTGTGCTGGACAGAAAGCACAGGGTGACAGAACCTCAAGTTGCTGCTTGTCCTCTCCTTTTTTCTGTCTCTGCAAATGCACCAGCAGACACAGTTATGCAAATCTGCCAGCTGTCTCCTTAGGAAGTTAGTCACCAAGTTGCTGTGCAACCAGCTCTAGTTGCACAGGCTTTTAAATTTGCAGTTAAACTTAGCTACTGTGCATCTGTGTGTGGCTGGTTTTGGGATGTGTGAGTTTCTGCATCTTCTTTTCAAAACACTTTTTCTGGTAGAAATGAAATATTCAGTATTATGATAGAAGCAGGCTGGAGAAAAAGCAAAACTGTAAATCTGAATGCTGTGAACTAAAAATCTAAGAACTAAAAATGCAGGAAACAACAAACAGCCTGGTTTTTGAGGGGCCGATCAAGTTTTATATTTACTGTGGGAGGAACCCACTTTCATGCTTTCCAGTTTCAGGGCAATTACTGTTTTAAGGCTTGCAAGAGAAAGATAAGGACAGAAAAAACCAGAATGAATAACTGCTGGTCGTAATATTTAGTGGGTTAAGAGCATTTATAATTATTATGAAGTAAGAGGAGGGGGAAAAGCTTGAAGGAGAAAGTAGTTTTATTTCCCTTGGTCCCTGTTTGGATTAATGAATTTAATTATTTGAAAATAGCTAGTAGCAAACTTGTGGGTTTTTTTCAAATGTACTTTCAACAAGACTGCAAATTTTAAAAGAAGAGGCAATTCAGTAAAAATAATTGGAGACATAAGACCTTAACTACTGTATCCCTCATTGCAAGTGCCTTGTGTCAGTAGATATTGAGAACTGAATTAATATGCCTCTGATGTATTGAGAGGGGAGAAACCAGGGCAATAAGATGCAATTCTAAATGTGGGGAAGCAAGTGACATACTGACTTTCAAATAGATCCTTATAATAAAGTTGTTCTTTCTTTTGTTCCTGTCAGCATAAAATAGAGACAAATATGGAAAGGAAATAGCTGCACAGAATAATGGGATTCTGTATAACAAGCAGCAAGAGTGCATGAGGTGGGAGAAAGGAGATGGGGCAGAATGCCAGAAAAGAATCTTCCTACAACAAAGTTTGTGTCAGAAATTCCTCACTTCTAAATGGTACAGTTTAGATTCCAATAAATTGTTAGTTCTTTTGTCAGCTTGAACGGGTCCTTATAAAATGATATAGCAGCAAAGCAAGTAAATAGTGAAGAAAAATAGCATTGCATCTTTAAATTAGGAAGGTATCTGGTGGGATGGCTCTGTCCGGTGCATTTACCATCAAATGAAATTTCCCAAAGTACTTGTGTTCCTTTGGTAATGAGTTGGGAGAGGATGTCTCAAGTCATGCAAACACTGCAGAAAGTTTTGCCTAATGTGTTTACAATTTGAAAGAGGAATTTAGTATTCTGCTGCTTAAATTTATAGGCAATACATTACTGAAGGAGAGCTGCAAAGTTCCCATGAAAACTAAGTAACATGAGAACTCTGAGTAACAGAACAACTGAGTAACATCTGGAAATCCATGCAGAGGCACTGAAGCTGGTTGTTTAAAAATGTTACTCTGACTGTAAGCAGATTGAGGGAACATTTGGAGGAAGACTCGAATCCATTCAGTTAGCAAACTGCCATGGTGGCAGCCCATTCCAGAAAAAATCAGGAAGGCAAGCTAGTACCATATGCCTTTCTTTTCCTCTTTGTGGGTATATACCCCCAGACAAGGCTCATTATCAGTACTAAAAGTCTACCAGCAGTACAAGAGAGCTTGATATTAGCAGTTTGTCCCACTCTATGACAAGAAAAGGCATGTTGACAGACCTGGCTAGGCCCTGAATACTGATGGAGGGAAGCTTAATTCTCTAGCTGCAGTTCTGCTTGGAAAGATGCTTCTGTGTTCCCAGTTTTCCCAGTAGCAACAGGCTCTTCTATTGTCTTCAGCATTATCATGAGCCCCAGTGTGAGTGCTCCCCAGGACGTAATTTATTAGAAAATAGTATGCTGAATAAAGCAGTTTTATGCAGCAATAGTGAGACACTTTCCTGTGGTTTTCTAAGCAATCCTTTTTGCCAAGCTAACAAGAGTAGTGTTTGAAAGTAACATGCCATGTGTGGTTAGTCTCATCAGGTGATCAACCATGGAACAGGCATGGCCCCTGACTGGAGCTGATACAGATGCCATAGCACAGAAGTAGCTGTTCATTCATGACCAAGGAGCACCTCTTGTAAATCCATCCTTCCCGTTCCTGTGGGCCACTGCAACCCTGGAGATCTCCTTGACTGCAGTATGGCTCTGATTGTGCAGGTATTTTGTACTTCGAGGCAGGAACTTGCTACAGTCTAGTAGATGTGATTCTTCAAGAGGATTTCCACATTATGTTCCCATTCCCATGAACCTTGGTTTTGACCATTTTTACTGACGAGAAAAGTCACTTAATATGTCCAAATTTTGTATGTGCAGCCACAGACCTTGTCTCAGAATGGAGCATTATGGGGAAAACTACTTTTCTGGGAGTTTTTTGTGGAGTCTAGACTGGAAATCTGTTGCCAGTAAATCTGCTAGACTGGACTAGATGTTTCCAGGCAGTGTCTTCAGAATACATAATACTAGTCTATGTTGTTCTGCTGGCCCATGATGACAGCTTCTTACTTGAAAACTGCTTTAATTGTGTTAAAATAAAGCTTTGAATGTCTTTTTGGTTTTCAGTGCAAGCAGTTTCTGTAACTGGAAGAGGTATGTGCCTCTGAACAAGAAAGTATATGATCACAAACTGCCTCTGTTATGGAGGATTGCTCTTGTTGGTGTGTGTTCTACACACTGCGGTAACTTTCATTGTTGATGAGCAGCTTAAAAAAAGCAGGAAGAGAGAACTTCAAAAAGCTCAGCTGTTAAGAGGAAAACAGCAATACAATTCGTAGCTGACTCTTCCCTGTGGAGTTACTGCAAAAAGGAATCTAGGCCTGGCAGTATGGTTGTTGCAGGGTAGTATGGGATCAGTGTCCTTCCAGAGCAGCAGCAAAAGTATTGTGATTTGGTTTCTGTTTACCCTGTGAGCTAAAGAGGAAATGTCGGCTGTCAGGTTGTCTCTTCTATCCTGAGAATAAGAGTGACAGTGACAGCTCTGATGTGCAATAAGTAGGTTGCTGTGATTTGCATTCATGGCTTCAAGTTCTGATGCCTGTGGGGGCAGGGCTATGAAAGTAGAGCATGACATTTAATATAAGCAGACACCTCCACCCTCCTTATAAATAAAGGCAAAGGAACTGGGAAGAAAAATGGGGGGAAAAAGTCTAGTGTCATAATCTGAGTGACTTATCCCAATGCCTGAGAAGCTCTTGCCCTCTTTGTCCTTGGGCAAGATCTGAAGAAAAAGAGAATGGAGAAGAACAATGGGTCTATCTTTTGAGGAAAACCAGTTTTCTAGACATTGAATTCTGTTTATTTCTAGGGAAATCACTTTTACTTCTGGTGAGAGTTGACACAGTATATTGGTGTTTAACCACAAAATGGCTGTTGTACAATTGCAGCATCAGGTTAAGAACTAAGAACTGATCTTGAGGTTGCTGGGTGACTGAGAGAAGAAAATCTATATCTTGACAGTGCCAAGTCTTGATCATGTGTTTTAGAAATAGGAACTTGGAAATGCCTGGGTCCTTAGTGAAAAGATCTTATCCAGAGGTTTTGGAAAAGGGCTTTTCATACTTTGATACTAGCATGTCTCTTGTGAGATTTTAGAAGGCTCTTGTGTGCAGGCACAGAAGGAATGTGGTGTTAGCTGGAGGACATGTTGTCAAACTCCAGTTGAGTGCTCTGACCAATAAGCAGTGATTTGGGAGGAGAGACCCTTGTATGTTTAGATTGTGCTGTTAAGTATTTCATTCTGGAACATAAGACCTGTAGGGAGAGGCTGAGAGAGCTGGGGTTGTTTAGTTTGGAGAAGAGGAGGCTTAGAGGTGACCTCATCACTGTCTATAACTACCTGAAGGGAAGTTATAGCCAGGTGGGGATTGGTCTCTTCTCCCAGGCAGTTAGCAATAGGACAAGGGGGCACAGGCTTAAGCTCTGCCAGGGGAAATTTAGGCTGGATATTAGAAAGAAATTCTGTACAGAGAGAGTGGTCAGGCATTGGAATGGCCTGCCCAGGGAGGTGGTGGATTCACCGTCCCTGGAGATTTTTAAACTGAGATTGGACATGGCACTGAGTGCCATGATCTAGTAAATGGACTGGAGTTGGACCAAGGGTTGGACTCGATGATCTCTGAGGTCTTTTCCAACCCAATCGATTCTATGATTCTATGATTAATACCCTAATGAAAGGTACAGATTATTATGAGGAAGTCCAGTTGGGAAGCAGGAACTTTTAGCACTTCTCCTTCTTTCCCAAGCTTGAGTTACTTTCCACAGAAACTGAGCTATCTCCTGGGAGCATTGTCCTCTCCTTTACATATCAACTGCCAGAATATAGCTGCTCTTGTGGGTAGCATCCTCATGCTAAGTGTGGCTAAAGTAGCCTTTTCTAAAAAGTGAATAGAAAAGACAGGGGATGGACAAGGGACAGAATAAAGGATGGTTCTGCAGGCTGTCTAATGTAATCATCTCTGTGAAATGGAATGCAACAGCCTTTGGACAGTCTGACTATAGATATGTTGGCAAGAGGAAGAAAGTTCTGACAGTGTCTGTGTGATATGTCTGGTAAGAAAGAGTAACTCCTGTGTGCTGAGCAAATTGCATGGGGGTGGAGGAGATTGGAAGAAAAGGAAAATTACCAGAAGTTTCTAAGAAGGGTTTGTGGCATTTTTTACGGCCTTTTGTCCTCGTAGCTCCCTGCTGAACATGGTGCTGCAGTGCCTGTTGCGTTACTACTAATACAGTGGGTTTTCTGTTATTTCCTTCCCCTAAAAGACTTCAAATATCATTTTCCCTAGTCATATGGAGGGGATGGGGAAACAAATGAATAAAACCCAGGAAAGCTCTGGGTAAAGGAGCTCTCAGATTTCTGTTTACATTGTTCACCTATAATGCTCATTTTCTTATTAAATGCATGTGCTATTCTCTGAAATTTTCTGTATCAGTATGAAAAAGAAATCTGTTACAGAATGGTAACTGATAGGTTTAGTAATTGGACTCCTGGTTTTTCTCTGGAACTGCACTTTACAGTCTGGATGTTAATTTATCAGCATCAAAATAACTTCCCTCCAAGCTGTTTTTTCCCACTAGTTCTCAGGCATAAGATGTTGTTCTCAAGGAGTCTGTATACACAGTTGGGAGAATTCCCAAGTGTGTCTCTCTCTGGGGGGCAGCATTTTTGCTAATTTTAGAATGATTTTGTTGAGTCTTCCACTTCCTTTTTGTGAGAAACTTTACAAACTGGAAAGAGGTTGAACCATACAGTAAACGGATCTCAAAGTTACATGGGAAACTTTTACTCCCCTACCAAGAAAGCTGTAAGCATTGTCTGAGCATTTTTGCCAAACGTTCTGGTAGACTGAGTTACCCTGAGCAGCTGAAGGGACATCAGCCTGGCATAGAATTAATACATCTCAGAAACAATTGGTGTAGGGACACTCTGTGTACTGTTTATTTTCACTGTGTCTGGGGTCTTCGTTTTTGTCAACTGGTAAACTCCATCTGGCCATAATAACAGTTGGTAGTTTATTGCTGATCTACTGAATTACAATCCAGAAGGTGTGATGGGAGAAACTTGAACATCTGCTGCAGGGAGAAAGAAAAGCTGCATTAACTGATGAATATTTAAATGAGGAGGAGAGACTTCTTAATTCAGAAAATTCATGGAATGTAGAGAGGCCCTGAATTTCATAGGACATATGGAGGTAGGGCTAGATGATGATATGGGAATGGCAGTAGGGATGTTGAATTAGTTAGCATGGGAAGTGTTCAGATGTAGGCCTGGTGACCAAAAGTGGTCTGAAGTCAGTGGCCTCACATCTGACCTACCCTTCAGCTGCCTTTCTGGAAGGGTGCAGGGCTCCTGAAGGTCCTGTGCCATATCTTCCAGCTTTGTGTCAGTGTCTGGTGCCTCAGAACTGAGCCTGAATTGAACCCTCTGTCTGGGGAGTCTCAGGCAGGACAGGTTTTCTTCAACTCACTGAAAACATGACTTGGGAACATACATGAGGTCAACTGTTAGGATGTGGGCTGCCCCATGTGTTGAGGGATCTTGTGTTTTTCTTGAAAGTGTCCGACGATCTGCTTGTGAGCTGCTTCCTCACAGATATGGGGCTTGCTGAGTCAGTGGCCAGGGCCTGTAGCTGCCTCATGTCAGGACTGATTGGCAGAAGCCAAGTGAAGACCCGGAAGGTGCATGTAAGGCATGTTCAGCAACTGGGTCTGAAGAACGAGGTAGCATAACCTCTGCCTTCTTCCACTTTTGTCATATAAGTACTCTTAGTGGGGAAAAAACCCCCCCAGATCCAGGTGGGGTTTTTTTTGTTTGTTTGGGTTTTTTCGGTGTTTTGTTTTGGGTTTTTTTGGTTGTTTCCCCCCCCAGTTTGGGGGAGTATTAGAGGGGAGCACTGCTATTGGGGAAGAGTTAGGATTTGGATGCTTGCTTTGGTAGATGCCATTCTACCACTGTATGTTCATGTGATGACATGGGAGGCAGATTTCGGTCCAGCTGTAATGTGAGCGTGAGGGCTCCCCAGGGTGGTGGTCTCAGCATTCCTCTGAGCTCTGGCCCCAGCTCTGAGGAAGCTGGGAACACTCAGGAATTTTTCCCTTTTGTGCTCAGCAGAGCACTTCCTGTGGCAGTCAGGCATGCTGCAACAGCTTCCTCTACTGCATTCTTCCCTGGGGAGTGTCTGAAATGTTCTTTTTTTCTGTGTAAGGAACTTGAAACTGCTTTATTCTTGCATGATTTGGGAAAGATTGTGTTGTTGTTTTTAGCTAACAGGCTATAACTTCTCCTACTGTCTTGGTTGCTTTTGCTTACTGCTTGCCTTCCAAAGCCTGAGTCAGGTGGTGGCTGTGAAATCTGTCTGCTAGATCAGTGTCTATACATATATATTCTGTGTTGACCAGGCTAGAGGAAGGGATTTTGTGCTCTAAGGAATCATGAACCTATAAATAAATAAATCCTTTAAATAGTTACTTGGGGATGTTTTGAATAATCTGGCCCTCCCACCTCATCCTCTTTCTCAGAATATCACAGGATTGAGCTATTGTAATGGCATTTTATAATGTAAAATCAGCATTTCATTCTCATAAGTCTCTCTGAAGATGGTTCTGCAGCTTTTGAAACCAAATTTAAAACGTTGTCCTACTGGATTGACAATTCAGACAAAAAAGCGCAAGTAGTGATGTAGTGGATACTATTATTATCCACTAACATTTTTACTTAAATGTTGCTGAAATGTACAGAAACTGTCCTTGTAAATAAATGCTTAAAAAGTCTCCAAAAACCTATAACCTGAAACACCTATCCCAAACAAAATCAGAACACCACCCCAAAGCCCCAGCTAACCACACTGTCTCTGATGAAGCTAGGGAGTTGAAATTATTGTCTGACATAAGGGAATGGTGGAGCTGAGCAGGAATTTTCTCATACACATTTGATGGAGGATGGCTGTGTGGAGGAGCAGTAGGACTTTAGAAAGGAGGAGAAAAAACTGTGAGAAGCTCAGAAGGAACTTGAAAGTAAATGCTGGCCAGAAAGTGCATAGGAGAACAAGCAAAACAGTTTCATGTTGTTGTTTTGGTTCTTGTGGTATTCAAGGAAACAATTTTGTAACAACATCTGCCAATCAACTGAATTGTCTGGAAGAACCTGGGCTGCAAGTCTCTTCTTTTCAATAAGGCCGTGTCCTAGACCCCAAGGTCTGGCGGCAGGAAGTGATAATGGTATCAGTCAGGCTTGGTCTGTCAGAGACAGGAATGATCCAGGTAAAAGGCAATCATTGAGGTGAGGTTCTTGGTACTTGCTGTAACCAAAAACTCAATCTAGCATTTTTGCACTGTTGTTATCCTGTTAAATTGCATTGCCCTGCTGGTTTAGCAAGAACTACTCTGGCATGATTGGTGATGCTGTATAGATAGTATGTAGCTGAAGGAAGCCACTTGAGACTGCTGAGCGAATAAGTGCCTCAGAACAATAAATGAAACTTAATGAAATGTCACAAAAATAATATAAAAAAAACCCAGTTGGCATACAAGAAGCAGAAGAGAAGAGAAGAAAAGAGATGGTAGCACTGCAAGATGGTAATGCAGCATATGGATCTTTAGCCATGTGATAATCCTATTTATGACAGTATAGGTTGAAGTAAATTCCTGGCCAGAGAGACCTGTGGTAGAAGAACTACTGAACTGTGAAATTCTGCCTTCTTGGTTGGCTTTCTTGGTATAGAAAAGAAAGACATGAATATTAAAGCAGTCAAAGTAATCTGTAAATATTTGTAATTGAAAATAATTACATGACTGACAAGAACCCTTAAATCATCACATCAAGCACTCCAAACTAACTGAAACCATATATTCACAAGACAGGAAACCCCTCTGAAGGGGCAAGTTGAGGCAGGGAGGCAAAACCTCAGCTTAGTTATCGGTGGTGTGTGTCTCTAGGCCTAGGTCCCTTGTACCTAGGCCTTAGTTCCAGCCATTAAGCTGCAGCATCTCCCACTTGAAATGTCAGCCTCTGGTGTAAGGATACATAATCTCAAAGTCAGTGATGTGTTTTGGCTGGCTCTATGGTAGTAGGTAAAAGTTGTGTGCCTCCAAGGCTCTTGAGCATCTGTCAGGCCAGCTGTGCTTCAAAAACACCAGGAAAGGAGAAAAATTGGCTGAGAGCAGCTCTGAGGAGAGGAGAGACTTTGAGTGTTGGTTGATGAGAAGCTAAACGTGACCTGACAGTACACAATTGAGCCCAGAAAGCCAGTCGTGAGCTCCATCAAAAGCAGCGTGGCCAGCAGGTTGGGGGAGGTGATTCTGCCCTTCTGCTCCACACTTCTGAAACTCCACTTGGAGTACTACATACAGCTCTATGGCCCCCAACATGAGAAGGATGTGGACCTACATGTTAGAGCAGTCCAGAGCAGACCATGAATATGCTTTGAGGACTGAACCACTTCTCCTATGAAGACAGGCTGAGAGCTCGGGTTGTTCAGCCTGGAGAAAAGGCTGTGAGGAGACCTCATTGCAGCCTTCCAGTACCTAAAGGGGGCTACAAGGGACCTAGAGAGGGACTGTTTACAAGGGCATGCAGTGATAGGACAAGTGTTTTTAAACTGAGAGTAGATTTAGGGTAGATATTAGGAAGAAATCCTTTACTGTGAGGATGGTGAAGCACTGGAATGGGTTGCCCAGAGAAGTTGTGGATGCCCTATGCCTGCAAGTGTTCAAGGCCAGGTTGGATGGAGCTTTGAGCTGGTCTAGTGGAAGGTGTCCCTGCCCATGGCAGGACAGTTGGAACTAGATGATGTCTAAAGTCCCTTTTAACCCAAACGATTCCATGACTCTATGGAAAGCAACTCTATGATAAAGCATTACGAGAATCTTTTTTTTTTTTTTTTTTTTACCCCCAGAATCACAGAATAGTTAGGGTTGGAAGGGACCTCTAAAGATCACATTGTCCAAGTCCCCTGCCAAGGCAGGGTCACCTAGTGCAGGTTACACAGGGACATGCCCAGCTGGGTTTTGAATGTCTCCAGAGAGATTCCTTGACCTCTCTGGGAAGCCTGTTCCAGTGCTTTGCCAACCTCAAATGTAAAGAAGTTCTTCCTCATGTTGAGATGAAACTTTTTATGTTTGAGTTTATGGCCATTACTCCTTGCCCTGTTGCTGGGCACCACTGAAGAGAGTCTGGCACCATCCTCTTAGCTAGCACCTGCCTTTGAGATATTTGTATGTATTGTTGAGATCCCCTCTCAGTCTTGAAGACTAGACAAAAGGCCCAGCTCCTGCAGTTTTCTCTTAAGAGAGGTGCTCCAGACCCCTAGTCACCTTTGTGGCTTTAACTTGGCATTTTAATTGTTACAGAACAAAGAACCTGTCTAGGTTACCAGGGAATATAAATAAGAAGCAAAGAATATGTATGGTCTTGTATTTCTTGTTGCTTAAAAGCAGAAAAGTGCAGAGAAACAAGACAGAAGTTTGAGTCCTTGAGGAGATCTGTTTCCTGAAGATTTTTTTTTTGAAAATAGTTACACTGTGGGGTTTTGGGTTGTATGTTTTATAAATTCTTTTTATGTCAAGTGGAAGGAATGATATTTCATCTTTTTTTATATTTTTGTCATGCATTGAGGGCTACAGATGGGTTCTGTATTGACTTTTTTTCTTGTTATTTTTGCATGTTTTAATAAGCTGGATTTCTCTTTATTACATGGTTTTTCAAGCTGGATATTTTGACATGCTTGTGATTTGGTTCCAGTGGCTATAGTGAAAGTGTCAAAGGACAAGCAGTATTTAGAAGGGCAAGAACTTCTTCTGTACATTTCTGAACACTCTTCTTGCCAGCTGTGGAAGGAGCTTGTTTTTTGAATGGTTACTCAATCCTGGCTTTTTTTTTTTTTTTTTCAGTTCAGCTATGTTTACCCTATGGGTGTTTGGGATGAGAAGCTAGAAAGACAGAAAGGAAGAATTCATGTTTGCTGCTAGCAGTACAGCCTTCTAAATGAAGGTGGCTGAAAATCTGAGTTCTTCTATTCACTGCATTTGTATGCATAATACTAAGTTGCCATTTACTTTCTATGTGCCACTTGATCCCCAGCAGACTGTGAGTGGGTGGAATGTGTGGGACTTAGCCTGTTTTGCCAGAGCTGATGGTGTCTTCTGTGACTGGTAAACCAAAGTAGCAGTAGCATCCCACCAGACCTTGATGCCTCTTGCTAGTCATGCTCTAGTCACAAAGCAAGCTTACTGATAGCTTCACTGGGTTTCCTCCCTTCTTGCCAAAAAAGACTCTCTGGTTACTTGTATTGCTAGTAAATAGAGAAGACCACTTACTGAGTAGGTGTTAAGTTTCAGTGCAGGTTATGAGGGTCTGACACCACTTTTCCTACTACCACCTTGCTAGCTCCTAAATTGCTCAACACTCTTAAAAGTGTTAGGCAATTTAGAAAGGTGTATCATAGCGAGCTCTTTTCAGTAGAAGAAACTCCTTACTTTTCTTTGAAGATTAGTTTTTCAGCTTCACTCTGTGTGTCTTAGAGCTCTTGAGTTACTAGATTCTAGATTGAGTCTCTATCAGCTAATTGGTTCAAGCAAGTGTAGCTCAGAGTGATTGAACTTGCATAAGTGGGAGTCTGTAAGACTTCGAGGTCTCTGGAAAAGCTAAGTTTGTCACATGGAGTACTTCTCACTCAGGCATTGGAATGGCCTGCCCAGGGAGGTGGTGGATTCACTGTCCCTGGGGGGTTTTAAACTGAGATTGGACATGGCACTGAGTGCCATGATCTAGTAAACGGACTGGAGTTGGACCAAGGGTTGGACTCGATGGTCTCTGAGGTCTTTTCCAACCCAATTGATTCTATGATTCTGTCACTATGTAGAACAGGATGACTTGAAGAGTGATCAAATGGTTTGTTCTGGTTATTTCTTTTTTTTTCCTGCCAGACTCTGCAGAGAAGTTGTTTGTGCTGAGTTCCTCTAAAGCCAGTAAAAAAGATGATTTAATACTTTCACCTAACCTAACCACATCTAGAGTGAAAATATGAGGTGGGCTTAAGAGAGGCTTTCCAGCGAGACAGGGCTAATAAGTCTTTGCAGTTCTGCCCAGCCAGTGGTAAATTAACTGAGTGCTTGTTCTGAGAAGTCCCATGACACAGATGAGTCATTCTTAAAGGATAAAAAAATCTGCCCATATATTAGATTCTGTTGTGTTCAATGGTCCTGAGCAGAGCCAAAAGCCAGAGGAGATATAGCATGGCAGGATAAAAAAAGTATTCTCCCGTTTGTTGATGTATCAGATTGAGGTTTTGGGATCGCTGTCCTCACCAACCTTTCCCTAGCAGAGCTGTCAGTAGACTTACTGCAGAGGGAAGCTTAAAGTAACCCAGAGCTCTGAGCTTCCCAGTTCAGTTTCCACACAGATCAAAGTGGAACAGCATTTAGCACACAGCCATCTCCTGTGTGCATGCCATTACTAGATCAGCCTTGGCCAAACTTCCAAATTAGTACTTTTTGGATAGGCTGAGTCAGAGGCAACAGCTGCTGCTGCTGCTGAAAGCATGAAATATGAATCAACTGCAAAAGGCTCATTAGTGAACAAAGGGGGCCTACCAGGTTAGAGCTTTAAAGTGACTTGCCTAGTGTATCTAAACCCAAAAATTCTTACTTCAGAGATCCCAATGTCCCTTTGGAATTTAGGACTGCCTCATGAGCAGATTCATGACTGTGCAATGATCTGTGTCAAGTCTCAGAACAAACCATAGCAAAACTGGGGTTAGAAGGTGGGCACGGGCTGGCCTCTTGGGTAAGAGGGAGCCTATTGATGTGTTGGTTGGGGGTGTCTGCCTGAGTTCCACCTCACAGTGGAAGGGAAGCAGTGTAGAACACTACTGCTGTTAGTGTTACTAGCCAGGTGATATGTGCCATCCAGAGCTTGACTGGCCATGCTGGAGTCCACAACGGGGACGTATTTTGGGAAGCTGCCATAGCAAGAACTTCTACGGCCTTATTGAAGAAAGGAACCTAATTGCTGTACTAGGCTGAAGTCTCAGGAGTGGAAGTGTTTTATAGTCATATGGAAATCCACAAGCAAGTTAAGCCTCCTGAGGCACTGCTGAATTGAAGGCCTCCTGTCACTTGCTGGTAGAGATGAGTTTTGCTCTTCTGTGTCCTGAAGGTATGTCCTCACCTAACATCAGTAGAGGGGCTGTATTTATTTCAGTCAGGCCTTAACAGACCAGTCAACGCAGATCAGTCATCTCTGTGGTATCAAAACCTGATGTCCAGAATAAGCATGAACATCATGTTATGCTGAACAACATAGTTATGTTTTTTCCTATACTGTCTCATTGTTTTTGCTAAAGAGTCAGATGTTTTTCATGATACCAGAGCCCCATAGTGTGTGTCAGACTTTTATCCTAAAAAAACCACCCTTGGTGTATTATTGTATCCAGATTGAAAACCCACCTAGGAACAGAAAAAGAAACAACAGATATATGTGCAGGTTACCCCTGGGACCAGTTTCTAGTTTTGTAAGATTTTGGGAACAAGTGATCAGGACAAGATGACAAATCAAAGCTGTGTGATGTAAAAGTTCCTGCACAGCTGTCTGTGCCTTTTTTGTAAGACCATCAAATTATTTTGACAGTTCTTAATCTTTTTTAATATTTTCCTTCTTGTTGCAATGTAAAGTAAGATTTAGAATTGAAAGAGCTGCCAGTGAGAGGAAGAGAGGCCCCAGTGAGTGTTAGCTGCCTTTGCCCCATGTGGCAAACACTTTTGGACCCTTTATCTTTCTTGATAATCAGAATTTCAAACAAAACCCCATATGCAACTTTCTTAGACCCTCCTAACCAAACTTTTGAAGGGAGAGGAATCCACCAGGCTACTTACAACAGTGGGCTTTCGGTTTCAAAAGCAGAATCTGGGACCCTGCTGATTATACAAAGTGTTGTTATAGCACTTGCTTCTTTCCTTCTTGGAACATGTGGAAGTAATTATGGAGGGGTTGGAATAAGGCATAGGGAGGCTGGAAGCAGCCCTGGAAAACAAAAGCAAATGGAATGTGGGCCACTTGGAAAGCTGTGCTGTGCCCATAGGTGAGAGCAGGTTTCTGTATCACATTGGCTTTTCTGGAGCCACTGTATCTACTGCTGACTCAGCTGCAGCCCAGATGCAAATTATTTATGCTGTCCTGGCAATATGGGATGCTGTAAAGTACTGGTCACTTGGTCTTCATCTTTACTGGTCCTGAGCAAGCTTCGTGAGCTGCCACATATATCAACAACAATTTTAATTTATTTGTGTGTGTGCGTGTAACAATAAGGTTACTTTATCGGAAGATCTTAAAAGTACTTCTGCAGTCATTCCTGGTTTGTCTCCTCCTCCTTGTTAATGTTTCCAGAATTAATTTATCAATCCTAGCTTTGTTTAAAAGCACCAGGTTTTTGTCTTATAGTTTGGTGTTATCCTGATGTTCAGGATGCCTGGTGTGGATGAGAGCCCTGCTGCAGCCAGCCCTGTACCAACATAATGCAGAGCCAAGTCTGAAAAACTTGGCAGTGTTAGTCTCGGAGCCTGTCAGGCTGAATCATTTGGGAATGTATCTGAGGGGAGCACGTTACAGGTGGGCCTGTTGCAGGGAAAGTAATACTGTTGTCATAGTGAGTAGCATTCTTCTGGGCAGGCAGATGTGCTGCTGGAGTGCAGTTGTGTTTTGGTTGCTGCTTTCCATCACAGAAACTTTCCTTTTGTGCTTGTGGTTTTTGTTAGCCCTGGAATTTGTGTATTGCTTTTTCAACTGCCTAGCATGTAGCAAAGTCTGTCCTGTTTTGGAGGGGGAAAGAAAGGTACAAAACTTATTTTTCTGCTAAAACTTCAGTGGGAGTGGGAGTTGCTTAACTGAAGCAAGATTTTCTAAGGGGCAGAGAGAAGTACATTTTATATCCAGACAATCTCTAGCGCTGTAGAAGCACCAGTGGCAGCTTCATATAGCCTAAACATTTTGACTCTTGTAAAATGTAAATATAATTTGCATTTTAGAGCAAGCTTTGATGCTAATGGTTTTCGTTTTAGGAAAGAGATAAACTACTGGGGAAAAAAAATCATATTTTTAATAGACAGACAAGACTCATAATTAATGTTACAGTAGCAGGCTTCCTCCATGGTTGGCTAATCACAGCTGAGTGTTAATAAGCATAGAGTTTTTTTAAATACTGTTGTAATGTGTTAATTAAGATAATTCAGCTCCATGTGTCTCTTGAGTTACCAGATGGCGACTGCATTGGTGGAAGGCTGCAATTAGAGTCTTTTCTTCCTTGCTTTTTCTTCCCTTGCCCTAAGGGAAAAAAAAGGGGGGGAGGGAAGGAAGAAAGGCAGCTTTGGTGTGTATGGGATGGCTGTGAGGGGTGCCTGTTACTGTACACATTGTAAATGCTTGTGTCTAATTATATAAATGCAGAGCTATATGATTGTATATACAAATCTCTATACTTTTGTTCTTCTCATTTACTCATATTATGACATAAAGAAAAATAAGCCTCCTCTTCAGAGTATGCCCTTGCTGGGGAAACTGCAATTTCCCTATGAAGACTCCAGTCCTGCTCAATCTGCACTTCTGTCATTGACTTCAGAGTAAGCAGCATCTGGAGCCAGTAAAGACAGAGAGCTTATTTTTCAGTGGACTTTGGCCTCTGCTTAATACACAGAGCCCAAAGAGGGTTATGTTTTGCAGTGTGTTTTTAGGGAGGCTTAAAATATTTCAGGGGCAGGGTTGGTGAGAAGTGTGTGCGCTCACAATGGAGGCCTGTTAGTGACTTCTGCCTTCTGTAAGTTAAATATAAAGAGGTCCTTTAGCCTCAGCTGTTGTGACTGGGCCCCGCCAACAGCTGCTGGATCCCTCTGGGAAATGATCCATCTGCTCATGTGCTAGAGAAAACCAGAGTGCTGAAAAGGAAAAGGTTCAAAGTCTGTTCTCCTGTTTCCAGTCCCCATCTCCACCCCAGAAATTACAGACCAGTGGAAAACCTGGGCATCTGGTAATCTGTCTTTTATGGAGTGAATGCTGTCTCCAGCTAGAAACACACCAAATTCTCAACTGTTGCCAGCTGGCAGAGGATAACTTCAGTCTGGGTCCCTTTTTAGATGTTGTATCTGCAGCTACTGTATTTGTATTGTTAGAATACAAAGGTTAGCACACTTGTGGGCAATAAACGAAAAACCCCCACCAACACCTTGAGCTACATGAAAGGGGGAGCAAAGCATGTTTCACCTCAGCAGGGAGTGACCCACTTGTCTTCTAGGGATAAGCCTTTCTAATGATGGTTTGAGGCATTTGTGTTGGAATTTCGTTCCATGGGCTAAAAACTGTCCCTAAGATGCTGGAAGAGGGTAAAATCTCAAATATTATTCCCAGAGCAGGTCACTGTTGTGCTTTGCAAAGCCAGCCTACCAAGCGAAATTCCGGTCTAAAGCATGTGGCCCTTTGTGTTCAGCACAAACCTGCTGTTACAAGCAGTGACTGTTTGTCCCTGAAATACCTGATGAGCCATTTCCTAGCCTGATATTAATTCCTATTCTCTGCATTGGGAGGACAATGCAGGAGCAGCGGGTGCATAGTGAGAAGCTGCTGTGCTGAAAGCTTTTGAGTGCATCCAGGCAAACGTGGTTAGTTGGAAACCTGAAGGTATTTAGCACACAGAAATGGAGCTGGCACTCATGCTGGGGAATGTGGGTGGAGGTGACTGCTTTTCTATCTACCACTAAAGCACATTCCCCTGTCATTGCTTTCTCAACAGGAAGGAAGGTGTGGGTGGGGAGCAGCAGTGCTGTTGATCAAAACTTATCAAGGTGCTTTTTCTCCGCAGACCAACTGTCTGGGAAGTGGGTTTTGCTTTGGTAAAAGATGGTCTTTAGTTGAGGAAATTAGTCTAAAAGGGGTATGAAATGGTAACAGACTTGCTTCTTATTAAAACTAAATTGCTGCTGAGGGAGGGGCTGCCCAAAGTGGCATCTGCTGTTTATAGGCTGGTTTGTGTGCACTAGAGAAGAGGAAAATCAAGGATGTTGCCTGTCTAGATTTTACACTGAGAGCAAAGCTGGCTAGTCATCTTCCCCCATCATCCCCCACTGCAGAAA
This sequence comes from Pachyramphus minor, assembly GCA_013397135.1. Lineage (NCBI taxonomy): Eukaryota > Metazoa > Chordata > Aves > Passeriformes > Tyrannidae > Pachyramphus > Pachyramphus minor. The sequence continues at coordinate 509,490 of VYXB01000020.1, read as the reverse complement.
ACTCATGGAGCCAAACACCAGTCCTGCCTCAGGCAGAAGAAAATCTTGTGTGACTGAAGGACCTGGTTTAAGAAGAAAAATTCCTGACTGCAAGAGAAACTTGTGGAACTTTTTTGTTCTGCAGTCAGAGTGTCATTGCAGCTATAGTGTTTTTCCCCTGTTCCCCCAGAAAATGACACAGCAGGAGGTTTGGGTTACAGGGACATGCACATAGCTGCATGTTGTTTGAATAAAATAGGTGTATATATATTTTTTTAATCCTTTTTCTCCTCAAGGCAGCAAACCACCTTTAGCTGAGACTCTTCAGAGTGTAGGGGATGAAGTTGACATAAGAAAACCACTTAACTTGGACAGTGAATTTCCTGTCTGCTAGTTAGGAAGGGTTTATAAAATAAGTGCTTGCTGTTGAAAGCGGTATGTGTGCTAGTTGTATGTGTGCCTTTAGTTTTGGTGCTACTTTTCAGGTTGTTTTCTCTCAGTAGGTAGTGGAGTTTGAGTTCATCATATGCTAGGTAGGGATCTGTCCTACCCTACCAATGTGTAAGGGTTTGAGACAACCCCTTCTCTAGGAGGAAAAGCTAAGTTAAAAAACACAAAGAAACAAAACAAAATCAAACAAAAGACCAAAACAAACCCCCAAAAGCCCCCAAACAAAGAAATAAGGTAGTTACTTGCATGAAAACTTGAACAGTGTGTTCTTTTAGGTGTGAGCTTAGGCACTGTAGTTTGTCTGCAGCACTGGGAGGCTCATATGTTGCCTTTGTTATTGCTCAAGAAGCTGCTCAGTCAGCTTGGCACTGTGGCTGACTACCCTCTGCTGTGGGTAGTGACGCTGTTACCTGGTTGGGTCACATTCATGCTTCTGAGTACCAGAGGTTGGAAGTATATCCAAGAACTGGGCAAAGGAAGGGGTAAATTCTTTCCTTATTGGCTTACTAAATAACCAGGAGGTTAGTGGAGAGGTTGAGTGAACAGGTCTCCTCCTGCTGGCAAGAACTGAAACTCTGCAAGGAGAGAAAACAATGTCTCTTCTCCTATTAGCAAATATGGCCAGAGCTCTTGCTAGCAAATTCATTCAGTTGCTTCCTAAGTGAAACTAATGTTCTCTATCAGCCCTGAGTGGGATCCATGGGCAGCACTGTGCTAGAATTGCCAGACCCTATAGAAGCTGAAGTGGGCGTTCTTGCTCTCTCTGACTTGCACTTCTACCCTGCTGACTGCATCAGGCTGTCCGGTTTTTATTGTGAAAAAGCATTGTGTGGCTTCAGATGCAGCTGGTGTTTCAGACCACCCATTTAGCTGTGACAGGACCCAGATTGAAGGTGGGAGTAGAGAGGGAGGATTCCTCTCAAGGATGTCCTAGAGAGTTTGCATCTGTTTGGAAGGTCCTTGCCAGAAGTAATGTAGTAATAGGTTTTGCAGTTCCCTCTGCTGTACTGACGTGATATGCACACAAATCCAAGTTGAAAATTAAAGTATCCATAGCAGGGACAAGTAACTGGAAGATGGGGATATCTTGCATTTTATTTTGGATGCTTTTCTGGATGTGCAATTTCTAAGACTAGTGGCAAGTCTTGTCGGAGAGAATACTGGTGGCAATGTTTTGGAGAACTGACTTGGACAGAGAAGTGCTCCTTGCCACTGTGGAGTGTGCTAAAGCACAACTTGGAAGAGAGTGAATAGGCAAAGGCAATGACTGACCAGGAGGAAACTTCTGTATGTGAAAGGAGATATGAGAAGAGACAAAAAGATACACTTTGAGGCAAACCAACTTTTTCTAAGCTCCTCTATAGAAATCCTACTGTAGGGCAGTCAAGGTAGTGCAAAAGAGTTATGATGAGGCTTCAGAGGAAACAGCATGAAAGAAATGGTGTGGCCTCTAGCACTACGACAATTTAACTGGGTGCTTATGTGTTCTGCTTCACAAGGATGTTTGCTCACCAGGTAGGTATTGCTGGCATGAGACAATCATGACAAGTTGAACCAGACTAGGCGGGGGCATGTTCGGCTTGAGCAGGAGGGTGGGTTTTGTTTATAGGATGTTTTTCCTCTGTGAGTCTTCATAGCATCTGTTAAATGGATTAAATCTTGCAGATGAAAAAAGAAGTACTGAGCTTAGGATATTCCATTTGCAGTCTTCACATCCCACAGAAGTTGTGGTATGTCTAAAAGGCTGGAGATCGTAATAACATCTGAACAGGGCACGTGTTTGGGGCATCCAGCAGAGCAGTTGTAAATCCAAATGGTTTCCGAAGTGCTTCAGTGCTGACATGTAAGGTTCCTCTGACACTGGTCTGAGGATGGTTAAACCTGCTAGAGCACTTGTGTAGTCAGTGAGGAATTTACCTGAGGATAAGTCCAACTTCCTCTTGAAATTGCTGAGATTTGGGCCTGACTCATATAAGGAGTAACTATAATTTGTCAGAACTGTTCCTGTCCTAGCTTTAGTGACCTTTGTGTCCTGCTGTGGAGAAATGTTGCTGGATGTTCAGTGCAAAACATGCCTTTGTTAAGCAATGCTATACCCAATTATCTGCCCACTGAGGTGAGCAAAACCATGTTTTTTTCTCCCTCAGTTAAAAACCTACAGTTAGGCACTCTAGTGATTATGATTAGAAGTTGTCCTGTTGTGGGTTTTGTTATTGTTTGTTTGTTAGTAGGGTTTTGTTGTTTTTCTCTTTTAAGAATGCATTTTGTTAAGGAGGATTTTGTTTTCATTTCTGTGTGGCCAGACTGCCCAGCAAAACAGGTGAGTGACCACATTACAGTTCAGTTGCTTGGTGCAGAAAAAAGGGGTGTAAGAGCCCTGACACGGTCCACGAATCTTATTAGTTGAAAAAAGACAAGTTGAAAAAGTGACAAGCAAAGATTGTAGAGAGGTCTCAGACTCCTGTTTGGTAGTGTACCTGGCCAAAGAAGGCTAGTACTGGGGAGCTTCCATAATTCTGTAGCAATTATCTAGTCAGCTTAAAATATGTTTTAGTCTTTCATTGTACATGTAAGTGGAGTGTATTGTGCTTGATCCTTACCACAACAGGCTAATCCTGCTTGAGCTTTGCAAATCATCTGTTTATCTGTGAATTTCACTCTTGGTGATGGAGGCTCGGCTGTGTTCCTGGGGTTTATGTTCTGAGTATCTAAACTCCTCACTTTTGTGTCAGCACACAGCATACCATGTGCTTCCATCTGTGGCATTATATATGACCCTGGCATGGATTTGTGTCTTTATTACATTGTTAGAAATGCTTTGTAATTCTGCATCAGGTCAGCGCTCAGGACCTAGGCTGAGTTTCACCTCAGCCCAGACGTGGAAGGTCCATTTCATCCTTTGGTGATTAGATTGATTGTTTTGGCCAGAGAACATCTCTTACTTTCTCTAAAACAGGCTAGGTTCCAACCCCTCACAGCTGTCTGCGAATCTGGTGGACGAGGAAGCAAGTGGAGCTTACTGCTATTAGCAGAGTCATGGAAAAGGGAGCTGGTGAAGCTACAATGGGATGATGCTGTCACTGGAATAAAAGAGATTCCTTAGTGTTGTGGTGATTCTTGTCAAGTTGCTAACAGCTATTCAAAGAACATAAGAGCAGTTAACACTCCTTGAAGTGATTGAAGGTGATTTGGTGGGAAACTGGGTGGAGGTGCATACTGGCTTAGTATTTTTTCATTTGTGTATTAAGAAGTCACCTATATGGTAACTACCTTGTGGTTTGGAATGGCATTTGCAGAAACTCCAGTGCATGGCTTAATTTCTGCCTGTCGATCTGAAAATTACTATTTCTTTACCTCAAAACAGAGCCCAGTGATGTTCAAAGTGTTTGGACCTCTATCCAGTTATCTCCCCGTTTTCCAGCAGTGTATGCTGGCAGAGAACCAGCTCTCTCTGGCAATGTCATAAGCTTCAGTACCACTTAGAAATAGGGCCTCTGGGAGTAGAGTTTTACCCCCTTTGCACATTGTGCAACAATGTTTAAAACCCTATTCTGTGCATCCTCAAAGCTTGATGAAGCAAGATGCTGGCAACAGCTTTGCGAACCTAGAATATCAGTAACCCCTGGGAAGTTAGTAACTTCTCTAATTTGGCTCTTTTACTCTTCCCTACCTGGCATGACCATTTGTTTTAAGATGTCTCACAAGCCCTGGAATATTTCCAAAAACATGTGTTTCAGGGTGGGAGTTGATGAAATTCCTGCATGTTTCTTTCTATTTCAAATATGCCAGTGCAACTGTGAGTCTAGGCTGATGCTATTGGCAAGGAGATGATTGTTGCAATATATGTACTTAGTGTCCCACAGATTTAAAGGAATTTTTGTAACCTTGTCGGAATATTTACTGTATCCACTGTGTGTCACACCCCCTTGAAACTTTGGAGGGGCAAATCCTGGGTGAGGTGAGTGGGGGCAGGGGGACAGGAGGGAGGGAGGATGTCACGGTTTTGCTGTGTTCTGTGAAATCTGTCAAGCTTTAACTGGGGCTGAAATAATGAAAAACTGTCCTCCAGGGTTTAGTTCACGTGTCTCAAAAAGTGTCAGCGTGCCAAGGTAATATTCAAACAGCAATGCTACAGCATAGCAGCATGCAAATACTGCTGAGGGTTGAATGTGAGCAGCTCACTGGGAAGCATGAGATGGAAGGAGAGTTGGGTCAGGCTGCTCCCAAACCCAGTACTGAACCATTATGGCACAGCTATGCTCTGGAGTGGTAATAAACAGTTCACATGGGCAGCTATTCCCATCCGTCTGCACCTTCTGGCTGCGAACTTAGCCAGGAGTGGGCTGCTCTGGAAATCCACTCTGGCAGCAGTTGGCACCCAGCTTTTTTTACCCCTGGTGTGTCACTAGTTTATTCCGTGGAAAGCAGAATAATATTCTGTCTGGTTCTGTATTGCTGTGGATATACCAGTGCTGCAAACTTGGGGCATAAGCTTTGCTGCTGGTGATATAAAAGGTTGTGCAGAATCAGACTCGTATCTTTTCTTCTATTAGCTCCAGTTTAGAGTGCACATACAGCGGCAACTGAAGAAACCCATCATGGAGCATGTGAAAGTTGAGGCTACTTAGGTACCTAAGGAACAGGTCACTGTAGTGGAAATCTGCATCTGTCCCAAGCATTCAATGCAGGGTGCTGTGTTGCTGTACTGGGCTCTGATTTGCAAAGGTGCTGTGTTCTGTCGGATGCCAGGTCCAACAGGGAGCAGAGGTGTTTGACTTTCTCAGTTTTTCAGGCACCACTAGTCCATTCTACCCACTGAAGCCTTGCCTGGGTCAGCTTCAGCAATTTTTAGTTCCATCAGCACTGTCTAGTAGACCTTCCCAAAGCTGCAGGCTCTGAAATGCTTTGGTCCTCTGAGGCTGCCTTGCAAAGGACAGTTCAGGATCAGTTCAATCATGTTGAGGATGGAAGGTGTTGATGTTCTGGCTACCTGATCCAGACATTTTTTTTCTGTTTCCCCAGCACATAAACAGTGTTCTTCCATCACAGTGCGGGTGACATTTTAAAATACTTGTGACGCTCTTGGATGCTGTGATGGCAAATGAAGGGGGTGGGGGAAGGAGAGGTGATTAATTCTCTTCCCTGTTAAGAGAACAAGTCAAGGACAAGTGCTCGAACACACCTATCAGCTGCTTCTCTCCTTTTATGTGCCAAGTGGCCTGCGGAGGTGAGGATGGAACCAGTTTGCAGTTGCATAGCTGTGCATCGCCTGAAGCCCTTGCTTAAGGAGGCCAAGTTCTGGTTCTGCAAGTGCCTGATGTTTTGGTATTTCCAAGTCTTTGAGAGTGCTACTGCAATGTAAATGAATGCCTGTTTCTTGTTGGGTGCTGATTTTTTGTACATAACTCAGAAAACCTCATCAGTGTAGGTGGCACTTTATGATAGAAGGGGAGCCGAACGGTGAGCTGCTTCCGTGGGCGCAAGGGCTCCTGGTGCAGCAGCCAGGCTCACCCATGGATGCAGCTCAGGAGAAGGGGGAACAGAGGGAATGAGCTGTTTGATTTAATCAATTAGCAGAAATATGCTGTGTGTGACTCCCAAGCAATTCCAGGTACCTGCTGTGGTATAAAAAGGTGAAGGGAAGTTGTCCTCTTTGCTCTTGAGTTTTGGCAACTGCTGTGGCAACAGTGGCTTTTATCGATAGCTCTCTACCATTGTCTAGAGAGGTGCATGTTAAACTGGTAAAAATATCTGTGATGCTCAAATGGGTCCTTGCAATTTAGCAAGAAACCTCTTTGCTGGCCTGCAGATGAATCAGATGAATCAAGCCTGAACGTGAAATGTGCCATTAATCTGTTGCTTTGGCTGATCCCAACTACTCCTAAGTTTTGGACAGGCTTAAAGTGTAAGCAAGTTTTAGCCTTATGGTGAGGGGTTAAAAATTGGTTGCAAAGTTATTGCAGAAAGAAAAGATAAATAAACACAGAAGAGATAACCATTAATACTCATGAGGTACAGGGCAGTGGCTTCTCTGAAGCTTATTTAAGAATAAATCTCCTCAAGAACAAAGTCTTCTTGAAAATCTACTGGTTAGACCCCTGTTAACCTTTTCTCAAGAAGCAAATTGAATTGCAGTTATAAAACTGGCAGAACTCACACCAGAGGGTTTTTTGCTTTGCTCAGCACTTCACCTCAGGATTTTATTGGCATTTTCAAGGCACTACCTATGCTGCATTCACATGTGATTAGGTTCCAGGGCCACTTGCACTGCAGCAATGTAGCAAATTTTTCCACAGTGAATAAATCTCAAGTTTTCTTTTGCTTCTTCAGTCTTGCCCAAAATCCAGTTACTTGAACTTTGACCAGCTGTTTCTCATGGTTTGTCCTGCAGTAAGTGGGACATTTAGAGGCAGAACATGGGAATGCATGCTCTGGGGTTTAAGGGCAGGCTTCAGTCAATATACTGTGATGGAACATGGTAAGTGTGTTGGCTGGTTTTCCATGCCCCGGAATATCGAGAGAGGGATCTATGATTTATTTTCTTTTATGAAGTTTAAGAAGCTGATGTGGATTTAAAGGAGAAAATTTGGATTCTCCATCTTTCAGCCAGGCAGATGCATGTCATCAGTGGGAGGTGTTGCCACTGTTCTGCAGGGTCACTGTGACCTACCAGGAAAGAGGAAATTCTGAGCAATAAAAATTCTCTGTTTTGTGTGCAGTTTCTTCATTTTTGATTTGTTTTTATTTGAATAGCTATTGGAAATTCTACAAGAAAATTTCTGGCATGTGCTATGTCTGTACTCACTAGTCAGGATAGTGGAGGTGCAAGGAGGAATGTGAAGTGCCTTCAGCATTCCAGAGTTCACATAGGTAGATAGAGGGTTTTTCAGAAATGTTTTTGTAATATAATGAGTTCCTTTTTAAAAGTAGACTGGAGTATTTGGTCTTCAAATAAAATCATAGAATCACTAAGGTTGGAAAAAACCTCTTGAAATCGAGTCCAGTCTGTGCCTGAACAATACCATGTAGCTAGGTCATAGCACTGAGTGCCATGCCCAGTCATTTCTTGAACACTTCTAGGGGTTGTGACGACTCCACTGGGCAACCCATTCCAATGCCTGACCAGCCTTTCAGTGATTAAATTCTTCCTACTGCATAAAAGCTGTTTTCTTCGTATTGTTGGTAGTATATCTCTAAAATAGCCAAAATCAGTGTGCTTTTACAGGCTTCCGAGGTGCCCTGTGGTGGAGTAGCTCTATACCTTAACACTGTACCCGTAGTATAGAGGGATTTTTGCATTCTTCATTTGTTTCAGTAGGAGATCTCATGCATTTTCCATGTCAGGCTAGTAGGAAAGCCTGGTGGTAAGGTTCCCCCAGTGGTTCCCCCAGTCTCTGGTAAAAGTGCTGCAGGGAAAAGATAGCAGCAAGGATTTTCTGGGCCTCTCTCATGGAATCTCTGTCACTGTTCAAAAGTATGAGCAGAGTGGTTCCTGCCAACTATATTGTACTACTGAGACAATAAGCAGTATTTAGCAATCACAGGAGATATATGAGAGGTAAAACTGAGCAGTGTTCTCTGTCATTATGTAACAGTTTTTTCCCTTGCTTTAAGTAGTTTAATTTAGTAGGTGTTTGTTGGTAGAAGTCTGCCTATATGTCACGTATATTGTGTAACAGGTGTCTTCCTCTGAGATGTCCTTCATGATGCTTTCTTTTTTCCAGATTGTCCCCAGCCACCACAACCTGAGAATGGAGGCTATAAATGCCACCCTAGCCCCTGCAACAACCCTCTGACTTCAGGCAGTGTCATAGAGTATCTGTGCGTTGAAGGCTACATGCTGAAAGGAGATTATAAATACTTGACCTGCAAGAATGGAGAGTGGAACCCAGCCATGGAAGTCAGCTGCAGACTCAGCCCAGGTGAGTGCTCCCTGACTCTAGAATTGCCCTTGCACTGACTTTGGATTATCCTTAAATGCTTAGCCAGTGTGACACGGAGGAACTCCGTGTGGCTGTCTCGCGCTGCTCCAACAATTTCATAAATGCAGCTCACAGTCACAACTCTTCATTAAAAATGCCTCTTCAGTAGCACCCATCAGATGCAGACTTAGAGTCCATAATACAAGGAAACAACCCATGGAAAGGAGTACAAAGGAGGCAACTTGTTACTTATGTGGAGCCTCTTATTTTGATGGCTGTCATCCCAGAAAGGAGGGAAGCCCTAATTGAAGCATTTTCCATGCTATCTTGTTTTGCTTCATGGGTCTGATGGTACGTCTTCCTCAGTGGGGGAGTCTGTCCTTCTGTCCACGTGTGAGTATGTAGAGTCAATCTTCTGTGCAAACAGGTTAAGTAACTGTTGGCTTCTTGTGGAAAAGAGCTTGATGGTGCTGCTTTTCACGATACTGGCAGGGAAGGACATGGCTGGCAAATGATTTCTGCTTCTCTCCAAATGGAAATGGGCAGCTTTTGTTTTGTGTTTCTCTTGAAGCTGAACAGGAACGCCTCCATCAAAGCAGGAAGGCAGAAAGATTTGCAGGAAAACGTTCAGAACGTTCATCATACCACTCTTAGTTGTGCTGTGACTCTTGGTTTTAAAAGTGGGCATACTGGGTAAAGGGGGAACTCCCTCCCCTCTTCAAATTTGGCTTGTTCATAGAGCCTTACTTCTCAATCATCCTGAGTCAGCAAGATGTACACTCTGGAATTAAGTCTCATAATACATAAAGCAAAATGTGTTAGCTTAATTGGAAGGAAACAGAAAAGTACTTTCTTTGAGCTCTTTATGGAGCTTACTGCGTATCCAATCTCTGGAATATCCTGTCCTGTCCCACTGTCTTCTCAGTGTCTCTGCCACAGCCACTCCAATAGCCCCTTGCTGTGATGTGTAAGGAAGGGATCTGGGAGTTTACCTGGCAGCAACTAGATCCTAAAAAGGCTTTTCAAATTCGACATAAGCTTCCTTTCCACACTGATTCCCCCTTCCCCTTGCTGAATCCAGGCTGGAGAAAAAAGCTGTGCTATTACAGGTAGTGTTCCCTGGGTGGCATTCCTGCACAGTGGCACTTGATGTAGCTGAAGAATTGTGTTGTGATGAGCAGAAATCCCTCAGATTTCTTTATCATCTTGAAGGACCAGTGGTCTTACCAAAAATATGGTGCATCAAACATCTGACTCAATGAAAAAGGCATTGCTTTCACAACACAAGTTTTGAATCAACTGGTCAGGGTCAGAGAGAGCCAAGTCTTAACTAGTGGGTGTCATTCACGGGGCTAAAAGGAGAAGGAGGTGGGAGACACTAGAGAGAAAGACTGTAGGTCTTAAAATGACAGGTAATGGTAAGATTCCACCTGCTCCATCTAGAATAAATGAAATCCCTAGCGGTAATCAGATGTTTTGTGTAGCTCTGAGCCTGTCAGTACCATAGCCTTTTGGCAGATTGATGTATGAGTTAGTAAGCATCTTTTCTGCATATGAGATGGTGAATGCTCTGGAATGTACCCTGGGTAGTGAGCAATTTGACAGCATCATGTACTAATGCTGAAAATGTAGCATCTCTATTTGCCTACCCTCATTCCTGTTAGCATACTCAAAGTACCCTGAGTAATGCTGAAAATTAAAATCCTTACTCAACCCTATTTGCTATAGGGAAAAATGGGACAGTCACTGTTTTTCCTCTGGCCAAGCTACTTCTAAAACATTTCAGAGAAGTAAGTTCAAAACAACGAAGCCAGTAGGTTTCACCCCAAGGGACGATGCAGAAAATTTTGCACTGGCTTTCCAGCTTAAATACCTGTTTTGGGCACAGATTTCAGGCTGTAGGCTTAAAACCAGTGTTTCTCCAGCTTTTTTTTTTTCCTTTCTTTTTGTTTAGCTGTTGCTCTTCCCCTCATCCCTCCTTGCGTGGGTCTTGAATTCCTTCTGCACTTTGAGACCTGTGCTCCTGAAGAATGTGTTGAATGTAGAAAAGAGGAATTGCATAAATGGGAATGTTCTGAATGTGAAATGGACAATAGTATTTGCTGATGAGTAGGTGAGGCTTTTCAGATCTCTACCAAAGACAGAAATTAGGGAAGAAACAACATAGACATTTGTTTCCTCTAGGGAGGTGAAGGGACTAGTGTAGCCTTCTAGGCATGACATGCAGTGCTCAGCAATACCTCCAGGCCATTCTGTCTCTGCTCCCAGTTTATTCCTGGACAGGTCTTTTAAAAGCCAAATTGGTTCCCGCACAGTCACAGAGTACAGCTGCAGAAGGGTAGGAAGGAGTAACGTGAACAAGGCACGTGTCTAACACTGAAAGCTCAGCATTCTGAAGCAACATCTGCCTTCCCTCTCTGTTCTCTTGCATATGTTTGTGTGAGAGAGAAACTGAATCCTTGCTGTGTCTTAATTATACCCAGCCAGGTGACTTCCACCCTGCTTTGTGAGGCTGTTATATTGGTCAAGAAAAACTTGATTAATGGAATTACTTATTTGTTATTTGGGATTTTTTCTGTTGTTTGGCCTAAAATATCCTGCTTATTGTGTTACACAATTATTGGCCTTACTGGTGACATCAGACCTTTTTTTTTAGTTTTTCCTCAGCCAGATCTAAATATAACATGACCCTTAGCACCATCTGTCAGTTCCCATGGCCTGCTTGCACTGCTTTTCTGTTTGCCCTGTTTTTCCAAGGGAAAAACAAGTGCATGTTTTATCTTAGGTTCCCTTTACAGAGAGGTGTCAGCTGGAGATCTGAACTGAGATAGCTGGTGTGCCTTGACTGTATAGGAAACTTGGACTCCTCACATGTGCACCCAGGTGTAACTCCTGAGAGCAGGCAATGTGGATGTTTTTCCTTCTCTATGGCAGTTATTTAAGGAAGTGAATCATTTTACCTTGTGTTCCTCTTGGTTTTGTAGAAAAGGACTCCCCTCCAACGATTGGAGTACCCACACTATCCATAGTAGCCTCCACAGCGAGCTCTGTCGCCTTGATTCTGCTGTTAGTTGTGCTGTTTGTTTTGCTGCAGCCAAAGCTGAAGTCGTTCCATCACAGCAGGTAAGTGTAGCTGGGGTTTGGAGGGGCTCAGACCACCTGTTTCTTTGCAGCAGAAGCTCATTAAGGTATTTGGGTCAGGCTTTCGTTATGGAGCAACTTACCCTCTTGCTTCTTTGTTCCTATTTTAATTGCCTCGATGACATTTCTTCCCCATCCTAGTGGACTTGCTTTACCATACTGCTACTCTAGCAGTAGTCTGAAATGCTGGTCTGCGATACTCTCCTGCAGTACCCATTCTTATATTTCACCCCAGGGGTGGCTTCCTTGTGCTTTTCCCTTGACTCTGAAGGGAAAAAGTTATGATCCTTATTAGCCTGGCTATAGATCAGTCTGCTGCCTCTTCCTGACTTGGATAGCTACTGAAGTGTGTGTCTGAATATATATATCTGTATCTCTGCTAGTCTGTTCGAGGTCCTGTGGACCTGAATTCAGTCAGTACTGCTCATTAGATACACATGCAAGTCTGCCATCCTTCCCTGCTGTGGGAGAACACTCCAGGCCTGGGTTTGTGGATGAGAGGAAGGATGCAGCCATAACACTGCTGACAGCTGAGGTCAGCAAAGCCACTGTGGACATTCCAGCAGCAGGGAGGTTGAGAGGTAGGGCCCTGGAGTCTGCCCTTTTCTGAAGTCAAAATCACTGGAAAAGAAAAATGTACTCTCAGGCCTCTGCCTCATGAGGGTTGGTGACTCATGCTGTGCTGGAGCTGTCTTTCCCACCCTGCCAGACATTACCTCGCCAGCAGCAGAGGTGGCAGAACAGACAGTGCTGGTCATTGTGGAATAAAGCAGTGTACCAAGCTGGAATCAGCAGTGGTCAGAGCACTTTGCCAACAGCACGAGGCTCTGACTCCTGACCTTTGTCAAATTCAGCTATGAAGGTAGGTGGGGGTGGAAGCATTGTAACCTTTTCAGCTCTTGCTGATAAATCCATCGGGTGCTGTGAGTTACAGCCCCTGCTTGTTTTTAATGTCAATTCACAGCAGGGCTGCAAGACTATGCTTGCTCGGCCTCGTTAAAACACCATTCATAGTTGTCTGTTCTCCCCTCAATAAGTCAATGGTGAGAATTAGAGTTCTGCTGTGGGAGGTTACTGGAGTTCTTGTTAACATATATATAATAATATAAATGCTCAACTTGATTTATTTTTCTCCTCCCCCCCTCTGTTTCTTTTTTTGAGGCGAGACCAAGGTGTGTCTGGAGATCAGGTATCTATCATGGTGGATGGTGTCCAAGTGGCATTGCCATCCTATGAAGAAGCAGTCTATGGCAGCACAGGGAACTGCATTCCACCCTCAGATTCCCGGGTGCAGATCGTGCTCTCAGAGGGAGCTGGACAGAATGGACCCAGAGAGATGCAGCAGCCGGACCAAGGGGCTCGCAATAGCTTTGAAAGAGAAGATGAAGCCCCTGGACATTCTGGACTCTGTGAAGCCAGTAGCTCTCAGCGCTCTGAAACTGTTCTTGTGCATCAGGCTGCTACGTCTTCCTGGGTAGCTGGCATGGCTAGCAGTGGACCTGTACACAAAGAGATCCAAGATTCAGAAAGCAGTGACATACAGAGCCTTTTATCACTCACTTCCTCTGAGGAATACACAGATGGTACGTGACTTGGGCAAGAAACACTAAACGAGTGATTAGTTTTAAGAGTAGGTTCTGCAGTTGAGTACCTAGGAATGACCCTATATGCATTTGCCACTGGAGCAGCTTTTGAAAAGAAGTGTCCCGGTCTCCATGGCATGTTTCTCATCTTAGACATAGAAGCAGTATTTATTATCTTTGTTTGAAGAATTCAGTGTTCTCAGACTAGGAGACCAGGGTAGTCTGAGAAAGATTGCCTACTGCTCACTCTTGTTTTAGCAGAGGTTTTGCAGAGAAATCCAGCCTCCAGCGTCACAGTGCAAAAGCAGTAATATAACTGTGTGGAAACCAAGGTGGTGGGAGTGGGAGGACATGCTTGGAATACAAACCCTTTGTTGATGTTTGGGCTTCATTTTTAGAACGTTTTAGTAAGCAGCTTCCTGCCACAGTGCATACAGTGCAGCCTTAGCAAGCAAGAAGACCTAAAAGGGATGTACCTGTGCTTACTGTACAAGGCTGAGGGGCGAGTCTGTCAAACAGTCAGTATTCTTTCCTCACTTCTGTGCTGCCACAAAGGAGTGGCTTTGCACTGCCAGAGCTGATGTGAAGGTGTAGCTTCTGCAGACACTGCTGTGTCTTAGGCAAGAAATGTAACTGGCTTGTAGATAGCTCAGGACAGAACTTCCGTTTTCCATGGTGTCAAGCCCTATAGCCATAGTAATGCCATCTGGAACCCTGGCAGTAAGACCAGTTAAAGGGTATTTCTGCTTAAGGGCAGAAATAACATGTCCCAAGATGGGCATTAAACCTCAAGTGCATAAGCAGCAGAAATCCAACTGTGAAGCTTAACAAAAAATGTCTGCAGTGTAGAAACTAAAGGATGTTTCTTGTGTCACTATGTCATTTTTATCTCTGCTTGGAAACATGTATTGCTTCTAAGGCTTCTTAGAAGCAATGTAGCAGATTGCCCCTTCCAGCAGACCACCGTAAAACTTGTGGCTCAGAGGTGAGGAAGCTGCAGTACTGGCGGAGTTTGCATTTCCTCAAGTTAGATAAGGGCAGGTGTGATCCTTCTATTTCCAACCATCCTTGTCACAGTAAGAAACATATCTTTGGCATTTTAAGGACTATAAGATTAATAAGGTCATGGGAAAGAGAGAAACTGTCGTTCTTAAGGGAAGTCATTACCTTCCCTTAAGCAATGTGATGATGCTTTACTGGGGATATTGTATCTTGTTGTGGGAACCCCCAGTTCAAGAGATATGTGAAGAAACTGGGCAGGGTGTGTTGGAAGCCTGCCAAGATAACAGGGGGCTTGTGGGGAGTGACTGAGGGAACTGGGCTTGTTTCATCTGGTGAAGAAGCAGCTGAGGGCCAAACCAATGATAAATTACAATTACTTAATGTAGAGCTGGAAAGACTATGGAGCTAAGCTCTTCTCAGGCAGATGATATAACATGGGGCAATGGCCACAAACTGTAACTTGACAGATTCACATTCGGTATTAAGAAAATATTTTGTACAGTAGGGTAATGAAAGACCAGATGGATACCTCGTGTAGTGATGGAATCTCTGTCCTTAAAGTTTCTCCAGGCTGGAGCTGGTGATGGTCCCACTCACAGGTGCAGCTTGGCACACAGTCCTCCATAGTTGCCTTCTTCTGTGTTGTGATGACAGGGAGACTGCATTATCATGTTATGGAAGTGGGAGCCTGTCTTGCTTTCAACAGTAGTTTTTCTGGTGTGTGTTGAAACTGCAGAAGTTTGACTTCTTTTTTTTCTTTTTTCCTCTCCCTACCATTCAGATATTCCATTATTAAAGGAAGCATGAAGTCTGCTGTGTTTGTCTAGCCTTCTCCATCTTGGAATTCTTCCTCGTCCCCTGCCCCTGCCTTTGGGACAGAAGCACTCTGTGCAGTCTTCCCTGTCCTTGCAAGCTGTACCCTGGATACCTCCAAGAAGAGATGCCCTCAGCTGAAGATCCAAAGGATGTCGCCAGGTTGCCTCCTGGATGCACCAGTGGAGTTGGTGCAGCGCTGGCTTCCCCATTCCATCAGCATTAGGGGCTCAAGGAACAGAGTGCATTTGAGCTCTCCTCTCTTCTTCCCCAGCCAGATGTTTGACAGCAGTCTCTGAAGAGCTGCTCTTTTCTTGTGCCTTTCTCCTTCTCACACTGGCTTGTTGCAGCTTATCAGCCTTTGCAGCCCTTCTGCTGCCCAGAGAGCAGGGGCTAAACCCGCTTGCTCGCTGGGTGCAGACACAGTTTAAATATACGTATATATGTTATGTAGGCTCTTCTTCCAGCATCCTTTTTGTGATAGGGGAGGACAAAATGCCTCACTGGGACTGAAGTGAGGCTTGGGAGGGATCCCAGTTAAGGGGCAGGTTGTCATGTCTAGAAGCGCCTCAGATGAGATGGGCTGTGTGACAACTTAGCTGTGCAATAACAGTTCACTGAGAATTGCTAGAGCGCTGAAGGCTGAGAAGTCCAACATGTAGGAATACCCTCTGTCCCCATCTCTGCAGAAGTCCATTTCTGAAAATTACTTTTGTCTCCTCCTTCCTTCTCTACCAGTGTAGCACACTGGGAGTGGTTCAGGTCTTTGAAAATGTTAGAAAAAAAATGCCTGTAGGTAGCAAATACCTAGTGCCATTGGTGCAAATTCCCTTTGCAGCCACAGTAGGTACTTCGGTACTTGAGATGGTAGTTGTCATCTCAGAGGCTAGTGTGTCTTCCTAGCTTCTGCTGTTTTATCCTATAGGGCTCCAGGGGGCCCAGGGAAGGGCTCCTTCCTTGTGACTGGGGGTAAGCAGCATTTGTAAAATCTCTCCTAAACATAGTGCCAGCCAGTTGGTGTGAGGGAGGGTTGACTACATTAACAGTGGGGCTAGAGAACACCATAGCTTATTCCTGAACCTAAATTTTAAGGATTGTTTTCAAGTTCTGGTAGTAGGGAAAAGAAAATTGAAAAATATGTATACCTCTGCCACCCCCCCATCCCCCCCCCAGTTATCTGCAGCAGGTCAGAATATCCTGGTTGCTGTTAACAAGACTCTGTTTCTGCATGAAGCCACGTTTGTCTGGGGTATGTGGTCCAATCACAAAAGCATTTTGATGGTTGTAAGGTTCTTCACTGGGGAGGTCTGAACACTGTTCCGTGGGATTGGTTTCAGCAAGAAGAGTTGGCTTCTTAGATGCATGTACCTTGTCATAATTGTCTTGAAGTAACCAGGGAAGTGTTTGCCCTGTGAGAAGCTGCTGAATTTTTGAGTTGAAGGAGCAAAATGTCATGGCCTTACACATCATGTGGTAATATACAGGTAAATAGAGATGCTGTCTTTGCTGCTTTGATTTTGGTTTATGATCTTTACCATCCTCATTGTTGTTGCTACAGAAACAAACCATTACAGCACTTGACAAAAGTGACACAACATCTTTACCTATAAAGTCACTGTGGCTTAGCTCCAGTTCCTGGAAATGGGGATTGAATTTCCAGAATATCAGTCCTGGAGACTATGTAGTATCCAGCTACGTATCTGCTGTTCCTCTTCCCAGATAGCTTTTATATCCCAGGACACATGGAACAGTGTGTACTTGTGGATGGAAGAATCCTTTTTCCCTATCCTTGTTATAGAGGGATGTTGATTTAAAAATACAGTGTTTTAAACTTCCTTCCCTATGGCTCGTGTTACCTTGCATTAACACAAGGATTTGATAAATTCCATTTGGGTGGTTTAGGTAATTTTTGTTCAGTTTGGATGGTGAAAAATCCCATGTCATTTTGCAGTGGACTGTGGTGTGTCAGCTTCAAGCACTGTAGAGGTCAAATGTTGTTTACACATCTGCTATTGGAATTTTAGAAAATAAGCATGGGAATGATTGTATTTAGTTTTTTTCCTCCCATGTTGGAAATGGTCTAATCTTGAGCAAATTCTCATTCATTGGTTTATCAGGGCAGATGGAGGGATTGAGCAAGAGTAGTGGTAAGGGAGTATGGAGGAAAGACTGTGTGACTTCTTTCCTGCTGCCTAGCCAGCTCCAGTGCAGGAGTTGCTCTTTATGCATTTGAGGTCCTGTCTGCTCCAACTGACCCTCAGCAATTCAAGACAGAGAAGTTGGCAACGTGCTTCATGCAAGGGGCAATGCTTTAACCCAGTGTTAGCACTAGGCTGGTGAGAGAAGGTGGTAGCTGATCCCCAGGCCTGGCCTTGATCTGGACGAGCACCTGCAGCACCAGCAGAAAACACGTACTGTGTGGCCCTGCCTCCTCTCTGCTGCTGTAAAGCAAGCAGCTCCCAGCTTGGGAGAGAAAATTCAATTTGGGTGGGGAAGAAAAGGAAGCAAGCTGCACAAAGAGGGAGTGCTTCAATTTTATTTCATTTATAAAAATTGTTGGAAATTACTTTTCTAAGGAAGGGGGGAAAATGTGGAGGTGGCGGGAAATATGCAAGTGCAGCTCTCATGATCAGGCATAAACAGGCAGCTTGTGTTGGCTTGCTCAGGGTAAACCAGGAGCTCTCAGGCCAGTCTCTGCTGTGCTGCCTGGTAACACCATCTGATGATTCCAGCTTCTGCAGAAGAGCTCTGTCCCCTGCAGCAACACTTGTGGGAACAGGCCCCATGGACCTGTGCAAGCCAGAATGTGGAAAACATTTTGGGGGCATCATGTTGCTGTTGCCCACATCCTCAGCTTCATATAAAATGAGGCAAAAGAGCTGGGGAGGAACCCGAGAGATGTCTGACAGGTTTTTCAAGGTCAGGCCTTGGTCAGGCAAGGCCTCGCTTTACTGATTATCAAGTGATCATGACTTATTCGTGTTTAATTCTGCAGAAACTGAAGGATTGGAAAGTCTTTTGGGCAGAGATATAGGAAAACCTACGTTGTGCAGTCCTGTCTTTACTTATGGGAGCAAGGGCTAAAGCTTAAAGATCCCTCAGACATGAACTCCACTCTGTCTCAGGAGTGTTCATTATCTCTGAGCAAAGAATGTGTTCTCTTTGGATTTTGCCAAAGGTAGATGCAGCTTGGATCTCAGTGTGGTGGATGGGGAGCACAGGGGCTCAGCCTTGCAAGATGTGACACAGTAAATTATTTTTCTTTTTTTTCCTGATGGGGCCACAGTCTCTGCACCCTTTCTGCCCCCACCCACATCACAATACATTTCAAAGGAAGGCATTTTTACTTACTTAACACTCGCAACATAATCATCTCATGCTCTGTCATACATGCTGGATGCTATGATATTCCAGAACATTGAAACTATTTAATTTTATTTGGAAAAATAGAAATAGCACTTATTTTAAAGGTTTCTGTTGTTTTTGGAATCTGATAGGTTGGGGGAAAAAGGGCATTTCAGAAATTCAGGAT
The DNA here is from genome assembly GCA_013397135.1 of Pachyramphus minor. Taxonomy (NCBI): domain Eukaryota; kingdom Metazoa; phylum Chordata; class Aves; order Passeriformes; family Tyrannidae; genus Pachyramphus; species Pachyramphus minor. The sequence continues at coordinate 491,068 of VYXB01000020.1, read as the reverse complement.
ATTATGTGCAATAGAAAAACCTTCTTGCTTGCTTTCAGTTGCATAGTTTTTGGAAAAATAAATGCAACCTACTGCAGTGCTTACAGCCCAAGTGTTGCAGAACTGGACCAGCCTGAGAGAGCCAGAAAGTGAATCTGGCAGTGATCCATGGGGAAGTGGGACAGTCTCCTGTCAGGATCTGCATCATGAAGCTCACCTGAAAGGATGAGACAGCTAGAATTATCAGAGCCTCCTGTCACCTTGAAGGGTGTCACAGCACTGGTGAGAGAGAGGGGCATTTGTGGTTTTAAACAGCTTGCATCTCCCCACCAGTAACTGCAGAAGAGGTATAAATGAAGTCAGGAGGAGAGATGTGCTGTAGCATGTGAGCCTGTGGAGTTGTTGCCTAGTAAAAACTTCAGGAGTTTGAGAGGGAGAAGAGCTTAATGCATTTTTATCCTTAACCACCAGGGAAGTTGCTGTGTAGTAGAATGCTTACTCAGCAAGCAGACTCCTTTTCACCCCTTTAGACATCTCCCTGGCAGTTTCTCTTTGGCCTTTCAGCTCTGGTATGGTGAATAGTTTAATACACCTGCAGCCTTTATTTGGCCTTTCAGTGTGTGGAGAACTCAAGTGTATTAGGAAGAACTGTTCCACATGTTTTGGGAGGAAACATCCTAAGGTGCTCCCAGAGGTGAGTGACTTGGGTCAATACTGAGGAGTGGGACTGAGAGAGCAACAGGCTCAGGCATTGGAAATAACCTGGCATGGTTAAGTCATTTGCAGCACAGAAAAGGGAATGCAAGGAGAGGTCTAAGAGCTGTACTGAAAACAGAGGTATGCTGCAGGCTAATGAGCTAATGCAATCACGACCAGGTTGTAAGGAAGTTTGTGCTTTGTTAGATGATTTAGCATACACCAGCACACTTGCTGTATAAGAAAAATTAATGTTCAACTGTTTGGACACACTAGATGTCCTTGCTGACCTTTTTAGAACGTATTTGCAAAATGTGGTTTTACTGTTCTGATAGCAGTTTTAAAAAAAACCTGCCTTATTACTCTATCCAGATAACTATTTAAATAAATTTCACTTTGGTTTTTTGTATATAAAGGCAATAAATCCCATTCATTTTGCACATCCTGTCTCACCCCATCCTCACCCTTCAGCCCTTACCAGGGAACGGCAGATTGAATTTGCTCTTTGTGAAAACCTTTATTTGCAGAAGGACTTCACTAGAAAACATTTATTCTCTATGATATGCTATGAAAGTGTAAAGAGGTTTCCTAGAGCAGGCTTCATTTTAAGGTGTATTTTTATACAGGAATTAAGCCTTTTTCCAGTTGTACCACACCAGGACAGAGCAAGCCACTTCCCACACTTCAGGGACCTGTGATCAGCACTGCTTCCAAACTCAACCCTCTGCAGATGATGTTCAGATCTATGTACCCACCAGAACATGTTCTACTGATGCTCTGCATATGCCTTCCACAAGCTTTGCTTTTGCTTCTGTCCTTGAGTGAGCAAGGACAGAGGCAACTAAGTTGTGCCGGAAAATGTTTTAGTTCAGATTCTCAAATTTGCTTTCTTCCAAAATAAAACAAAGTGAAGTTGTCTGTGAAGCAGATGTCCTATGATGTGGTGGGTAGACTGCTGGTAGTTGCTGATGCAAGTGCAAGGGGAGCTTGATTGCCTTTGTGCATTAATCCTTTCTTCTCTCCTGTATGTGTTTTCTTTTTATCTGAATTGCACCACTATGGAATTATTTGCAGAATGGTACTCCATATATATGTGGGACTTTAAACCATAATTGATGCTGTGCAGGATGTCACTCAATCGATTTTATTTTGCTTTATTTTATATGTATTTTCCGGTATCCTGTACATTGCAGTGGGTGTGAAGATAGTATTTTAATATTTGTACAAAGTTTAATTTAATTGTTCTATGTATATAACTGCATTTCTAAATTAAAAAAAATTCTTTTGAAGTGAAGCTATAATTTCTTGTGGGGTTTTTTGTGTTTTTTTTTTTTTTTTTTTTAGCTGCTTAAGCCTTGCGTACTGGAAATCTAGCAGACCATTAATCAATATGTTACAGTAGTGCAATGCCTTCCATGGGAAGATCAGGATGAAGGTAAAGCTAGGGATGCTCAAATGGCTTGGGGAAGGGAGGTACAGAGTGGGTGCAGTCTTAGAAGGATGATCTGTTTCCAAATTCAAAAGCAAAGGCTGCCCTGGGTGTGCTTGCATGGAACTGTATGAGGAATGAAGTCAGGCTGGTTCAAGGGCTGTTCTGTGGTCACTCAAGTGCCACCTGGACCTGTTGTCTTGTCCTTGGTAGGGCCCTTGGGAACAGTAAGACAAGGGAGACTGGCCAAGTTGTTAATGATGGGAAAAGGTTTAAAGAGATCATGTATGGTATCAATGGATTTCAGAGAGGAAGAAGGGGTAAATATAAGTGGCTAATAAAATTGGAGTCTATATAAGGAGAACAGCATGTATAGGAAGAGAATGCTATTTTTTTGAGAGAAGATAGCTCTCACTGGTGAAATAATAACCCCAAGTGGGTAGCAGGGCAGTATAGGAGACATTAGAGAGATCTTACAAATCCATGGGTGTAGACAGTGCATGTCTGAATGCAGAGCTGAGGCTGGGTGCAGGCAGTGCTCTTTTCTGGGTAGTTGTGCTGCACTGGGAGGATGGCAGAAGCAGAAACTGCAGAGGAACAGACACCCATTGTTCTATTAGTGCGATATACAGTCCATTGCTATTGTTCCTGTCATTAACGTTTGCTTTGCTTTAAAGACCTACAGTAATATTGCTCTTTTAGGCAAGTGTACTAATGAATGTTCCTTTCTTTTAGTGAAATCTACTGGTAGTGTTAATAGGGGAGGGAAGGCGAGAGGATGTCCTTTTGGCCGACTCATTCAAAGCGAGGTCCTTAAAGATGCCATGAGATTTTTGTATACTCACATACATGATTTTTATCCTCTGTGGAGGAACAGCCAGGTTAAAGAGAATGGAAGGGGTGACACCTACCTTCCCCTCATTTTCCTTTGTTCCTAAAATTATACCTACACAAGCTGATTTTTACTGTAATTTTACCGTTGCAAAGCTGGAGCTCTGTGGCCTGTGCATGCATATGGGAGTCATTGGTCTTCACGAATTGCTTTTAAATTCTTAGTTTTTCACAGAGCCGTGGTGTCCTGCCACAGCAATTCTGGCAGCCAGGAATGTACCCTTCTTGATGTGTTGGAAGTGATTTGTCACCTCTGGCAATGAGAAATGACTGTGGAAGGCAAGCCCTGAGGGAAGGCAGCCTGAGGTGGGTGGTCTGGGCAATCTTGCCTAACGGTTGGCCCTTTGCCTGAAGGGCAAAAAGGCCGGGGCACACAGGGACATCTCCACTTCCAGAAAAGACCCCACCACTAAGCTGCTTTGAGAAACTTTTCAGGAAAGGGCATAGATGGGCTTCTGCCTTCACCAGGCATCCTGCCAGCTGTGTGACTGCACAGCTTGGCTCCCAAACAGGATATTCTGAACGGGTGGATTTCCCAGGAACACAAAGCCGTGAACATACCAGCCCCAGTACAAGCACGTGGTTTAACCCTTTAACAGGACCAAGTTCATCGGTCCTTGCCGTGTGATGCAGCGCCACCATCGGAAAGCTTTGTGGAAGGATTGCCTTATCAAATCATCCCTTGATGTATAGTGCATTTGCCCCTGCCTAGACCCTCCGCTGCATTAAGAGCTCCCCCAGCCACTGACCTGTTTTTAAGGATGTCATGAAATGCAATTCGCCCTCCCAAAAGCAGAAGAATGCCAGTAGGCTACGTGCCAACAAGCCCTGTATTTTGCAAAGCAAATGTTTCGCACTTCTCCTCACCTGCCAGGGCCATGCAGAGGCCCTTTACAGTGCTGGCATGGGAGAGGAGAGCAGGATCTGGCCAGCACACACTGCCAGGCCCCATGCCCCATTGGCTGTGGTAATGGGCAGAACTGCAGTGGTCTCTCAGCACCAAGAGGGGTGCAGGGGAAGGGATGGGCAAGCACAAACAATGGAATCCCCAGTTCTCTCTCTTCTCTTTTACAGGAGGATGATGTTTACCAGCAAACTCCTCACCTTAACCTTCAGTGAGACACAGACTGAGCTGAGCAGCCCTGAGTGTGCCTCAGCATAAGGTAGTTGTTCTTTGACAGCTCTTTGTCATCTGGCCCACACCATCCCCACAGTGGATCTGTGGAACACAGCTCAGGCTTTTCATGTCACATCCATAAGAAAAGACAGACTTTGAGGCAAGAGGGAACAGACTGGTGCCAACACGTTGCCATTCAAGGCACAAACGCCCTTGTCTCCCTGCTTCTCCAGGCATGCAGCTCAGATCTCCTGGCCACTCTTTTCAGGGTTGGTGTTTAGCAGCTCTGCCTGGTGTGCAGGATTTATATTCCAGGACCCTGAGGCTGGAGGACCCACTTCATTGGGCAGACAGGCTCTGTCCCCATGTCTGTCAAACCACAGAACACAGCAGCTCAGGGGCAATCAGGCACCCCTGGCTGCAGGGCTGATGCTCTTATGGAAGGAAGAGGGAGACCCTGTGGCCTGGAGCATCCTCTTGATACAGGAGAGCACCAAGGATGCCTTGGCAACGAGTACATGTCCTGTTCACTGGGTTCAGTGGCAGTTGGGGGTGGGAGAAGGATGTGTAGGAGAGCTGGCAGTGATGGTGCATGACCTTCCTTACAGGTCAATGGCAGCTGAGGGATGCTGTTAGTTGGACCAGGCAGAGCTGCTGGCTGCAGCTGGCACAGCTGCATATGCTTCTGCACTGGCTGTGCCCATCAGGCAGATCCTCCCTTAAGAGGGGCTAACATGCTACCCATATTTAGAAAATATATAATGTTCATGTTTAAACCCAATTTTAAGTCTCATGTTGAAAGGCCAAGGGCTAGATTTGAGAGTAGCAGAGTTTTCTAGGGAGCCAAAAGGGGAACCCTAGTACCCAAGGAATGATGATGCTGGGCTTCCCATCTCATGCTCCTGTCCCTGGGTGTTGCAGGGCAGTGTAGGGCTACCTGGGAGAGAACTCCAGTCTTGCACAACTTTCTTCCATCTCCCTGAGCTGCCTGCACAGGATGGCAGAAATATCCCTGTAATTGCTGTTTCCAGGAGACTTATCACAGAACCACAGAACATGCTGTGTTGGAAGGGACCCACAAGGATCATCGAGTCCAACTCCTGGCCCTGCACAGAACCATCTCCAAGAGTCACACCATGTGCCTGAGGGTATCATCTAAATGCTTCTTGAGCTCTGTCAGGCTTGGTGCTGTGACCACTTCGCCAGGGAGCCTGTTCAGTGCTCAACCACCCTCTAGGTGAAGAATCTTTTTCAAATATACAACCTAAGCCTCCCCTGACACAACTTCAGGCCATTCCCTCAGGTCTTGTCACTGGTCACCACAGAGAAGAGATCAGTGCCTGCCCTTCCTCTTCCCCTCATGAGGAAGTTGTAACTGCAATGAGGTCTCCTCTTAGTCTCCTCCAGGTTGAACAGACCCAGTGACCTCAGCCTCTCCTCATACGGCTTCCCCTCAAGGCCCTTCACCATCTTCATTGACCTCCTTTGGACACTCTCTGAGAGCTTGATGTCTTTCTTACATTGTGGTGCTCAAAACTGCCACAATATTCAAGGTGAGGCCGCCCCAGTGCAGAACAGAGCGGGACAATCCCCTCCCTTGACTGGCTGGCGATGCTTTGCCTGATGCCCCCAGGACACCGTTGGCCCTCCTGGCTGCCAGGGCACTGCTGACTCATATTCAACTTGCCACTGACCAGGACCCCCAGGGCTCTTTCCATGGCACTGCTTTCCAGCATCTCATTCCCCAATCTGTATATACATCCAGGGTTGCCCCATCCCAGGTGCAGAATCTGGCACTTTCCCTCACTGAACTTCATGTGGCTGGTGTTTGCTCAGGTTTGTTGAGGTCTCTCTGCAGGGCCTCCCTGCCTTCGAGGGAGTCAACAGCTCCTCCCAGTTTTGTGTCATCTGCAAACTTGCTTAGTATCCCTTCCAGTCCTGCATCCAAATCATTTATGAGGATGTTAAAGAGCACAGGGCCTAAGATGGAGCCCTGCAGAACCTCACTAGTGACAGGTCAGCAGTCTAATGTTACCCCATTAACTATTATGATCCTGGGTTCAGCTCTGCAGGCGTAGTTGTTATTATCCTACAATCTCTGTTTCCCCCATAAATGTAACTTGGCTCCAAATACTTGCTTCCTCTAGGAAGCTTTCAAATAGTTGATTTGTTACTGAAACTGTTCAGTATTTCTCTTACATTTCTCTAGTGCTTTTTTTCAACAGCCTTACAAGTAACTGGGAATTTTATCTTTGTGGCATCTCGGTGGGAAGCCCCACTCTGTCCCTGTTGATGGACGGGGAAAAAACCCAGAAAACTGAAGTAACCTTCTCTAGGTCACACCAGAGGCTGTGTTGCAGGTGGGGAAACAAATGCTCTTAATGATACCTTTCACTTGTCTTCTTCCAGATCTTTGCTTTAGCTGTGAGCTCATCTTTGTTCTGCATATGGAGATCCAGCTGTCACCCTGAGGGACAGCCCCTTTATTCCAGTGCAGGCTCTGCCTGAAGGGAAGGACTGCAATGGTGATTCAGAGATATTGATTCTCCTCATTATGGAAGCCTAATGCCAAGGGTAACACCTGCTACATAATCACTCTCATCTTATTCTGCCCTGTGGCTAATGGGCTTGAGATAAACCAGTCAGAGCCGTGCCCTGGGCTATGAAATAGAGGCCCTGCTGTTCCCAGCATAAGAAAGGTCAGTGGGGACTCTGGGAAACTATAGAGAGCCTCACTTTCTTCTTTGCTGTCTTTTGGCAGCAAAATTAGGAATTTCAGAACGAGGTGATAAAAATGCAATTTATTGGAGTGTGGGAGGTGGCACATGGTGCTGGGATACCTCTGAGGCGCTGGAATAAGGTTTTCTTGCTTACCAGTGCCAATAGGGAGTGAAATGCATTGCTGTTTTGATTGGTTTATCATTTGTTGAGCTGGTCCTGGTCCCTGTGAATTGAGAAGCAAGGATTTCCCCCTGTAATTGGCAAGGACAATTATGAGAGATCCAAAGAGGATAAACATTTCTTTCTTTGCTTTTCCCCCTGTTCTGCATTTGTGTGAAGTCATCTTTATTTTACACCAGCAATTACTTTTTGATGTTTTTGAGGACACCAATCACCATTGCATTTTGACCTTCCAACAGGAGCACAGACCCACCCAGCAGCATCTTACTGCCAACCCCAAGCTGTGGGGATAAGGAAGGGCTGTAAATGGGGAAGGGAAAGCAGTCTTTCCAGTCTTCCTCCAGCAGTGTCAGTGCTGCAACCTAAACATGATCTTTTGGGACATAGGGAGGTGCTTTGCCACCCAGTCTAATGACTGAGGTAAATACATTCTATAGACATGATGCAGTTCTGGGCAATTTATGCAGTTTCCTTTGAAATTCTGAAAAACACAAAATATTAGTTTTTTGTTTTTTAAAGTCCAAAACAATTTTTTTTTTTAATTATTGGGTTCCATGCCCAAGAAAAAGAAATTATTTAAAACTTTTATGTGTCTTCTTTTTAGTCTGGTGAGGGAGCAGGAGGATATTACTGCTTGAGGGGGATTCCCTCTCTCAGCTGCTTCTCAAAGAAAGCTTGCTTTGTTTTAGATGTTTTTCTTCTGCCTGTCTCCATAGAAAATATTAGGGTTATGGGGTCTGGTATTCATTATAAGTTCCCAACAGAGTAAGATCAATGAAACTTTAAATAAAGCAGCTGTGTGCCAGTATGTTACTTAGCTGTTGAAGTTAAAAAGATGCTTAACAAAAATAGAGCATTATCATTTGGTGAGGGTCCTTATTCCCTCTTTCAGAACCCTGCATGATGTTGTCTTGTGGCTGATGCTTCATAGTCACCCAAGGCAGATCTTGCCTGAATTTTTGTTTGTGTACCTACCTATCTACTAGAGCATGGAGCCTAGTTCATGAAGCACTCAGCTATTACATAGCCATGGCTACTTTTACCTTTGAAGTCAGGGGTGTCTGACAGTTCAAGCACAAAGGCCACTTTTTTCCCCCTTGGATGCGAAAAGAATTCAGTAAAACAAAAAACTCTAAAAAATAGAGAATTACTCTTTTTTTTTAAAGTAATTTTCTTTTTTTTTTTAATTTTTTTTTTTGAGCTTTGGTGAAAAAAAACCCCATCCAAAATAGAGCAAAATGAAGCCCCAGTGCAGCTGTCTGGAACACTTTAAGTTTCCCTGTACACAGTTTGGTCACTGCATGTTACACTCTAAGTGCAGAGCTTGGCAGTGTTTTCCCTGAGTCACTATTCTTCTCTGCCATGAAGCTGCCCAGAGAGCCAGTCTTTATGTCCATCTCAGTCAGACAGCTGAGCTAGGGTCATGAAGAGCACTTTTACCAGACAAGGGGGTTCATTTTCCTTCCTCTCTCAGCAGTGCAGCCCAGAGCAGCAGAGGCTGATAAGGCCAGCTTTGTAACATGAATTCAGCCCTGCCTGACAAAAAGTCCTCTGGGCTGTCAGGAGGTACCCTCCTACCAACAGATGAGGAGGAGGAGTGGGAGGCACCCACGGGAGCAGCAATATATTTAAGCATTGTGATAGTTACAGTTTTTGTCAGCTGTTACTGCAGTTGAGTCTAAGACACAGGAAAAACAAAAGAAAGGGCACACAAGAGCAATAAAATGATCAGAGACTGGAAGGACTTCCAAGGAAAGATGAGAAATACATGTATCTCAGCTGTGCAGGGACAGCTAAGGAGGTTGATACTACCAAGCAAACAGAACAGTCCCCAGGGAGGAAAAGAGAGTCTTTAGCCTACTTCAAGGACTTGTAACTCAATGTGACAGGAGGTATTTTGAAATGTAAATATAGGTTAAACAGACAAAAAAAACCCACTCCTTGTAATGTCATATGTTAAAGTGAGGTAATTTCCCACAAGGAGCAGCAGAAGCCCAGGCTCTTGGCTTGTTTGTATGCTGGGGAGGGGATGTATTTTCCTGTGCTTTAGGAAAGGCAGGGGGCAGTGGTGGGGAGACAGAGCAAGCACTGAACGATGGACTGACCTGCCAGGCTCTTTGTCTTCCAGCTTTCTGCCTGTCAGAAATAATGGCCTGTGCCTGTTACTTATCCTATGTGCCACTCAAAGCTTGAATAGTAACAAAAGAAAACTCTTCTGCTTGTGGATGTGCTGGGAATTAACAAACTGGGGATGTTGGAGGGTTATATAGCAGTATTAGACCCTTAGAACAGCTGATGTGGCTTTATTTAATGCACTGTGCAGCTCAGGGGGCTGCCTGAGAGATGCCTTGGGTGTTTCAGAGCTGTAGAAGTGGTGCCAAATAGAAAAGAGATTTGCACAATCGTGTCTTTTGTTGCTGGCCAACACATGGTCAGGACACTGTGTGTGGTGGCCAAATGCATAATTCTAGAGCAATAGGTGCAATATGTGCTTCTGAACGCATATGTGGGGGTTGGGGGGAGGGGAGAACAAATAGATAATGTGCCTATTCTCCAAAGCACTTAATCTTACTAGAACAATTTAAAATGTGATTTAAACAATAGACTTTCTAGCCATTGCATTCGTGAGCAAAGCCCTAAAAATGTCAGAACAAAGAATTCCTCTTCACCAGAAGGGATGTCCTCAGCTCAGTGCTGAAAATAGCACAGTCACTGATCTGAGTGTAGCATTCGGGAAGGCAGCTGCACAGTCAACATTTCCTTACAGGAGTTTATGCCAGTTCCTGTGCCAAGAGAGCAGGCATTTTGAACCAAGAGCTGTGGAAGGAGGAGAGTTAAGGCAAACAGATAATGGTTCACTGGCAGGATCAGACACCAGCACTGTTGGCCTTGTCCTCTGCAGTGTCTCAACAACCCTGCAGCACTTGCACTTGTTTTCTAAGCTGAAGCAGGAAAGTTCTGCTCCTCTCTGGCTCGAAAGGGAGAAGCCACACTCTGGCAGGTCCAGCACATGGTGCTGGCAAACCCAGGGCAGCACAGGTGCTGCTGGTGAAACATGTGGGGAAAAAAGCTTCCCCTTCTCTGGAGCAGGCAAATCAGGCAGCAGCTCTGCCACTGTCTTGTGATGGTCCTTGTGCCCAAACTCTGAGCTGGAGGAATGCTCTGTCTCTGTGATTGAATGTTAAGTTAAGTTTTGGCACCAGGTTAGCAGGATGGTAGATAATTAACCCAGACAGATGTGGGACTGGGAACCAGGCTGAGATACCAAGCCACTCCACGTGAACCTAGTGCCTGGCTAGAAACTTACTGGCCCATTTAACTAACCATATCAGTAAACTGCTGAAAGAGGCAAAGGTTTGATAATGCTGGTGAGTTCTGCGTGCTGCCTCTGCTTCCCTGGCCCCAGCTGGATGACAACCAGCCCTTGGATGCCCACTGAGGTGACTGAGAAGGGGAAGCAGCGCTGGAGACATCTCTGACCTTGGGTTACTGCAGCTTTGCACACTGATGTCAGGGCTCTGAGATTAAACTTGGTATGAGCTGACCCTACGCAGAGATTAGAATTCAAACAAATCTGTATGCTTAACAATTAGGAAACGCATGTGAAATCTTCCCCTGAGCCTTTCAGCTGTTGCACCCTGGGGACTGTTCCACCTCGGCCTCTATATTTACTGGTGTTGATCGCTCCTTAATGCCTGCAGATGAGAGTGCTTTGTAGCACCAAACACTCTCTTGCTGATGGAGTGCTTTTTGCAAAAGAGCATATGTATGAAGATAATATAAGCCAAAATCTGCTGAATCTTCTCGTACACTTAAACAACCTTTTCAGCACTTGTGGCTACAAGGGAAATACTCAGAGAATTGTCTTCTTGAGGGCTTGGCTGGCTAGCATTATGAGTTTGGGGAAGGGTGAACTCCTGTGTCCTCACTAATTATTCTACCTTTATGTTGTTATACTTGTCACATAGATCATGGTCTGGTTTAAAGCTCAAGGGCCTGATGTTAAATGGTGGCATGGTGCCCAGAAGGGAAAGAGCACTTCAGATGTCTCTCACGTGGACATGGTGAGATATGGATCTAGTTAGCACCCCTCTGACAGCAGAGCCCTGTCAAGGGGAAAGAATGAGAGTTCAAGTTAAAAAAACCCCAGAATAGTTTCTATTACAGTAGCCCTGAAAGTTGAGTTGGTACAACAGGAGGAGATAGAGCAGAAAGTATAAGAAGCTGGGAGCAGAAACCTCCTGAAACAAGTCTGTCACTGAATTGACTGTAGCATCAAATCATATCTATAGAAGACCATTATACCTGTATCTTTAGGCAATATGAAAAGAAAGACCTCTGTATTGGTATGACTACTTTTAAAGAGTTATAATGCTTATATACACATTTCAAAGTATTATAGTCGCATAAAAATTCCTTGCAAGCTAGCCATAATTGTGGTATGGTTAAACAGTCATGAAATAACTGCTTGGTTTTCAGCAACATCTGTCAGAAGGCTGGAGGAACCAGGATGTCATACATCTATGTAAGTTTTGTCCTTTCTACTTTGTGTTTTAACCTGTAATGTGACATCTGTTTTAAACAGTTTCCTGTGATTACAGCTTAGTTACAGTTTTCCTGGACTGTGCAAGTATATGGTATAATGTTTTAATGTTGTTTTTCCTTAGTGTCACAGTTGCCTAAAAATAAGGACTAAAACCACCAGTGATGGGACATATACTATCCTCCCCAGACTTGAAAAGCATGTGAAAAATAGGTGAGATGAACATGATAAGACACAGCATTGTGGGGGCTCCAGTGAAAATGTGGAAGGCTCCAGCCTTCCACAAAGGTTTGACCTCTACTCCTTAAAGATAGCACAAAGCAATATATACTGCTCTTCATGAACTGTGTGGCTTTGTGAGGTAATGAAACTGAGGTTATTGTTAAATCTTACTTACCTTACTGTCGTTCTGCTGTTCACTTCATAACTTGACCCTTAAATATCACACCCACTGTTGCTATATCCCAAAATAGGTTTTACCTGTTTCTGCAATGTCAGTGTATATACTGAGTTATTTTCAGATTGCAGTCTGCTTTAGCTCAAGCCTTTACAGGCACTGCTGCTTCCTAAATGGGCATTTCTGGTTTCTACTGGTGGATCAGACATAGTCTGCCCTTGTTGTTGAATCATTCCTTTGGTTTCTGAGACTCATTTCAAATTTTTCTTCATGCCTTCAGAGTGTTTGAAACTTCCCAGCTGATTCATCTGCATGTTTTAACACTGCATACTCTAATTTGTTTAACAAATTATTAATGCAGGTGTTGAATGATCTTGTGCTAAGAAGAGGTCCCTGATTCCCCAAAGGAATTGTCCCCAGGTTTGTCAAGGAGCTATTTTGAATGCAAACTCTGAAAAAGTTGTGCTTTCAGCTTGGCATTTTCCTATTTGCTTAAAAAAATGGACTAAAATATTTATTATAGCCAGGTTTAATACTTCTCTCTTCTTCCCCCTTGCCTGATAGTTTAGTTATTCCAGTAAGGAGTATTGGATTCACTTGAAACAGCTTGTTCTTGACTGCCTGCTTTGTTGGCATGAGCAGCTTACCAGTTTGCTGAATGAAAGTATAAACTGATGATTTAATCTTTTGTTCCACTGCCTGTCTGACCTTTGAAGTCTGCCAATCAAAAAATCACTCCACCACCAGGAAATCAGGCATTTGGTACAGTGCTAGAGATCTCTCAGAGATGGTTCATCAGTTACTTCATGGAGTTTAAGGATTAAAAGTGCTGTCTGCTTGAGAAAATGTGAACTTCCTTAATTCTACTTTTCCCCTATTATGACCTATGCTCTTCACACTCTTTTTAAGGTGAATACTGTGCCTCAGTTAAGCAAAAGGTAAAGATGACGTGACATGATCTGCAATCTGCTCTCTGCTGAAAACAAAAACTGTTGCCAATGTTAGTCCCTGGGTCTGTGTAAACAAAGAAGATGGTTTGTCAAAACAGAGACACAGTATGCTTTAAGCTGCTTGGAAATGTAATGGCAGACCATGGCCATGAGTGCGGTGGTTGTGTTCAAGGGTACATCTAACATAAAGTTAAACTAGAAAGGGCCTCCAGTGGCTTTTAGGAAAGGTCTGAAAGAGCCAGGCGAGGAAGGACACATGATCCTGCAGAAGATCTCCTGTTACCCTCTGAAGATTTATAAATATCTTTGAGCCCATAAGGTGTTTTTGTAGCAGTCTACAGCTTGCTCTCACAGTGTTTTGAGATTTCCTCATCTGTTCACATTCAGTGTCTAAACACACTGAGCTGGTGTAAACTTGTTCTGATCATTCAAATATTAACCCAAGGAGGAAAAAAATTAATCTTCTCCACTTTGTACCTGTTATCTTCATGTTGGACCAGGTTCCAGCTGTCCGTCTGCAGCTGGCCTAAGTTCTGCATAAAAGCTAACCTAAACTTTGTTGCACTTACTAGATAATGTAAAAAATGTGGTGGTGGTAATGCCTTATCATTGTCAAATCTCTACTGGTGTGTGATCTGATGTGATGATGCACATTCTGATGTCAATCTGCCTTAACTGCTTCACACAGTGGCAAACTGCAGAGTCATAGACAGCGCCTGCTCCTTATCCTAGAGGGGGTAATCAGTTCCTGCCTCTACTGCTTTTTCCTGAGCCACAGCCATTAGCACAGCCCTGAACAGACTCACCGGAACTCAAAGGTAAAGTCTGCAACTTCCGTGATGAGCTACAGATCTCTCTGTACCTAAGGTACCTTCAGGACTAACTAAATACTGCTACTGAGGTACAATTAATAGGATGTTAGGTTTTATGTTTGGCTAGGAAAGATGAGCGTGAGGAACTATATCCAAGGAGTTCTGGCAGGAGCCAGCTCAAACGAGGCTGGTTTGGCAGGGAAGATCTGTTTGGACTGTGGAAGAGTAGACCTCAGTCATGCTCCCTAACTCTCCTGACTGCTCAGTAACACAGCACCAGTGCAGCATATTTCATGCTAAATTACACACTGGTGAAAAAAAGAGCTCTACTGCTAAACATATTTCTGGGTGGTGGACAAGGACTCTGAGCCTGATACCAACATATAAGGAATCTGTATTTTTAGATTTAAGTAATTTGAAAAGCTTAGCTTTCCTGAAAGTTGGAAAAATAGAAAAAAAAATAATAAAACAGTGACAAACTTATTTCTGATGTCTATTATTCTATTATTTCTACGTAAATTTCCATTTTCTTTTTCCAAATATTTTGAAGAAAAGCAATTGGTGCTCAAAGATTAAATTCTCTATTTATTTTTGCCATCTCCTTGAGACTTTTGTAAAGCAGCTCTTGAGGCCTCATTGCTGCTACTTTTACAAGAGCTACACTTAATCTAGCAGTAACAGAAATATGTTAGTTTAGTTAGTCATGGGAAAAAAGGATAGAGTAGGTGTACAGTAAAGGAGAAAGTAAAGAAAGGTAGAGGGAATTAAAATGGATAACCTTTGTGAAAGTAGTAACAAATATATTCACCAGTAGGAGAGGATGCAAGCTACATTTCTGCTTCCATTCACAGACCTCCTGCAGAATGAGGCAAGTGCTGAATCTTTGGATATGTAGCTTATCTAGCAACTTCACTGTGAATCTAAGGGATGGTAGTTTTTTTGCAGAGGGTCTTCAGCAATGGCAGGTAGAGTCTCTGAATTGGAGCCTCTACTTTGAACTCTCTCACTCCTTCTTTTTTTTCCTGTTTCCTGCTCCTTCCTGGTTTAAAGCTTTCTGTAGGGTGAGAGCATAGAAACTTCTTGTCTCCAGAGCATCCTCCAGCACGTTATGCCAGAGGTCTACTACCAGTTAGTGATGAACCACCTCCTTTCAAGTCCTTGACTTGGACTTCATTAGTTTAATTTGATGACCTCTTTTTTTTTCTTTTTTTGATAAGAGATGGCAAAGAGTTAATCCCTATCAACTGTTTTTCACAAGCAGTACCAGACATTAATAGTGTCTGGGTGGGACTTTGTTTCATCTTCATTTAGTCTTCTGCTGCCACATGACCTTTTCGCTTCCAAACAGCAACTGTATTTACCTAGTTACCTTGATGAATTTACGAGGAGGATTTTAGCCTGCTTGTGTAAAAACCAGAGTTGCAGGGAACATAGGAGTGTGGATAGTGGGCTAGCCAGAAGCAGTAATATCAACGAGTCCTATGTGGTCTTCAAACAACCTCAAGCCAAAGGGAGAAATACTCCTCCCTCTTTACATAAATCTCAGAGAAACTAGGTAGGAATGAGATGTGCTTACTCATGACCCTAACATGAGAAGCCCATGTGAGTAAAAGAGCTGACCTTTATGTCAGTAACAGACTTAGGTAACACAGGAATGTTTTAAAGAGCAATTGTTGTCTCCTAGATCCCCTCCCGATTTTGCTTCTTTTCTCCTGATGTTCAGATAATGACATGCAGAGAGGAAATTACTTCTTTGCATTAACAAGAATATGGCCTCTTAGGCTGCAGTTTTGCACTACTAAAATGAACAGCTCTTCCTTAAAAGAGCATTCCTACCCCTTCCTGTTCTCTCTGTTCAGTGCTAACCTTATTTTCATCCCTCTACAAGCTGGTTTTCTGGGAGTTAAACCTTCAGAAATCTGCCTGCTGCCTTTTCCAGTACTAGTTTTTGCTGGTTTAGCTTTGTGCACAAGCTCACTGTGCAGACTGGAGAACACCAGTGTTGACAGGAACAGAACTGCATGATCCCAGGGCGGCACCTGTTAAAGCACTGTAACGCTTTATGAAATTAGCAGTGTTAAGTGTTAGACAGCACATTTGAATGTATCTTCCTCGGCAGGCAAAGGCTATGATCCACAGGGATAATCACAGGCATTGTCTTTCATTGCTCAGAGTCCTCTCTGTACTGCAGATTCTCTTATGTGCGCATCACCCTGGCTTTTGTCATGGATGCAGCTGCTCTGCAGCATGGAAATACGTAAGAGAAACACAGGCGATGCTGACAGTTGTCCTTGCCAAACACAGTAGCCTTTCTCATCATTGCCTGTGTGCAGCAGAAATCACTTTCCCAATCTGGGGATTCTGCATGCTATTGCAATTTCAGGAGTGAGTGTGGGGGCAGTCATGTAAAGCTATGATGTCAGTGGCATCACGTGCAATACTGTTCCAAGGAAATTTGCGTCCGTGACTAAGCATGAAAAAGAGAAATTCATCCCATAGAGATCATTAATAACAGACCCTGGGTCTTAGTGTTATTAATAACAGACCAAAGATGGGCCAAAAGGGGAAGGCGCAGGCGGTAGAAGTCAGGGCAGCATGAGACTCCAGGTAGCATGGGATTCCAGGTGACAAATCAGGGAAATACTGTCAAAAGGATAAACTATCTTCATCTAAATGCACCAAAACGGGCAGCCTGATGCAGCTACAACTGCGGCCTCTTTGTGTAAAGCCAGCTGATCCACAAACTGTGGATCAGATCTGTGGATTTGGCAAGGTCAGAGTAAACCTATCAGATCTCTGTCTGTATTGGTTCCAAACGAGGATGCAAGCACATCAGGAGCACCCCACATACTTTTCACCTCATTCTTTGCTTATCATGGCCTGTTTCTGCAAGACCTTGCACCCGCCTGGCACACAAGCACAGCACAGCTTTTTACTGTTGTGCACTGTATGAGTAAAAAAGCCCCGATGGTTGTGTTTAACGCAGCAACTCAGCTTTATGACAGCCCCGTGCTACACTTCACTGCAGCCTCGGGATTGTTTACGCCTTCCCCGAACGCCAAAATGGCTTCCTCAGAGTGAGCGAGGCCGCGACCCCGCCCTGTCCTGGCTTCCCCGGGGGGCGTGGCCGACTTCTGGGCCAATGGCTGCGCGGGGCGGCGGTGACGCGCGGGGCCACCTCCATTTCCAGGCGCAGCGCTGTTGTTGCGCAGCAGTCGGAGCTGATCGCCGGACGGGTAGGACGCACCTCCGAGTGTCCAGCGCAGCACACCACAGCTCGCACTCGCGCCCGGCTTGGTCCGCACCGAGACCCGAAGCACAGGTTCGTGACAGCCCCTGCGCCTTCCCTGCGGAGGGGGACGCGGGGAGAACTCAGCGGGTGGGGTGCGCCGCAGGGCACTTGTGCCGCCTGCCCAGCTGGCGCATGGCGCACGGCCGGCGTTTTCCCTGCGCCGATTCGCTCGGTGCGCGCTGCGGCGCGGTTGATGCCGCGGCCGGGTGCGGCACGGCCGCCATTTTGTGGCGGAGAGATGGCGTTCACTTTCCTTCCCCGGCTCGGGGGGCGCGGGGCCGCGGGGAGAGCGCCGCGCTCCCATTGGCGCGGGCTGAGGCGGTGTCCACCCGGCTCTCTCCCATTGGCCCGCGGCGGGGGAGGGGCCGGCGCGCGGCGCAGTGNGATGCGCAGTGTCCCCGCAGCAGCACCGCGCACACCCAGAACGCAGACAGCCATGAGCGGCTGCCGTGTCTTCATCGGGAGGCTGAACCCGGCCGCCAGGGAGAAAGATGTGGAGCGGTTCTTCAAAGGTTACGGCCGTATCCGCGACATCGACCTGAAGAGGGGGTTCGGGTTTGTGGTGAGTACGCCCACCGTCTCCTCCCCCTTCCCTAGCCCTGCAGGGTCCCTTGTCCTCGGTGTTAACTCGCATTTGATGTGCACGACGCTACTCCTAAAAAAAAACCTATTAACGTGCCTAAGGAAGCATGCTGCATGACAAATAAGCATCTTGTCGTTTACTGGAGATGTAATACCTTACTTACGCTTTTGTTGTGGCGTTTTTGCAGGAATTTGAGGATCCGAGGGATGCAGACGATGCTGTCTATGAATTGGATGGAAAAGAGCTTTGCAGTGAGAGGTGAGGTATCCTATTTCATGGATTCATCAATTTTAGCTCGTGTTGCATAATCAGTACTGTTCAAACGATTTTGTGTTTGCTTGGTCCATGTGTCATCTTCACCTCTCTCCCACCCCATTACTATAACAGAAGAATTACTATAAGAAGAAAAAATGTAAACATGTGGTTTTCCGTGTTTTTCTTTTGCCAGGGTGACAATTGAGCATGCCAGAGCACGCTCGAGGGGCAGAGGCAGAGGGAGGTACTCTGACCGTTTCAGTAGCCGCCGGCCGCGCAGTGACAGGAGGTATGTGTAGCTTTGAACTGAGGCAGTTTAAAAAAAGAAACACTGTGGGCTCATCCTATCCAAGAGCTTGAGCTGGAATGAGCTATGATGTGGCAGTAGGAGATGGAGGATTACGGAACTGCTCACATACGCTTGTCATCTTTATGCTCCCTCCTGAAAGTACTTCCCGCCTGTCCTAGTTTGCCGGGGTCGTTACGTAGTTCAGCTTGTGCTAATGATGATACGCCAGTACCAGCTCTTAGTACAGCCTTAGTTAATATTAAAAAGGTTATATACTATTTACTGATAAAAGTCTTTAATTGTTTATTTCCAAGCAGAAATGCCCCACCTTTAAGAACAGAAAACCGTCTCATAGTGGAAAATTTGTCTTCCCGAGTCAGCTGGCAGGTTTGTTGAAACATGATTAACTATTTGACTTCATTTAAAGGATATGTTGTTTAATGTAGTTACTTTGTAAAATAATTAATTAAAATTAAATCTAACTTATTAAAATGTTTATGTAATTAATATGATTTTTAATGTAATATAAATATTTTGAATGAAAACTAGTTAATTTAAATTTATAATAATAATAAATTTATATATTTGAGGATATATATTTACTTTTTTCTTGTTTTTTAAAATCCATTTTAACCACATATTAAACCCTTTATTTGCCAGCCTATCTGTGTCGTTGGCCTTATGACGAGGAGTGCCTGTGGGTTATCCTAATCGTTCTGTCTTGGTCACTCTTGGTCGGGCCTGGTTGACTTTCCAGTCAGCTCCTACAATGTCACTTGGCCACCTCTAGATCTGTGTTTGCCGGTCTAGACGTAATCGATGCACTCCTTAAAGTGCCACATTGCAGCGATCCCAGAGCGTTAACGAGATCTGATTCCTAAGTTGAGAGCTGTTCTTCCTGTAACGCTTCCGAATAACGAGGTCCTGGTCGAAAAGAGTTGAAAGATACGAAATTAGGTGGTCGTTGGAATCCTGATCGCAGTAAAGTGGTCCTTGGTGACATCAAGCATAGAGAATGTCTGGATCCATCCATAGTCTCCTGATAGGGAGGGCAGTGCGATTAATGGCTTCCATCGACTGGGTAGTGTTCGTCAAGTGGGTGGCGAAGAGCCAGTCGGGCATATGTCATGACGGTATCTCCGGTCGCTTAATGCAGTTTGCTGCTTGGCTAGCCTAGGGAATTGTTAATGAAGGTAAAGTAAACTATATTTTTAATGACATATGGGGCACAAAATAATTGGCGTTATGTAAATGTAATTCTGTATTCTTATAAGATTTGTAATGTAAATGGAGACTGAAATAGTCCAAAAATATATGGGTAGTATTTCACACTCAGTCCAATATGTATACAAATGTGCTGCTTTATTTCTTTCTCTCTCTCTCTTTCTCTCTCTCTGTTATTTAATCTGTAAAATCATTGTAGACTAATACTTACCTTAATGATAAGACACTTTACTAGCATTTTGCTTAAAGCAATGTGCTTTTTTTCATTTATTTCGTGCCCTGATATAGATAATTCAGTATTGATAGAATACAAGTATGGCAGTTGCCATGTTTGTGATTTACCTAACATCTTCTCTTTCAGTAGTCATAAGATTCTTTTGTTTGTTTTAAACTACTTTTGCATAGATAAGTATTAATTTCACTTCTGTGCATAACATAAGTGGTCTTGTGTTAGGATCTCAAAGACTTCATGAGACAAGCCGGGGAAGTAACCTTTGCAGATGCACATAGGCCTAAGTTAAATGAAGGGTAAGCTTCTCCAATCACCTCTTGAAAGCTGTAGAGTAACACCTTCATGTGTGACATTTGGGGAGGGAAGCTGGCTACTTTCAGTGGCAGCAGCTGTTCATGGTTTAATTTCACTACCCTTTGAAAATGCATTTGGTATTTGGGGAGTGGAATTTTTCATAGTTCAGTGATGACGAGGGATATTTACACTAAGGAGTATGTTTTGCTGTTTGGTTTTGGGTTTTTATTTTTTTCCCCATTTTTTCACTCTTGTAAATTGTGCTTGTGTTCATAAATACAATAAATACTTGTAATAGTGAACTGTGTATTTAGGGATTTTTTTTCTGTTTTCTGTAGGGTGGTTGAATTCGCCTCTTACAGTGATTTAAAGAATGCTATTGAAAAACTTTCTGGTAAAGAAATTAATGGGAGGAAAATCAAACTAATTGAAGGCAGCAAAAGGCACAGGTATGGATTTCTGTTTTCTTAAATAATGCTTAAATATTCTTGGAGAAAGCCTTGAAGTCAGTGACCAGGCAGCTGAACTGGAGCCGGGTGAATTGCCTGGTTATTGCTGTGGTCCATGGGGTTTCGTTGCTCACACTCTTGCTCTTTGTTTCCTCAGTAGGTCCAGAAGCAGGTCACGGTCGCGCAGCAGAAGCTCATCCGGGTCTCGTAGTCGTTCTCGGTCGCGCAGCCGCAAGTCTTACAGCAGGTCACGGAGCAGGAGCCATAGCAAGTCTCGGTCAGTTAGTAGATCTCCAGTGCCAGACAAGAGCCAGAAACGTGGTTCTTCCAGCAGATCAAAATCTCCATCATCTGTGGATCGGCAGAGATCTAGATCAAGGTCCAGATCTGTTGACAGTGGCAACTGAACTATAAGTAACTTGCCTTGGGGGCCCTTTTTTAAACCATACTTGCTAAAACTTGTGGTAAGTATGTGACTTTCTGTGGGGAAGGGTTTGGATGGGGAGGGGGGAGGGATGGGAGAACTTTGTAGATGTGGACCATGGTGGGAAGGGTTATTGACTAATTGTATTAAATGTTTTTTGATAACCCTTTTCTTGCTCACATTTTTTTGTGAATGTCTGAAGTGTATAGTTTGTGTATATTGGCAGAGCTCTTTATAACTAAAGCAGACAAATTTTTTTGTACTCAAAAGTCATCTGAACGCTTACAATTCGCAGTATATTCAACTGTGAATAGCAACTCAAAAACATTAGTTTAATATCAAATTAAACTAATAGCTGTAGGCATCCAAGAGCTCTATATGTGCTGTACATAAAGCTTTATTTCAGAGGGTATTTTTTTGTGCTTTTGAGACATTGTTTCAGTTATAGGTCAGGAGATAAGTGCTGGTTGGTACTGGTAATAAAACTTTATTTTAAAATATTTTCATTTAATATGACTTGCACTACACTAAGAAAATGCCCATTTCACTGCCCTGTGGTAATAATATTCTATGAAGCACTCTTAATTCTTGATACCTAAGAATGAAATAGCTCAAATAAAGTATAAAGAAACATTTCTGTGCCTAATTTGTTCTTAGTGTTAATAAAGTGTTTGTATCTGCATTATTAAAATGTTTCTTAAAGATGGGTCTGTGGCAAAGTGATGACTGTCCTGAGTGTAGGGGAGAAGTGATGTCCTTTTAAATACATCATGCAATGTCCTTGGATGTCTGTGTTCTGAAGTAAGAACAATTATGTTGTCACTGTTCATAGCAAAAAGTGGAACACGAGTCATTTAGCTTTTAATCACTTCGGATAATAAGCGTGGAATGTTAAAGATGGATGTAGTCAGCATACTTCATTAGTGTGTGTGTGTGCAGATGCTTTTGAGAACATTGAGAGAAACCATTTTTATAGGCGTTAGTCCTTGTTCTGGGGCAAGAGGCATTTTTAAGTTGGTGGGTGGGAGTGCAGCAGTGGTACCCTGAGGTTTTGTGTTTTAAATGTTTGTACCTTGTTAGGGGCAGCAGTTCTCTGCAATCCCTGCGTTTCTCAAGCCCTCACCCAGAAGAGACTTTAAATTTAAAAATAATGTTTTCTTTATCAAGTGCTGTACAAAGCTATTCTAGTAATCTGCTGAAACCTTTAAAAAGATCTTTGTAACCTAGGCTGGGATTTGGTTAGATGGTAGGAGATGCAAGGGGATTCTTTTCAGAATGAGGTCTGGCCTCTGCAGCCCTGCTGCCTTCTCTCTGCTGTTGCAAAGTCCTTGTGTACACAGCTAATAGAGGGAGGAGCTTTTGTGCCTTGTTGATGGGTCTGTTAAGGTGGCAGTGTACCAGCTGCTGCTGGGAGCAGGCATGGAGAGGGGCTTAGATCCATAGTTAACTGGATTGTTACTAGTCAGCTTTGGGGAATGGGAGGCTTTATTCTCAGATGCTGGATTACTCCAAGAAGTGTGGAAGAAAAGGGCTTTAACTTCTGGGGATAAAGGCAGCATTGACATGGGGGTGGAAGGTTAGCTGTGCTGAGACCTTGAGTAAGTTGATCCTGCTTATTTGGGTTGATGATGGATATCCATGTCCAAGTGGGACATGGCTTCAACTCCAACCCAAGTAGCTGAAAGCACCTGATGATGGGAAAGGGGTGGGCTGTCATAGTCTTCTCTCTCTCAGGCTAAACATGAAATGCTGCCTGCTCTATAAATAGTTCTGAATTCTGTTTCTGAACTGCACCGCTTACTTGCCTTGCAAGTGGGATGGTGTCTGCTCCCTGGGGAGCTGGCTGTTGTGATGAGGAGCTTCCATTTTAAACTCCCAGGCTTTGCATTATGGGGGATTATGTTGACTTCTGGCCAGAAATGATTGTGTTATTCAGTGTAAGTTCTTGGTATGAGACTGTTTATCCTTAGTTAAGATGGATTATTTGAGTTTACAATGTGTACTTCGGGCACTGGAGGTGTTAATGCCAACCTTCAGGAGTACTGCTGTGTGTAGTGTGACCATAGCTGGGTGGTGGTCTCAGGTGTGGTGTTGAGTGCATTGATTGATGAAAGGAGACACGTTCAAGGTTCATCTGTTCTCAGAGGTGCAGCTTGCTGGCACTGACTCAACACACTAAGGCAGCCATGGTCATGGTTTTTGTGGCCTGTGCTGTGTGGAGAGAGAGAGTGTTGCTCAGGGTTTGGAAGATGGGAGCGACCAGCAGTCCACAAGCTGCTTGGCTGCGCACTGAATCTTGCTGGTTTCTGCACAGAGAAGCTTTCACACCTCGTTTTGGGTCTTTGTTAGACCCAAACTTTGTTAGAGGAATTACATTAATCATGAGTGATGTCTTCAGCAGCCCCTTCCAACATGTGCCAGTGGGAGAGTTACAGGTAAGTGAAATTCAAAAAGCGAACTGATATGGGCAGTGATTTTCATAGAGGCAAAATGGGGGGCAGTCACTTGGGACCATGGCCCTAAATTGACTCAAAGGGTTGTCAGAATGACTTGGAAGTCACCGAATGTCTCATTTCTGGTCTGGAAGGGAGAGGCTTAGTCTGGAGCAAGGTCTTCGGAAAACCATGAGGTGGGTGCAGTTAGTTCTGTGGCAGTCCCTTTTCTTTGGTGTAAAATGAGCATATAGATAGAAGTCCTACACAAAACTGCTGGAGACCTGCGAGCTGGCTGCAGAATGTGGAACTCAGAGGGTTGTGATAACAGCTGCTGCAGAATCCATCTATTGTTTCCCTGGTTTCCCACTGTTTCTGCAGGTCTTGACACCGGTTTCATTTCTTGAGCAATAACTGTCCGCACCTGTACAGATCACTTATGCTGCATCTGAAGAAAGAGAAAAATGTGAGAATAAACAGTTCTGAAACTGGTTTATGGAAAGATTGTGACACAGCTACAATTGGTACTGCTGGGTGATTTAAAGCAAGGCGGAGGAACTTGAAACTCCTTCCAAAAGACTGAAGCCGTGTAGTTTCCAGGGATTTATGATTCAGAGCCTAGAAAGCCACCTTTTTTTATTGTAGTCTCATAACAACCTGCGTGGCTGTTTCGAACGTCAACTGCTTTGCACTGAAGGCATACCTGAGGATCCAAATGAGGGCAGGTTTTTTTCCCCATTAGCAGTTACCCTTTGGCGTAGCTATGAAATGTAGTAAAGTGATCCTGCAGCAGCTCTGTAGCAGCTACTCTGCTGCTGCCTTGTTCCCAGGGACTGCAGAAAGCTGGACTGCAAGCATCAGAGGGGTGACTGGTGGAGGATCTCATTAAGCAGTGCGTTCTTCAGCCATCATTGCACATAGCTGAGCTTTGGCATTATGGACCTGCTGAAGTTGGAGAAGAATCTATACCAATATTATTTTTAAATTAAGTTTTGAGTGCTTTTCGTACTTTTCTAGCAAAAGATCCAAGTGTTTCCTTCCATCAGCTGCAGTACGTGGCAGTTCTGTCCTCTTCATCCTCCCCCCACTCCAAAAGTGACACCCTTTAGAGACTTGTTACTGTAAATTGGCAAATAAGAAACGCCTAAAACTCAATTTGTGAGCATTAGCAGGCAGGCATTCCTTTATTATCAGCACTGAACACACAGGATGATAGCTCCTCTGATTGTGTATGTCCCATTCTTGGCTTACATGTTCAGTAAATGTCTTACCCACTCACTACTTACAAAGTTCACACATGTTAATGAGGTATTTCCGTTTCTCAGAGACACCACGATGACAAAGAGGACCATGACAAGGATTGCATTCAGGACTTTGTCCGTGACCTGTTGGCCAAATGCAAACAGTGGTGCCACACTGGTCAGTGAGGTTCTTTGCATGCAATCCCGACTCCAAAACTGTGGGCTCTCAAAAGCTCCCTCGATTTTGTTCATCCTACTGAAGGGTTTAGAGGTCCCTTCTTCTGTATATGGCTGGGAAAGTGAAGGAAGGCTTGAAGAATTCCAAATAGCATTTAATTAATGCAAGCAAAACATGAGCTCTCAGGACACTGCCCTTACCCTTCAGCAGCTGTTGAAAAGGAAATCTGTTTTTAAAGCAATCAGCCATGAACTCCATTCACTTCAGGAAATATGCTGTGCAGTTTATGTAGTTTCTGCTCTGGTCTCCCATCTCTTCCACCATCCATCCTCACAATGAGAATGAGAACTAGCTGGTGGGAGCAAAATGGAGACCTGTTCAGAAGTTGTAAAGACAGGCGCTTCATACAAAGGCAAATGAATCAGAACTCTTGTCCACAAGATATTGGTAAGGCCAGTGCTTAAAAAACATGATGTGTCCAGGGTACTTTGTTTCTAATGAGGGTTATAAAATACTTATCCTTCTGGCCATAAATCAATGTCTTGATAGGAGGTCTAGGAAGAAACTTCTTCCATTGGTGAGTCATTTCTTTGGTAAATTCTTAGGGGCCTTCACGTGTCTTTTCCTGATGTGCTAAGTCAGACACGGTCTAGAAATTTTTTGGTTGTATATAGGAATTAATTCTGCAAGCCTTAGTATCCAAAATATTATTTTGTCTTTAGCGTTGAGGGGATGTTCTGCATAGTAGGAGCCTCAACTGACCTCTGCAGTGCGGGGCTGTGCTCAATGGGCACAGCAGTGCTGCCTTCAGCATCATGATCCAGCTGGGGCTGCAGACATCACCTGAGCTCTCCAAGAAAATCCAGATAGGCAGCTTTTACCCACCCCTGAGTGGTACCTGCCTTGTACTTTCAGTACAAGGCTGCATGGCATGACATGCACTGAGTGCTCTGGCGTGGAGGGAAGCAGGAGCTGGGCAGCTGATGCTGGGGCAGGAAGAGGGACTAGAAAGGTGGTTGATCATCCAGCTGCTGCAAGGATAACTGCTGGTCATCCTGCCACCACTCCAACCCTGGCTGCATAGGGGATGTGCTTCCCTATGCTTGCCATGCTAGGGAATGGCACATTGCCTGCCCTGTCCTTAGGCACCATGCTTCCTGATCTCTTCCTCCAGATTTTGCCTTCATTTAAGACATTTATTGCCTTCAAATTGTCCCTAGGTCCAGGGAGAGACCTGAGAAACATAGAGAGCTGAACACATTAGACTAGAGCAAAGTGAATGCCATTACCTCACATGCCTGTAGATACAGCTGTAAGAGGCTTCAGCCAAATCACCCGTTACTCCATCCCTTCCTGCATGAAGTTGGTGAGTGATAGCACTCTATAGTCCTTCTGCATCAAGATGGTGTTTGCCCTTTGGTAGAATCCTGTCCTCTGCTTGCAGAATATAAAGCCTGGGTTTAAAAGAGCCTCACAGATAGGTAAGTTGTTGTAGGATAGTTGTATTACAGCACTGGGGAAGGGATTTTAATCAGGAAGGTTTGCTGCCCTATGGCTGAGTTCTAAGCCCTTTGTTGAAGGGCATTTTAATGCTGCAGTAGCACATCCATTGCTCCTATTCATCTGGGAGCTTAGTAGGCTCAGCTTCTCCAGCCCTATTGCTCTGGAAACACTGCTGGCAGCAGGAAGGAATGTTGGAGTTGGTCTCCCTGTTCCTCCCCACTTGCTCTTGCTTTGGTTGGGAACTTTGTTTTCCAGGCTGGCAGCCAGGCTAGAAAAGCCCCAACAACAGCTCAGTAGCCCAGCATGGGCATCCCTCATCACTTGAAGAGGAGCAGTGCCTGCAGCTCCCAGTGTCTCTGCACATCCATGCCCAAGGCTTCTCCTACACCTTTGTGAGTACCACACCACCATGCTTGGAGACAAGTGGCCTTCTCCATAAATCACAAGTTTTGCCTTGAGACTTCTGTATCACTGACTACTGCCTGACCTCATTGCTGGGCCCTGGCTGAGGAAGGGCCAGGGCCTTCCTGAATAGGAGCCAGGAAGAGGTGGCCTACAGCACTGTTTCATTTTTCCTTGGGCATCTGCAAGATTTCTATACAGAAGCAAGGGCTGCCACAGTAGCACATGAGGAAGATCCACAGGAATTAAAAGAAAACGTGGGAGCAAAGCCCACAGCAATTCCTTATCTCTTTCTACACCTCCCTTCACTTTTTTTCCTGCAAATCCCCAACCTTCCTAAGGAAATGTTTGATTTTCACTGCATTTGCCTTTTAGCTGTGCACCCAGTTTTGTAGGAGGTGAGGAAAGGGTCAAGACAAGCAACTAAGTGTCGCTGCCTCAGCAGCACCCAGAGCCCTTCGTCAGTGCAGCTCAGGTTTTTAAAAATTACAATGTTCTAGTGCTCTCACCCTTTGTCTTTGCAGGGCTGTAGAAGAATATTTAAACCACCCTGATAGTTAAAAAAATGCCTGCTAGTTATTTATTGTTCAAGCATTCCTGCTGCTTCCCAGTAGTTAATGGAGGAAACACCACGGGAGCCAAGGGAGAAATTGGTCAAGAGATGCAGAATAAATTAGGATCATTGTTTCACCCTGGCTCATCCTGGGACATCCCGTTGTTTCACATGGGCATTGGAGCTGGGAGTTTGCATTCAGGTGTGGCCAGGAGAGCTGGATTTTGGCTCTAAAGCTGCTGCTCCCTTCAGTGGGATGTGGGAGGTGGGAGGGCTGAAGGGCATGGCTGGAGAAAGGAACAGGTTCCCATGCAGCAGGCCTGGGTGTTGTGTGGGCATACTGCTGGTAGCCTGCCAGGGCTGCTGCTGACCTGGCGGCCACGTACCTACCTCTGTTCAGAGGAGGCTTGGCCTCAGAGAAGCTGCCTGTTTCATCCCTAGGCAAAGCGTGACTTTTCCTTCCTTCAGCCGCTTCCTGGAAGGTTTCAGTTCCTAAAAGGTAAACTTCCAGCGGTTCTTCAGATGTTCTCCGCTTTTTCTCTCTCAGCTCACACATGCTCCAGCAGCTAGCCCTCGGCGCAGGGCTCTGCCTCTGCGTGGAGCCGCGGAGCTGCGCGGAGGGTCCTGCCCGGCTCCCGCCGCTGGAGGGCAGTGGCCGCATGCCCAGCGCCCCGACGGTCCCTCAGGGGAACAGACCTCCTAAAACAGTCTCACCATGCATTCCTTAGATCACCTTTATGAAGTCAGATAGTCCCAAATTCAGAGATATGGCCTAATGCAACAGGCATCACGGGACACTTAACAAACCGAAGGCATTAAAGGAGGCATTTCAAAAATTAATAAGAAAACGTATAGAAGTTTGCACGCTTCCTGTTGGAGCTCAAAATGGACTGTGTTGTGGATTTTCTTTTTTAAAAGGAGTTAGTGGTTCATGCTTTCATAATGCAGCTTTATAAATTCATCTGATAAATAAAAACTGGCTTATGTGCTTCTTTCGGTGGTGGGGAGCTGAAGCCCAGTTTTCTAGTTTGCAGCTGCAATCATTGTGTCTTCTGTGTTTTTACAGAATCTGTATAACTTGAGCTCAGTCCTGTGGTTGCCCAAAGGCTCTGTTCCATCAGATGTCCCTGACAGGAGCAGTAGTGCTTGATTTATATCAGATTTCATGCTCTGTTGGCCCACAATACCAGACATGATTTTGACATCTTGTGTCCATAGTTTGCTCAGGTAAGGTTTGAGAAAACAATGCAAACTGTACAGTTATGTGCTTGGCTAATGAATTTGCTAATTTCTGTGTGTTTTTGAGGAAATTTGCCCTCCACAGCCCTGCCCACATGTGGGCACTATGCTGGAGAGGGTGTCAGGGAATGGAACAAGGAGCTTCTTCAGAGACAATCATGATTTATCATTACTTGTTCCAGCTGTGGCTCCCTCACACCACAGTTTTCGCACTCTCCATATTTTTTCCCTTCTGTCATCACCTGAGGATGTGTCCCATTTAGATAGTAAGTCTTCCAATCAAAATCTAGGTCTGTTCTGTCCTGTCACAGGAAAAGTTCTGTGTTTGGAGTGGTGGTTAGCACTGCTTGTGTCTGAGTCCCCTGTAATAGGGTCAGAAATAAAAACAAGTTGAATGGGCTGGTCTTGAGATGCAAACCATTCACGACCTGGCATGGAGCACTCTGGGCAGCAGCTGCTGTGCATCACTGGCCAAGGCCATCTGTAGCTGGATGACACAGTGATGGCCACACTCCCCTACCTCCTCGTTCCCATGCTGGGTGCTAGTGTGTTGCCACACCAACTCTATGAGTGGGGGAGACTATCCAGCATGTCACAAGGAAGGAGCACATATGGAGGGGGGCTAGAGAGACTCCCCCAGCTCTGGATGGTCCTGCAGGGTTCCCTGCAAGGCTGACAGCCCTGTCATGATACCAGGAGCATACCCCTGCAGCCACGGGGAAGTGCCCGAAATGGGCAGCACTGTGACCCCCAGTTCACTGCTCAGCTGTATCTGCTGCAGCATTCCAGCACAGATCACCCAATGCCAGGGTGGCTGGGACCTTGCATCCGTGCCTTCCTGGTGGCAGCCTTGCCCTGTTCCCCACTTCTAGGCACTTGCTGGCTCCCTACCCTGGTGGTACTACTCTCAACAATCCTGCGAATGGACGGGAGTCAAAGTTGTTTTTATTTATTCAAATCCCATTTAGCATCCATCAGCTTAAAAATCACTTGATTACCTCTTGTACAATTTTGTTTCATAGGAAAGTAATAAATTCAGCAATTAAGCTGTGCCCAGAACAAATGATGTAAGAGCACTCTGTATGGGCTAAATTAGTACCTGCTGGGACCCAATGCCAGCATCTCTCTGGTTTAGTGACATTTATTTTAAACAGTCAGAGGTGGAGATGCTTCACCCTGTGTAATTTTACTGATGACTTCATTCCAGCCAGAGACCCAAAGTGAACTCAGTAGTGTCTGCTGGAGCATACTCCATTTGGTCAGCAGTGAAAAAGAAGCTTAGTCTTATGCCTCTTCTCTGTGTTAGGGAGGGTGTTTTAAATTTGAATTTGCTGGCCGGGCGGGCATGGTTTATATTTCAAGCAGTATGGGAAGCTCTGGAGAAAGAAATGCTGCTCCTGAGAGCATGAGGCACTTCAGCCATTTAGATGAGCGTTTCTATTATAGCAGTGCACTGAGTCTTCCTCAGAATTTCTAGAGCGAGGCTTTCCACCAGCACTGGAAACTGCCAAAGGGCCTTGGTGGGAGGGAAGGGTCCTGCCCCATCCTTTCAATGGTGTTACTATCCTAAGGGATTTGCTCCAGACAGAGAGCTCTGCTTCTGGAGAAGGGTGAATTTTATGGTAGGCAAGCACAGGTTGCCATGGATTTCTGGCTGCTGTGGTACATTCTCTGTTTCCCTAAGGAACCTGTAGCAGCAGGCAATGTGGTGTTACATGGGAAAGACTCTATTTTCCCTTAGTGGGAAGCAGGCTGCAAGTCTGGGGCAGAAGCCCTCCTGCTGATGTGTTGAGGGGAGCACTGGGGCACCCCATGTTTCCAGATAGAGAGAGTGTTTCTGTTTTTGCTGCTCTTGCCCACAGGAAGGGTGGCAGCATGGTGTTGGAGCAGAATCACCTTAAAGACAGATTTTTTGAGAGGAAATTCTATAGAAGGAAGCGTGTTCATGTCTGTGATGCTTATTTTAGTCTGTAGGAAAAGAGATATTGTTTATTGTCTAATGTAGTTACTTGTTAAGTATGTATTTAGTGGGTTTAGTTAATCTTGATTGTTTCATTTCCTAAGGGACCAGATGTCAAAGACAGCTTCAGAAAAATTTGACAGCTTAAGTTTTCTTGCAACTTTGATAAAATGCTGTCAGCAGGGCACTCCTTAAGCCTATCTCCAATCTGTATAGCCCAACTATTGCTCTTAGCTTCATGGGAGAAATGAACCTTGTCTACTGTTCTTTTGACCTTTGTGGGGTGGTTACAGAGAATGAGAAGACTCTTTGACATGAGCTTGGGAGAGCTGATCTGGGCAGCAGAAGGTTACCATGTCCCTTGCCTAGCTCCCAGCTGTGGGTGCTGTACATCTACAAAGGGCAATTGCAGCTTCAACTGAGGTGAGTGTGCTTTGTTTATATCAAAGCTTATATTTTAAATAATTTCATTAGGCAGATTGTGCTCAAGTTCTGATGTTGTAGCTTTAAACTCTTCTTTTAATGACATGAACTAGCCTTCTTTCCTACATAATGAATAGGAAGATTTAATTAAGGTTAGGAAAGTAGAAAGTAAGAAATGAGGTGATCAGGAATCACCAAGGATTAATGAAAGAGGCCCAGACCCTTATGTGAACCCCCATGGAGAGCCAGGAGGTCTATGACAATGAAGACTCATCACCCAGTATTTCCTCTCCTGCTGCTCCCCAAGCTTCCATATGAAGGGCAGCCAAATTGCTTTTATAAGTGAGAGAAATTTCCGTGTCCAGGAGAAAGCCTTGGAACTACCACCATGGTTAATCTTAAAAATGAGTCCCCAGGTGGCTGTGTGAAATACTTCTAAAAAGCATGAGGAGGAAAAATATCTTTTTTGGTGAACAAAAAGAAGAAATAATTTAAGCAATCCAGTCCAAAACAGATCTATGTTTAAGGGCGTGCCTGACCTTGTAGGACCAAGCTTTTGGAGTTACAGGCCTAATAAGGAGTAAAATGGTGCTGCCACTGTGGAGCCCATGGCTTTGCGTGGTCCTTGTCTGCTCCTTCAGCATCCTTATATCGTTGACTTTGGTGCCTCGAAATGACCTTGTCTCTCTCCCTTCTTACACTTGTGGTTACTCATGGACTTTACAGGGAAGATGTAGACTGTGTGTATTAGAAGGTCAGACTTCTCTCTCTCCCATGGGTGTTAAGAGTTTCAAGAAGAGGACATGTTAGTTTGCTTAGCAGCAAAGAGGTCCCTGAGAGACAGAAGTGGCTGCAGCCACACTGCACTTTTTCATGAGGACCAAAAAAGCAATTGAGGGGATGGCTGGGATCAGTCTAGATCTTCGTCCTGCTCTGTAGCCATCTCCTCTGTGGGAAAAGCAGCGGGGAAGCAATTTGACTTTAGTAAGTGATAAGCATAGCACGTTCTTGCTACATGCTTTTAAGCCTGGTTCTGTTTTCAGTAACCACAGAAAGGCTGGTGTGAAAGCCTGACTCCCATAGGCCACTGGGACGTCCCGAGTGTGCCAGCCTGAGGGCATGTGGGACAGCAGGAATTCACAAGTTAGCACCAGACCTGAGGTGGGGCACCTGAAACCATATCCCAAGGGATGTTTGATGTCTGGTCATCCCTGGGTAATCCTGGAGTACTGACCAAGCTCTTGTGATTCACAATCCATCAGTGGAGTAATCCTAAATAAATATTTGTGTGTACAGCAGTAAATGGGCACTGTTCGTTTACAGGGCAAGCTCTGTGAGTGCTCAGTGGTGTGGCTATGTCACTGCTTTTTAGTTTTTTTGTGGAGACATTTGTTCTTTTCTCTTCCCCACTTAGTTTGTTCCCTTTTTCCTGTTGCAATTGGACCCTGATTCAGACTGAAGAGGCAGCGTGTGCAGAGCTTATGGTGTTCACTTACAGGAGAAGGGAGCTGGACCTATTTCCTTGCTTAACGCCCTGCTGTAGGACATAGGCAAGCCAATTTCTGCCTCTCTTCAACCATCCTGCTAAAGCCATTGCCTTCTGCCTGAACGGAGCTATTGGCCTTTCTGCATGGTGCAGATGTGCCATGAAAAGTTCAAGAGGACTGTTAAAAAATCTTTGATAATTTGTGTACTTTGCTCATCTGCCATCACCTCTGGCAGCTCCTTAAGCTCGCATGGGCTGAGCTCTGCCTAGAGGAGCAGCCTCTGGGTAGCTGGACCCCAGTTTTGCTACCAAACGTATTCCTTGTCTTCATGAATGTTTTTGTTGAGTTTCTGGGCTGGTGAAAACCTCGTGGTTTTGAGTTCCACTGATATATTAGGCATTGCTGTGTTTTGGTTTTTGGCATTCCTGTGGTCAGCCCTTGTGCCCAGGGCTGGTCCAAGCACCCAGGCCATTGCAAACCAAACCCAGCAGTGCAGTGTTTTTGTCTTGTTTTAATTAGAGTAGGACATAATTATTAGCAGCATGTCTTTGTTTCTATTTGTTCATTCTGACAGCAACCAAAAGAGGCCATTATCTCTGCAAGAGGATGTTAAAGCATGTGCTATGGTCAATAAAGCTAACAGGAACAGTGCAAAAAGAGGATCACATTCTCTTAAGGACAGCAGTCAATAATCAGGCTGTTACATGCCAAATACTTTCAAGAGGCACGATAGCAAGTTTGCACTCAGATCAGCCTTTAATCTTGCAGGATCACTGAGCTCTTTACTGGCTGATATATTTCCCACATATCTGCCCTGTAACACAGGTCTCCCTGTAAGACATGTGGCAGTTTGGAGACAAAGAAAGTAAGTTGATGGCACCTACCTGCCCCTTTTGGGCAATATATTTCTGTAGGGATCAGGCTAAAGATGGAAAGTCAGGTCTGCGTTTGACCCTGGATAGTGTTTCACAACCTTTCCTGCTCTGTGAACAGCAGCAACCTTGAGCATACGATATGTTCCTGGAAACTGTGCTTCTCCGGTCTCCTTAGCCAGGGACAGCAGCCTCAGTTTTAACTTTTCTGCAGGCCTTGGCTGCAAACAACATTATTCTTGGAAGCAAAATGCCGCTGAAGACCTGCTCTTCATGCTGGCAAATAAAGTACTTAAGCAATGTGATGTTTGTTAAAACAGCAAAATATCTTCTAAAAATGTTTTTTGTGGAACACTGGAGAAAAATGATGAGATGTACACTGGAGAGTGTTCATTCCTGAGATCTGCAGTGTTTCCTATAGTCCTCATTTTAGTATGTCTTTTGATCTTTGCTGTTTGCCCCAAAGCTATGGGCATTAGGTGAGCTCCTCAATTTTATTTTATTAAAAAAAAAAAAAAGTTCATAGCCCTCAGGGATTTACAGAAAAGTTTGAAAATGTGATCATAAACTTCAGGAAACCAGACTGCAATTAGGAAAAGCTCAAACATTTTATAATTTTCTTTAAAAAACAGAACAAAACCCCTCGCAATTTTAAAGCTGCGATTCTCTAGAGCCTGATGAATAATTTTGGAGTGTGTGGGGTTGGCAGTGCTGGAAAGGATGCTTTTCTCTGCCCTGATCATGTTTTTTCTGTTGGGAATTTTATCTACCAGCTACTTTAACTGTTTCTGCAACCTTTTCCTTGGCTGGCCTCTCCTGCAGCTGAGGACCCTCCTCTGTCTCTGGAAGGGCAGCTAGAGATAGCGGCAGGGGTCAGGATCACCCCAGAGGCACCCCTGCATGGGTGCATCTGGCCATGTGGTTCAGACCTGCTGTGCAGGAAAGCCTCTCCAAGTCTTAAAGCCTGCTCTCCTGGTGAGGAGGGTCCTGGAGAGATCACCTGGGACAGCAGCACCTCTTGTCCCCTCTCAGTTGCAGCGAAGTGCATGGCTCTTCTCTTGCAAACCAACAGCTTGGCTTGGAGGATTGTCTCCAGTGGGCAAAAATTGCTGTAGGGATGTAATCTTCCCTGAAGGCTCATGAAGGAAAGGGGCTCTTTCCTTCAGGTCCTTTTTTGCATGGTGTGGTGGCTTCTGTGAGTGGGGCCCCCAGGGTGACCCTGCTCTTGCAGGGCATGGAAAGGCATGTTGCCTTCCCAGAAATCCTGCAGGGATGCAGGAACACCACTGGGCTCTTCCTTCTGCTTCTTCTGTCCCAAGCCGCCCTCCCCTGGGCACTGCTCTTTCATATTTTTAGAAAGCACAGTTGATGTTTTTCAACTCTGAATTTGCACGTCAGCAGCCATTGCACAGTGAACTCTCAGGGGCCCATTTATTTCGCAAGCAAGGGTTGTACCCTGCGACAGTGTTTTCCACCACATCATCAAGAGCACTCTGAGCTCTAGCTGCTTCAAAATGGCAGCTATTGTTTGGTGTCCCATGTCCTGCTTGAAACCAAGCCTCCCCTGGACCTGTTTCAATAGCTCCTCTCTGTGATCTATTTATCCCCACATGCTTTCAGGGTGGGTGGGGAAGGGCTCATTCCTATTTTAGGGAAGATGCAGCAACATGCTGCAAGCAACCCCTTTTTCTGCCTTCCTCACAGTTTATGGGTAGTTCTAGTTTAATCCAGCATAAGTCCCTTGCAGAACTGAAGGGTCTGAAAACTGGCCATGGTTGCTACACCAAGCTCTGTGCTACGAGGGCACAGCCCATTGCATCCTTTGCAGAATGATGCCTGCAATAGGGAAATTATACTTTGGTCTGCTCAATCAAAGATTTGAATTTATAAAAAGTGAAATATCAGCCCTCTGGATAGAGGAGAGCAACAATGAGCAGAGCTTTGTTTCAGAGCTAGAGGATGACCATGGAGATGGGGGGAGCCGTTTATCACCTTTGGTCAGAGAAGATAGCAGGACCAGTAGAAAACTTCAGAGGCTACAGCCTGGCTGGGCAAAGTCCAAATCTCCTCCCTCACTATCCAGGATCTCCTCCTTCACTGTCTGGGCTTGAGGACTCTGTGTTAATATGGCACACCCATATTAAGATTGTATACCCATCATTTCCCACAAATACACTTATTACAGTGAGTTTGTTTCTCCACCCCCCTATCGTAAGCAGATGTGGATTGTGTGGGTCCTCTGAAACCATCCTTAGCTAACCTGTGCCATGTCCAACTAATCCTGCAGGGCTCTGAGTGTTTTCACATTTTCCTAGCTGGGCTGAGCGCCCTTCCAAACCGCCAGCCTGATGCCACCCATGCAGATTCATGTTCCCTGAGAAATGCAATTGTAACTATTTCAATTATGAGAGCCCTCAAAACCATAAATGTCTCCAAAGTTACGAAGAATGCCCTGGCCTGGAACTGGAATGACCCTGGCTCAGTAAAATTTGCCCATTACATTTTCGCAAGTTTGCCTGTATCTGACGTTTCAGCTAGAACAGTATTCCTACTTCCAGCATATGCATATGTGCAAGGCACACTATCTGCTTACTGTGATATGGTGTCCACACTTCCAGATTCAACCAGGACTCCTTTCTCCCACTAAGGGTTCTCCCTAGGTAAACAACTCTTTCAGTTTGTCCTGGTCCTACCTATATTTGCTCATTCACTTTGAAAATAAACTCTCCTTAAGCTGGGATATTATTGGTGTTTATTTTGGGCTGGTTCAGGGTTTTGCTAGCAAAGAGGGCAAAATTCTTGCATGGTTCTTAGGCCAATGTGCTTTATTTCAGACACAAGCGAACTCTAGTCACACTTAGCTTGTGCAAGTGGCTGTGCAGTGCTGCATTCACATACAGAGCTATATAAAGGCTAATGATAATGTTGCCCAGAAGGCTAACACATCAAAGGCCAAGGAGCAGTTAAAATGTATTACGAGCTGTTGGCAGTGATTGTGGGGGGAATTCGTGTGTTGCTGATTTGGACAGCCAGAGTAAATGAAAACCCTCTGGATTAATTGGTACCCCAAAGAGATTTAGAGGAAAATGAAGGCTGATGGAAATTGACAAACAAGGGAAAACACAGATAGCTGGGTGTGTTGACCTGCAGTGGGGCACTGCTGATTAATTTGCAGTTCCCTACTGTGCCCCGGGAAGCCAAGCAGAGTTGGGGGTGCCCTGCCAGTAGCTCGCCCAGTGTTATTTTATTAGCACGCTGAGCACCAGAGGCAGCATCTGCAGTGCTGCTATTTCAGCACATCCAAGTGTGTAGTTAAAGGTGAGACTTACCAGGTGTCTTGTGACACCTGGACACAGCACAAGAGTTTAATTACTTTTAATGATGTGGGGTGCTAGGGGAGGGAGAGGAGGCCTGGTATCATGGAGTGACTGAAGCTGGGAACTTGAAGATTGATTTGCAGAGACTGTGGCTGAATCAGACGACAAACAATATGGGGAATATTGAATGATACACTCCCATCTTTTAATAGGATACCTGTATTCCAATTACTATTATGTGGTTTATTATTAGTGCTTCAATCTTACATAAAGGGCATCTAATATGTGTTACGCTGACAGCCATACAAACTCCAGTCGTACCGGCTCACTCACTTGTTAGTTGACCAGCTGGAGCAGGACCACTCAACACAGCACCAGCTAAGTTGTGCCCTTGCATACCCACCTCCTTTAGTGGTTGGGGCAGGGTAGTCACACTGATGACGGTGGGCAACTGGTGCTGACTTGGGGGTCTTTCACATGTCCACATTAGGGCTGGAAAAGAGGGTCCTTGTCTTTCCCCTGATCAGCAGTTGTTTTTGCCAATGAGTTTCCAAAAGAATTTTGGAAAAGCAATAAGCCACGACTTGTTCTGGTATCAGTGATCTGTCATCTGGACATCACAAGGTTCATCCTGTTGAGTACTTCCTCAGTCCTCTTGCCTGGGTCCTACCTACTCATCACTAACTCTGGTGGAGACACTTTTTTATTGCTAGTCTTGACCAGACACCTCACAGTTTGGGTGGTTTTCTGTTCTGTTCCACCAGTTCCCCTGCAGCTCAAGAGTTTGCTTCATTCCTGTACCCAACTCCACGCTTCGCATATTTCTTTCTTGCAGACTTGAGGAATCCTTGTCATGGGAAGAAAAGCACAGAAGGTGACATGCTTCTGGTCACCTGATGACTTGCAAGGTCTCCATCCCTGGAGGTGTTCAAGAAGAGACTGGATGTGGCACTTAGTGCCATAGTCTAGTAACTGCAGTGGTAGTGGATCAAGGGTTGGACTTGATGATCTCAGAGATCCTTTCCAACCCATCTGATTCTATGATTCTATGATTCTTTCTTCTCACATTATCCTTTCAGTGCATGAACAAGAGGAAGAAAAAGGCTGCTCAAACTGGCAAGTTCTCCCAACCATGTGTCCTTCTGGCAGCTGTGTGGGTGTGATATGAATGGAAGGTAAACCGACAATTCCAGAGGGACCTTTCTCAGTCCTTTTCCTGAATATGCTTATGAGAACAATAGGTGAGTAAAGTTGGCAGAAAGACAGAGAAGAAAAGCACATTGTTGTATGCACAGGTAGGATTGCTCATCTCCCCGAGACCTTGACCCAAGTCTGTCAGGCTTCTGTCTTGTCTCCCAGCTCATTGTCACAGATGATTTAAAGCATGGCTCAGCTCTGCAACCTTTGTCACTACGCATCCCACTGTCCCTCTGCTGGCAGTTTCCTTCATTCTTTAGGTGTCACAAGAAAAACCTTGCTTTCTGCTCGTGCTGGGCAGCATTGTAGCAGGGTGGGAGAAGCAGCAGTCTTCTACACATTTTTAATATAGTGAGGCCCTAAGAATGAGCACCACCAACTTACTTCTGACATGTTCCTGAAAAATTCCTTGCTTCTCCCATAAATCCAAGACATATATAAAGAATCTGTTTTCAGTGTTAAAGCTAAAGACAAGCATCAATTTTAAAATCTATTTTTAAAGCAAATTGCATTTAATTTATAATGTTAAACTGAAGTTTTTAAAGTGCTCTCATCCTTGAAAAAAAGAGAACACTTCATTTTTTGGTGAGTAATGATGAATGTTTTCTAAAGGTGACTGAGCATAGCACAAAGAGTAATAAATATATTTATTAGCTTATTAAGCGTAATTAATTGAATCTGGTTGCTAATATTGGCTATGACTTTGGAAGTGAAAAGCACTTTTGGTTAGCTAGACAGTTACTTATGAAAGAACAAAAATTCAACATTAAAACATATGCAGCTTACTGAATAATCATGTTATTTGTCAGACAAGCAGAAGAATCATCACTGAAGTGCTCCCTAAGTGTGAAATTGGGTAATATACATAATCAGGCCCCTTTGATTACATATGTGCCCATGGTAACAGCTGCACTCAAGATCCACATATTAGTACAGCCTTGAAATAATCTTCAGAGGGGATGATGGCAACAGAGCACTTCTGAAGCTTCTCTGGGGAGGCTTTTGGAACATAACCTACACACCAATTTTCTCTGTTCCTGTGGTTATTCTTTATTTCATCTTGTTATTTTCTATTTTTAAAACAATGCATGCCTTGGTTCTCAAAGGTGATATACTGCTTCCATGTAGTATTGCTACACTTTTATCCCTAAAAGGAAGATCTCTTACTCATGTGGATCACATTTTAAAGCCTAGAGCCTTCCTATATTTAAGGATGAAATGCAGCAATTGGCAAGGCTGATGCAAGCTGTTTCTAGGAGGTGGCAACGATCATCACCTGGAAGACAGCCTATCTCAGATCCACTCTTCTCTCACAGCCCAGGACAGCCCAGTGATGGATAAGGTCTTCTGGACGTTCTTTTAGGTTTTTGCAAAAGCCTTGTGAAGAAACTGCAAGGTCTCAGCAAGAAGACTGATTTTGCATCAGATCCAAGCCTCAGAGAGCCTGCAAGCCCTGAGCTACTGCCAACCCACAGGGAATGAGTCTGAAGGTTACTGTTTGTGCAACAGTGGAACCCAAGAGAGTGTTTAGCTGTAGATGCAATATGAATTGTTCCTGCAGTTGATTTTTGCATAGTTAGAGAGTGAATGAGTTTGGAAGACTTGGAGAGAATCAGAATTAGCAGAATGAATTATTATTGGTTATTTATACAAAATCAGAGAAATATATCTCCTGCTACAACATTGTGTGTCCAGAGATGATGAGAGGTGCTTTCATAGAAATGCTGGTGGGGAAATATTTAAAAGAAGATTTTTTCCCCCAATAAGGAAGAGATCAAGATGCAGAAAAGTTTCCCAACAGGGGAGGGGCCAGGGCAAGACTAGTCTGTAGCAGGGAAACCAAGGCAGGAGAGGAGTGTGAAGCCCCATTCCTGGCCAGTTTGGTTTGGAGGACTAAGGTGTATGTGGCTATTCTTTTCATGTCAGCTATCCCACCAGTGCAAGAGAGCCATAGTGTACCCCTATGTGGACATTTCACTTGTAGAAACAAGACAGGACCTGGCACCAAGGGACCCTGTTTAGAGACACATGGTGGAGATGAAATCAACACTGAAAGATGGTGAAAAATAAATGTACAAAGATGTCTTAGGATGTCTTTTAGCTTTTTGAAAGAAGAGGGATATCCTAAGCAAATGGGTAAACAGAACAGCTAGAAAGCTTTGGTGGGCATGGGGGGAGCACAGGGGAAGACTTTATTCCCTGGTTTAGCTGTTCCTTGGCACAGAAAATGGGAGCACTTTCTCCAAGCGGCCAGTGACACAGCCAGCTGCGTTTGTAGCCTTCAGCTGCATGGCAAGAACGCTGAAAGTAGTGTCCATACAAAGTCATCAAACTGTTACTGGATGCATCACTAGGATCTCACCTACTGAAGCAAAAATAGACATGTGGATCCACCTTGGGCATGTAGTACATGATTAGGAGCATGTCAACTTTCTCCATATTAGCGTGGTTTTAAACATGCTCAGTGGACAGGATCATCAGAATATAAGTTAATATCACTGGTCAAATTTCACAACAAAAGTTGTGAAATTTCTAAACCCTTCCCTCTTTTCTCTAAGTAAGTGGTGGTTTTAACATTGCTCCTCAAACAAGGAGATTATTCAAACAAGTTTCTCATTAGTCACATCATCACCAAACTATGAGCTCTGAAACAAGTTAGACCAAAGACTATGTCTGCCCTGATTGCGAGTAGGAGGACTCTAAAGGGACCTAGATTGTGTGTGAACTCTGTGGTGATGGTAGTGATGGCTGTGCCAGCCCTAAACATCCTGTTTTTAGGGTATCTTGTGGACATCCGCTGCCTGTGTTTGACAGGGCACTTGTGCTGGGTATTCCCAGGCACATGGGACCTCCTACAGACTGAAGGGCATCCACAGGTCATGGGGCTGGAGGCCTAGCAGCTGTATGGGTGGTGAAATCAGTCCAGAGAGAGTCCTGGAGTGTCACAGGGGAAAGGCACAGTAGATGTGCTATGTGTGCGAATGAAATTGTTCACACACACACACACACACGTATATATATGCAATATTGTTCCCTCCTGTGATAAATGGCTCTAAGTGGAGCTTCGTGAAATTTTGAATTTCTGTTTTTCAGAACAGAGCAAACTGTGGCAAAAAAACAGGAAAAATTGTTTCCTGGAATTACAACAGTTGTGTTCAGAAATGTTTCCATGTTCCGTTTTGACATTTTTTGGATCAAAGTGAAGCATTTTGACATTTGTGAGGTACGAATGTTTTGTTTCAATTTGTTGAACTGACATGAAACATTTAGTTTCAAGTCTGCTTAACATTAAAGTAAGCAGCGCCTTTCCTTGGGTTTGGGTCCCATTCTCTCCTC
Organism: Pachyramphus minor; assembly: GCA_013397135.1. NCBI lineage: Eukaryota > Metazoa > Chordata > Aves > Passeriformes > Tyrannidae > Pachyramphus > Pachyramphus minor. Next base: position 450,171 of record VYXB01000020.1, on the reverse strand, counting down.
TGGGCTGTGCTCCTTGGGAGCTCTGCCCAGCTCCCATGAAGCTTGGGCCAGGTCCATGTTGTTCTCAGTGAATGCAGCTCAGCCGCAAGCCCCATGCACAGGAAAGAAGAGAGGCCTTTTCGGGAAAATTCATTTCAACAATAAACTCAATTGAAATGAAAAATTTTGAGACAGTCGAAGCAAAGCACTCCGTTCCAGATCACCTCCACAAAACACAATTTCTTGTCAGCAGCATCCCTGAATTCCCAGAGGCACTTTTTTGTGTTGCAGAAGCTGTGGTCTGATTCAAAAGGTCTCCCATTGAGTGCCTGCATAGATTTTGATGCGATCTACACCAATAAGCTCCCGGGGATCTGCAGACTGTCCCTCTGGACTTAGCGACATTGCTGCCCTTTAGTGTCGGTTGGGCAGATTTCCCGACAAGCTAAAGATCCCCACTCCTCCTCTCGGGGGCTGGCTGGGGCTGGGGCAGCTATGCCTGAGGGAGGTGAGTGGGCTGCAATAGGGACAGGAGTTTCTCTTGTGAATTCGGCAGAATCCTCTTTTCTGGAAGTGGCTGTTGTGTCTTCCTGGGATTTTTCGTTAATTTCACCTAAAAGTATATTCAAAAGTTGCTTTCGCTCATTCTCAACAGCTCTCTATAGGACCAGGCAGGTCCTACTACTTTCTTTGAGGGATAATTGAATCCCTTGCCCTCCCCCTTTCCTGGGCAGCTTCAAAAGATCTCTGATTTTGCTCAGCAATCAAGCAATCTCATTTGCAAAACAACTGCAATGGCCCTGCAAAAGCAAAAGGACAGCTCCTTTGTTAAATAGTGCCTTTTGGTGACACAAAAGAACCATAAAGGTGATGAAGCTGCAGCGGGACAGCCGCGTTTCCTGGACTGTGCAGCTTGGCCTCCCTCCCCCTCCCGGCTGTAATTTCAGACCCTGAGTCTAAGAATTATGCAGGGCTCAAGCCCACGGAGAACAAGGTGCATTGCAACTATTCTTAGCTCCAAAAATTATTCCTGGCTTTGCTTTGAAATCTGAACCAGGGTTAATTTCTCTCCCCCTTCCCCCAGTCTGTTTCCTCTCCTCTTTCATGTACCTATTTGCATAGACCGTCATCGTAAGAATCTCCATTAAAATTGAAAGCCTCCTTCCTGCATGTCACCTCTCGCAGCCCCCTTCCGCTTGCCCTGCATGACTTTTGGAGGGCTGGAGAGCAAAGGTCCTGTGCTAGAATCGCCTCCTGAGCCCTGCATTCCCCCTGCCCTCAGTCCTGCTCCTCTGTTGCTATAGGAACATCCATCAACTTGGGAGTGCCGGAGAAAAAGAACAGAGAGTTATCTTAATTATTTAATGATTGATTAATATATGTTTATAGAGCACTTCAAAACCATGCATAATTTTATGAATTGTTTATTAACTGGGCAAGTGGTATAATTTGCTGAACATCCTCCACTCTCATTGTTTTCAGTGGGAGGAAAAGTCAGGAGGCAGCTTGCAGGTTTTGTGATAGTTACATTACTAAGAGTACTAGTAGTTCTGCTTCAGCAAAATAATTTAAGTATGAGCCTTTGCTTCACGTTTTGTAGGCAGGGCTGCTCCCAATACACTGCCTCCATTGCAAAGACCTATGTTCAGCTGGTTTTTGGCAGGTCTTTTCCACCTGGAAGGAAGGTTTGGGCTTACTTCTGCTTGAGGCTGAATACAGAGAGGAGGTAGAGAGTGCTTGCAGCTGCTGCTATAGCAGGGAGCCTCCTGGCTCAGCTGCTCCTCTCTGCTGAGTGACTGTGGTTTTGTTAGGAAGCCTTGGAGGTTTTTGCTAAAGTTTGTGTGCTTTGTGCCTGTAGTACCAGGTTTGAAGGACTGTATAAGCAGGGTCTGTTGTCTGGGTGAGGAGGGGTGGAAGGAGGAGCATGGTGCTAGTGTTGTGTGTGCTGTCTTGTTCCCATGTGCAGTTGAGGATGCCAGCTAGACCAACATTTGCTGTTCATGCTGGTTGTAAATCCTGATCTCTGCCCAGCCTGACCCAGGTAAGCTGCGGAAGCCAGGCTGTCTTTGCTCTCTTCAACTTCCCCAGTACCTTCTTTGGATCTGACTTTCCCTGGTGCCTGACTGCTCTCTGGCTTCCTCTCTCTCTTCTAACAAGCTGAGACTTTCCCACAGTGGGATGCAAGGTAAATGCAGACTGACCACCTGACGAGCTCTGCATCACCAAGCATGGGGAGAGCCTGTGACATGCAACACACACTGCCATGTATGCTTGAGAACTGAGACTTGCAGTCGGAATGCCTTTGCTGTGAGCTGTCACACACTTTGCAGAACCATAGGGCTGCTATGACCTTGATGTCAGGCCTGACTGTCCTTGTAGGTGCAGGAAGTGAGATGGGATGATGCAATAGGATACAGGCAGCTGATAAAAGCTGGTGCTCCCTGCTTGACTTGACCAGGCTCCTTACCTGACTAAGGCCTGCAAGACCACGGCTGCTGTGATGGAGGATGATTGGGAGGGTAATAAGTACAGCTGGTGTTCTTGGAGAGGCTGCTTTCCCCAGGTAATGCTTGTTATGAAGCACTAAAGACCTGTGATGCAATGGGATGGATGTTGAGCAGTGAAGTGTACAGCTCCCTAGTTTTTAAGAAGAAGCACAAAATGAATAAGGAGACTTGCAAAACAAAACAGATTTACTCTGGATACACACTGGTATTTAGGAGGTATTAAATCCTTGTTCATTTTAAGGACTCTTGGACTTCTCAGCCCCTGTGAATCCACCCTCTGTAGAGCAATCATCCCATAAAGATGCCTTCATATGTGGCAGCCACCTTTGAGGTTTGTTTTTGGGTTTTAAATATGGATTGTTGCAGAAAAGTCTCTGCTCCACCTGAAGAAAGCAGTAGCAGGCTTAGGTTGTTATTCTGTAGTAGTTCAGCACTAGAGGGGGATATAGCACATGCTTTCCAGCACATTTCATATATGCATGCAACAATATTTTACAGTGGTGTTTATGAGGAGGCTGTTTCTATAATTGCCAACATGAAGATTTTTGTCTTGCAGGGGCAATTTTTTGCACAGGATAAAAATCAGAGAGGCTGCTGTTTGCCAAGACATAAAAGACTGTGCTTGTAGTCAATTAATTTTGTTATGTGTTATGTGTGTCTTGGATATTGGGGCCTCAGAACTTCAGGCAATTCTCGTGGTTTTTTGTTTTTTTTTTGGTGTGTCTGACATGAGCAAACAGAGGCTGTTCTTTAGCTTGGCTGTAGCTCTAGTCCAGGCTGTTGGCTGGAGGGGTCTGAGCTCTGACCTTCTTACCATGGTAGCGCCCTTCTTGCTTCTGGTAGTGAGTCCTGCCAGTGGCTGAAAAAATTTATCAAGCCAAATCCACCCAACTTCACTTGCTCAGAAAGCTGCATGTTCTCAGCAAAAACAGCTCTTTGACTTTGAAGACATCTGAGTAATAAAAACCAGTTGTCCACTTCATGCACAAGCAAAACACTTGGAGAAAAAAGCTTCTGCCTTGAGGTTTTGCAGAAGCTGGTCGAATTCCTGTCCTCTCCTCTTGTTTTCCTCCTCACCTCCAGTGAGCGATTCTCATTCCATGTTTTACTCAACAGTGCAGAAGTGTGCCAGTGTGAGCAGACTTGCTAGTCCATTAGGCCAGAGAATTTCTCCTGGTGTATTTGGGTATGGTATCTTGGGAGAAGACTGGCCTGACTGGTGTATGCTACACATATGCACAAACATGGCTGTATTAGTAAGCGAGAATGTCACTTGCTGAAGAAAACCTGCATTCAGGCCAGTGGGTAAGGACTGTCACAGATCTGAATTTTGCCTGTTTGCTCTGTGGGAGATCTTCATGTGTGCCCCTGTGCCCTCCTCTCCTCCTTGTACCCTGGACATTGCATGGGGCTGCGGTTCCCACCTCGCACTGAGGACTAGCCAGAAAAGATGTCCCCATTCACATTTCCACATAGAAATTTTTCTGTCCCTACTTTTAGTGCCTGTAATTACCCCTTTACTCCAGTGCCAGCAATCTTCCATCAGGCATCGTTATTAACAGAGAGAAAAGGGAAGGGGAGGGAGGGAGAGAGAGCGCCACAAAACTTAATTTAATCGCAGCACCCCATGCTCAATTTAACAGACACAACAGCTCAGAATGGGGTCCCTGTGCAACGGGAGGGCAGGCAGTGGAGCGTCCCTGGAAAGAATTAATTGTGGATGACAATGTGTAAACAGTGCACATGAATAGGGCATGCAGGTGTGAGGAACCGGGGCCATCCCGGGGACTTTTTCACACGAATTTCAGCTCCTTCACTGCTGACCTGCTCCCGAAAACGTGATTAGTGTCGGCGTTGGGAAACCATTCAGGGTGTCAGGATTTGGCACATATTAACTAGCCCTGGGGGAGAGGGGAGGGAGCGCATGGGGGCTATGAAAGGAGGAAGTCTGGCGGACAAGGGGATTGTTAAAGGGCCAGAAAATCCTCATTGCTCCGAGGTGCCCTTGCTGCTTGGAGGAAAATGGAAGAGAGCTGAAACAGAATAGAACTTCAAGGCACCTTAGTCCTTACTGAGCTATGTGGAAAACCAGGCAAAGCATTGTGGAATATTTTTCTCTAAGTGTCTGTCATAAATATTAGTGATGTTTGTATTAATGACTTTTTCTTAGCTGTGGTTTTCAAAATTCTAGACACTTCAGCTTGAGAGATAAACAGTCAAAACAAGCAGGAAAGGTAATGACACAGCAGCACTGAGAAGAGGAAATATCTCCTGTGTACTGTATGGATGTTATTCAGTATGCAAAATCCTACTTTATCAATACGTACTATATTTATGGTGATACAGACAGAGGATTGTAGAATGGGCCCAATTTACCAAGCATGAGGTTAGACACTCCTAAATTATGTTCCCAGTGCCAGCCTGGCCCTCTGCATCCAAACAGGGGAGTTATATGCAGAGTAGACAAGGTTACTGATGTCTTTTCCCACTCATAAGAATGATGCAAGGGGAAGGACAGAACTTGATGAGCACTACCATGAATATCCGTGCCTCTACTGGGCTCTGTTATGTTCTTTCTTCTTTGCTGGAAATCCTTTCCCTGCCTGTCTCGTCACTTGGGCAGCATGGCAGGGGTGCTGTGGAGGCACCTGCTGAGATTCCTATCTTTTCAGTCCCTAGACCACTGCAGCCCGAAGGCTTGGGCCTCACATGATGTGACAAAACCAGAAGTTATTCTAACTACAAATGTACTTAGGGATGTGGAGGTGAGATTGAATTCTTGCTGGCCTGGTGATGAAAAAGGGTATCGCCATCGATGCTGATTTGGCAGTGCAGACATCTGTGTGGGAGGCAGGATGGACCAGCCCCTTCCTAGGCTAATTATGCTTGGAGAGATTAAATAGGTGGTGAGAAGGGGGCACGAAATATCATCACAGAAACCATGAAGGCCAGTATACCCAGGAGAAATCCAAACTCAAATTCAGAGTTGCACTTGGTCGCTATTGGAAAATTAACTACTTATTTTGCTCACACATATGTGACAGACTAGTTCAGCATCCTTTTGAGGAAAGTCTGATGGTGGCTATCACTGCCTTCAAGGCATATTGAGAGGCTGAGGTTTCACAGGGAACTTCCATGTTTTGTCAGTGAAAGTTATGTCTTTTGTCCTGATTGTGGCAATTGTAGATTATTTCTCTGGTAAATCATTTACATGATTTACCCACATAGGGTATGTGGGAAAGGTTGTATGCTCAGTTAAAATGTTGGCAGAAGGGCAAAATTTGTTTACTGTTAAGCCCAGTGATATCTAGATTCATAAGAATCAAGAAATAATGGCACAGGCTTTATGCAGTGAAATCCTGCAGCTCTTGAGATGCGACTCTCCCTGCCTAACAAGTTTCCCAAGAGCTGGATACCCAGCTGAAGCCATTCATCTCAATTCTCTCTGTGACTCCAGAGGGTTGAGCACCTCACTTATCTGACACGCCATCATCAGGGATGAACAACAGTTGTTTCACTGCCATCTGCTTGACTGATTGCTGTTTCCAAAAACGATGATCAGTGCTACTAGAATTTCTTCCCCTGATCTGCTCCCCCATCAAATGCTTCTACCTTCCCACACCAAGATATCTACCTTCTCAGAGTGCAGCTATCCTTGGGAAGTTGTACGCTGAAAGGACTTCCTTTCTATGAACTGTACAAGGTAGTTCTTTTAAAAACCATCAGAAATAAGTTAATTCTGTAATGGCTGTTCTTGCAAAGATGAATATGATGTTTTCCAGTAGAGTGAGTTAGCTTTGTTGCCCCAGACAAATTCCAAGATACTGGCTTTCTGCAGTTTTCAGAAAAGGGTATTGCATTGGCTGCAATATGGCTATTTCTCAGGTCCAACTGCTGCTCATCCTTTAAAGTCTTTTTTGTTCATGGGTTTTTTTAATCATTATTTTGAGTGATATTTGATCATCTTTCCAATTTTGCTTTTTAAGGAAGAAGAATGTTCTAGAAATCTCACCAGTTACACAGCTGGTAATTTATCCACTGAAAGGGAGAGGGCTGCAGGAGCCAAAGAGATCAGCTCTATAGACACCTGACCTTGGGACTATTGCAGGACTGTCTCCAGGTAAGCTTTCTGTATCCTGCACTAGGATCTAACTGTACCCTAACTGATACACTTAAAAAGACTGGTTTCTCAGTAAGGCTGCAATACTTCATTAGCCAGAGGATCCAATAAACGTTCTTCATTTGTACTTACAGTTGGATCACTGGATCTTCACTTGTACTATATTTAAGCCACTAGCTGCTATAGAACCAAAAAAGGCATTGTTGAATTGTGTTAGTTCAAGCGTGGAGGAGATGGGGCTGAGGAAAGGTAAGTAATTTGTAGGCAGTGAAAACGGGGCAGCTGAAGAAGGTGAGAATGTGGGTCCCCAGTCAGTTGTGCTAAACTTAATACCATAGCTCTAGCTCCAATTTCTACAGAATCTTCACACCATGTTAATTGATATTGCACAAAAAATATGCTCCTGTGGTGACAAATTGCTCTTTCTTGTAAGGATTTCCAATTAGCGCAGAGGTTCTCAGTCCGGATGAGAAATCAGAGCAAGAAGGGACTCTGGAAAGTTTAGAGGTTGCACATGGATGTACCTCTTCTCCAGCCAGCTCTACTGCTCTCTGTGTTACCAAGCATGGGATCAGAGCCTGGCCAGGGTGGTAGTGAAGGGGCTGGGCTTCTGGGCACTGTGACCTTTGCCAAGGTGCAGGTCAAGTTATGCTGCAGGTGGGAGGATCTACTGCCCTTGCATGCTGCAGAAACCCTTACATACAAGCTTGTTGTGACTGTGAATTGAGTGATGGATTTACCTTCAAAAATCTGAAGTTTACATCAGAATTCCTGATGGTATTCCATGCAGTTCATGTCGTCCTTCTTACTGCTTTTACCTGACATCAGCTGCCCTTTTTCAGCATTGTCAGCTTATTGATCAAGCCTAGATCCCAAAGCCTCCTGAGACATGTCTTATGATCCATCCCCACTAATTAACTAGGGGAGGAGCTCTGCTCTGGAGGCAGATGTAGCTGAAAATCCACTTGGCTGCTTGACGTTTCTTTTTAATGTGAGAATGTAGCTTGATGGGACAATAAGAGAAATGCACGCTTCCCCCAAACCGAGGCAATAATATTGAAAAATCTCTATAACAGTGAGGAATAAAAACTCCAAGTGGCAAAAAGGCTGTTGCCTACAATTAAATAAAAAGTCAACTGGATCAATAGTTTAAACTGTATAGAATTCTTAATGGTGGTTCATTTGCCCAGCTCTGCTGAAGACCCCCGCTTTCTCTTGCTTTCTCACAAACACTTCTGCTGTGGATATTGGTTAGCATATCTGGTGAATTTGATGATATGGAGTCCAGCTTTGCACATGTTTCTGTTCAAGAGGAGAGTATTCAGCAAAATACTTAGCTTCTTTCAGCCCCCTGGAAGTGTTTGGGCAACATGAAGTTTTCCAAAGTACTCTTAGATACCAAATCTGAGTAACTTGTTTTCCTTGTGGTGAGGCTGGAACAAAAGATGCTGTTAGAAGAGGTTACAGCAGAGGGCAAGGAAACAGGAGCTCTAAAGTGAGATGGAGCAGTCTGTCTTAGGAAAGAAGTGCTGAAACTCTGGGTGCACAAAGCTACTGTCTTCCCTACATGAGGTCCAAGCTAGGTCCCCCTGCCAGGGGAAGGAGACCTGGAAACACAGAGAAAAAGCTGTGAGGGTAAATTCACTGCTCAGTATTCAGGCCAATGAGAGATGTCTGACAGCTTAATCTCCACGGGGTCTGCTCACAAGTAGTTCTGGCCTGGCTGCAGCACAGTGGTATGGCAACACTGATATGGGGAAATTATAAAAAGCCGAGTTTCTGCTTGTTGGTGGGTGATCTGAGGTACAGTGAATGAAATGTTGTAGAGCTTAAAGACAAAATGTATTTCTCTCAAGTTGGAGATGGGCTGATTAATTTCAGTATAAAAAGTTGGTATCAAACCTTCAGCCAAAGTTCAGATGAAGTAAATTCTGAGTAACTTGCTTTTTCCTGACAATTTTTTGAAATCTGTATTTATATCTTCTGCTGGGAGTGCTTGCAGAACTGCTAACTATCACTTCAAAGAGTGTACTTTGTATTTCCTAATCAGTGCCTGCACTAAGGCAGGGGAGATGCAATGCTGATTTCTCAGTGCATATTATTTTCCTGGAAAATAACACTTGAGTGTAGACCATGAGTTTGAAGGCAAACAAGGCATCTTCTTTGGTGCCAGTAGTTTATCTGTATTAACTGAACTGAAAACAAAACAAAACAAAAAATCTGAAATCCTATCTGTTACACAGTGGTGGGCAGTTGCTAATGCCATCTGATCTGGAACATTCACCAAAGTGGTTATGCTGGGATGCTCAATCTGTCTGTCCAGATGTTTACTTGACAGCAAGTGAAAGCTCCTCCCTGCACTGCCAATCCCTATCCTCTGCCTGGGGTGGAAGCAAATCTGATTCTGCTGGTATGGCCAAGAAAACACAGACAATTCATTGTCTGGCTTCAGCTGCAATGGTCAAGTGTTAGGGCTACTTGACAAATATGCCCAGACACATGAAATTACATATCTTATTATTCATTTCTGTGTTTCTTGATGTCTCTTTTTGCCACCCTGCATCTCCATTTCCATTCCTCAATCAAGAGATACAATCTGCACCTAATTACTTTTTCTTCTTTAGTCCTAGTTTTGCCATATCCATTCCTGAATTTGTTATTTCTGACACTGCTAGCCAGGTTATCTCAGACTTATGTGCTATTATGGGTATGGTTACCAGGCTCACTGGTCCTATTTTCCAGAATGTCCCCAGTGCTCCACTCCAGCTGTGTGGTTCGGCTGTTGCTCACACACATTCCCCTTAACCACACAAGGGATCCAGCCAGCCCTCACAGCACCACCTGTAGCTTTTGCCAGCTTCTCACAATATTCCCTCTCACATTCAGCTTCCCACATGTCACATCCACTCTCTTGCCTGCTAGCTTCCAGACTCTTTCCAGGTAGCTTAACCTCAGGCCAAGGCAGAGGGCCTGTCTGAGCCGTTGCATGTTCGGTTTTCCAGCTAATGCCAAAACCCATGGCTGTTCAATAACAAAGTAGACTCAAAGATAGTGGTCGTGAAATGTTTGTGGATGTCATTCTATGTTCCTTGGCAAATCTGTGGTATCACCTCTAGTACCATGAGGGTGGTGAAACGATTCAGCTTGGTTGTTTCTTTCACACCTTCAAGAATGTGTGAGGTGTCATTTTGGATCTGCTAAGCAATGCTGGATGCCTGCCCAAACCAAATCACTGGCAGTGGGAACAGTTGAAGTCCTTATGAGAGAGACTTGGGGGGAGGAGGTGAAAGCAACCATGAGGGGTTCCCTGTGTCTCTGTCCTTCTCCCAGCACTTCAGTTTTGCACCTCTGCTGAGCCCCAGTGGAACCAGTTCCACAGCCAAGGGCAGGGGGATGTCTTCACTGTTCAGGGGTGCTGGGCAAGATGAAGATACCTGCAGCCATGCTGCTCTCTCCTAAGAGGGCAACACTGCTGCAGCTCTGCTCTCACCCTCCTGCCATCCACCTGCTCAATTCCAGCTCCTGCTGGCAGCAGCAGAGCTCTGCCTGGCACTGCTGGGTTCTTTGTGCCCTGAAGGCTGGCACACCTGGGTAAAGATCCTTTACTAGATGGGCTCTCGTGAACCTTGGGCATTAGCACCACAAAAAGTTGTAATAAGGTAAAGAACTTTTTGTGAGGCCACAAATATGCCAAATGAATAGTAACCCCACACCTGAAGGTAACAAGTCTACCTTAGGCTACTTTTTTCTACCTTGAGAACTACATGAGACTATCCTAGCTGTGAATGCCCATTGGATTTGTATCAATCCACAGGCTCCAACTGAATTGCAGCAGCATCACTTCTTAATTCTTCATGTTGCAGACTAAACTCCTTCTGGCTTGGACCTATTAGAGAGTAAGAGCTCTTTGGGCACAAACTGTTTGACCTCTGTCTGCATGGCAAGATTTTTGCCTGTAAGTATTTACCAAATGTGTTGGGCTACTGTGTATCCTAAGTAAGAAGAGCATAATTTATATTACCTACTTTAAAAAGCCAGAGAAATTGGATTTTTTTTTTTTGAGAGAAGATAATGTTTAGAGAGAGAGTGAGACACTGAAATACCTGAAAATATCTACTAACAGAAACACACAGAAACCTCTGTGTATTTAACCACACCAAAGAGTCTCATTCTCTCATGTTTTGGGCACCTTTGTCTTCCTTCGCATATATGAAAGCTGAAGTATTTGGCTAGTTCCCAACCGAGATTGCACACCCAGGATTCCACCCAGCTTCTCTGCTCCAGTTGTGCATGCAGTTTTACCTGCTTTGTCAATGAAGGCACTGGTGGGCTGTGCAGCCTTGACTGGTGCTAATGCTCGGCCTCAAAAGTTTGAGTGGTTAGGTGTTGATGGCCGCACGCTGGGATGGCTGCAGAAAGTTTGGCTGAAAAATGTTTTCTGAAAAATGTGTGAGTATCAGTCCTCTGACACCATATGCATACAAGCCATTCTCTTCTGCTCCACCAACTAAATTTACTGAAGAATCAACCTTTCCTTTGATGCATGGTGCCTGGCAACATTCTTTGAGTCACATTCAGGAGACATGACTGCTATAGACAATTAAAGAGAGGGCATTTTACAGCAAGCCTGATGGCTTGCACAGGTATTCAGGGGCCACACTGAGAGACCAATGCCAGTATGTGACTCAGCTGGTACTGCCAGACTCGAGAGATAGGGTCAGTTATGCCCTATCTAGGCATTTTGGAGCCCAGAAGGGACTTCTAGGCTGATTCAGGTATCAAAGGGTCACCCCACAATTAGTAAAAAGGTATATGTTGCACATGTAAGTGGGGGATGGCGGTCTCTTACTGTTTGCAGTGGAGGGGAGCTCCACTGCTGGGCAGCTGGCACATGAACAAACTCTTTTTATACCTCAAAGGTTGCAGAGAGGCCTGTGGTTCTAATATAATGCCGGACCAAAAGCTTGTTTTAGCAAATGGAGAGCACTTGGAAAGCTTTGTTTCAGGCCTGAGACAAAAATAGCTCATGCTTTGGAAAGGATGTGCATGGCCCAGAAGCAATGGATGTTCTTCACAGGAGTGGGGCAGGTCCTGTGCCCCCAGTCGGTCCCTGCACCCACATGGTTGTTGTCACTATCACCTACTTGCACCTTCCCCAATAAGTAGCTATGTGGAAGAGAGGCCCCTTTGGCTCTGCTGAGATGACATGGGAGCATATTCCTCCTGCAATTCAAGAGCATTTCTGCAGTGCTTCATGGACTGTATGGGTCAGGAAAAGACTGTGTAATGAGCACATGTCAGAAGATTTGCAAGTTCTGAGAAGAGCATAGGTATGTCCCCCAGGAGGTCTTCTTTTTAAGGCAAGTGGTATGTGCTGTGAGGACTCTTGTTTTCTCAGCAGGAGTGGGAGTAGCCTTTGGCAGAGCTGCCATATGCATTGGGCTCTGGCATCCACTTGCAGTGCAGTTAAGGCAGGTCTGTGTGTTTCTGAGGCATTTCTACACACACATAGAAGGGGTGCTTGTACACAAATATATATCTCTCTTATGTGGCTGTGTTTCTTTGAACTGATCCAGTCTCCCACTGAATTGAATAGGAGGTGGGTAAAGTCTACAAGCCTACTCATAAGAGTACCAGTTTGCACGAGCACGTCCTTGTTTTGAGGCAGACTACTGTTCTCAGCAGACTGCAGCCTTTTTTCTATGTCCTTTTGTATTTTTCAGTATGAAAATACTGCATATACTTTGCCTCTCTGAGGTGTTCCCTTGTGATACAAGAAATGTATCTCTGTCAGTGCCTTATACAGCCTCAGTACCCAAGGAAGAAAAGGACAAGCAGTGGGGATTGATGGCTCAGAACTCTGCTGGGAAGTCTTCTGGATGAGCCCCATATGCTGCAGTCTCTCTTCCTGCTCTCCACTTCATCCCCAGTGTGTATTACACTTGCCCCAGCTTTGCAGAGATAATTTGCACTCTCCCAGTTCATTAGCTGCTACCCCCTCCTGTCCACGGGCAAAAAAAAAAGCCCTTACTGTTCAAAAGAACACATGCAGCAATCATTAATGCTGACCCTAATTGTGCCAATTCAAACCACTCAATAGCTCTAATTAAAACCTCGCTTGTGCAGGGCACTGAACAGTAACAAAACTGTCATCCTGAACAATCAAATCATGGAGCTAAGAAATTTTTTTTCCCCTGTTGTGTTCAAATGTTGTTGTTGCTGTCAAAAGGGTCATCTGAAGGGATTAAGTATAGGGCTTTTGTAGGCTTTTTATAGGGCAAAGTGTGTAGGGGGATATCTAAACCCAATCAATATCTTTTGGTCACAGTTTGAAATCAGAGGACCCCAACTTTTTTCCAGATCTCCTTTCATCCACTTTACCCACCCCCATGCAGCAAGCAACACCTGCAAAGTAGACAGGCACTTGGTTATGAGACACATGGACACCACAAGTCAACTTAAACATCTGCAAAGGAGGGGGTGAGGGGGAAACCCAGACGTTCCTATCCCTACAACCTTGTTTCTCAGGGTCCCTGACTACACTTTCCTGTGTGCCATAAATAACTCTGCAATTACATTAATTGGTTGCATATTTGTTGACACAGGAGTGGACAACAGTAGGTTATGGTGGGAGGATTTTTGCTTTCAGTGCAATTTTATACTGCTTTCTTCAGATGTCCCTTAATCCCCACTCTCCCTTTCCCCAGTATTTAGGATTCTTATGTCTTTCAGAATAACTTTATAAGGCTGTGGGTGGGAGGGGGGAGCAGGAAAAAAAGAGTGTTAAAATTAATTTGATGGCACCCATGCACTCACATCTATTCTGCTGTGTTGCCCTAGCAAAGTCTATCAATCAAAAGGAAAAGGTTGATACATATCACAGTGGGATATTTCAAAAAGCTAGATGCAAGCTATTGTGTGCTGGAAGGTGTTTTTCTGCACCAACTTTCTGACAGGAGTCAGAAGAATGAAAGGGTGTGCATGTTCACCTATATTTTTTTACATTTCCCTTTTTTTTTTTTTAAAGAAGGTAGTGAAACTAATAGAGCAACCGTGTTAACTACCAAAATTCCGGTGTCAGTACCTTTTGCTCTGTTTATTGTTGCATATGTTCTGAAGTCCAAATCAGGGACCAAATGAAAGAGCCTGACAATGCTGCAAGCACTTTTTTGTCTGTGTTTCTAGTTTAGATCATTACAGGCACTCATACTACTACATGTGGTTCTGGATTCAACCCACCATCTCAGAGTATTTGGTATGGGGTACTTGACTGAGCCTTTCTTTCCAGTGCCTCCTTAGCTTGCTTTCTTTTGCTAGCAGTAATCAGAGTTGCAGTGAGAAAGTTCATGGCACGTTGTGTTTCATCTTTCCTCCTTTCATCTCTCCTAAACTGCTGTCCCAGCTGAGGACTAGGGAGTAGGATGACACCTGTAGAGCCCTGGCAGTCTGCCTCTTCAAACACCCTGAGCACTTTCTGTTAGAAACCACCTTCATTGTTTCTTGTTCCGACTGCTGGGTTGTGCCGTGTGCTGTTACAACATTGCCTTGTCTCAGCAGTAAAGCCATTTCATCTAGTGATAGATAAAATAGACCATATTTAAAGTAGTTTGACTCAGACTTGAAGTATTCAGCCTTGGTTAGCAATGAAGCACAAAATCTGGATGTATAAACATATAAACACATTCTTTATGTATAGAAGTAACTCAACAAAACTTAAGAATGTTTAAGAAACATTTTCAGTTGAACGGTCTGTGAAAAACTCTTACCAAACTCGGCCGTCAGAGCAGATATGTTCAGGATAATGTCTGTTTTCACCAGTTTGCCTCAAACCCTGCGAGTCCCAGCCTAGGAGTCAGCAAGGGGCCACACTCTTTTCTAAAAGTGGTGGTGCTGTGACACGTCCCACACTGCGATGTGTGATGGCTGACCCATTTCTGTCTTTGTGTCACCACTGAGTGGTATCACAACATTCCCTAGTTTTCAGTGACAATGTGCTGTTACAATGGGATGAAGAGGAATAGGTGACACTACTCTACGGTATTCAAATGAGTGCACTTCAGGGCAAGGTTACTTCAAAAGCAGCATTAGAGAGAAGAAACCAGTGGTTTTTTTTGTTGGGGGCTGTGGGAGATAGCAAAACATTCGTGTGAGGCTCTTGACACTTGCTCAAGAAGGGGAAATAAGGCACAGAAATGTTTTTTTGGCCTGCTCCAAGTGCTTTCAGCCAAGCTGAGAACAAACTCTGGGACCTTAGCATCTTGTCTACTTTCTGGAAAACAGCAATACTTTTTCTTATCTGGTTCTTGCCTGCCTTCATATGGGAAGCTTTGAATGTCCCTGTGAGCTGAGGGTAGGGGATTTCTGTAAAATACACGCCAGTATAGATTCCCATCACTTTCCGTTTGGATGTCCCACGGTCCTGTCTGCCCTTTCGTCCTTATTCCGTGTCCCCATTTTTTAGGCAGCAATGCTGGAGTCTATCCTCTTGACTAAGCTGTTGCATTTTAATTTCCAACAGGCCCCTATTGCTCTTGCACCTTGTGTGTGGTCTTTGCATGTTATGTGGCTCGGCAGCTGGGAATAGTGAGTGGGTGGGCAATTTAAAACAGAAAAGACTCTGTATCAGCACACAGCTGAGGTTTGAACTCTGCTCAGCTTTGGATACGTGTAGCTGGTTCTCAGGGCTGTGATTTAAGTGCTGTTTCGCTGTTGTCAGTGTGAAACCTAAATCAGTGCTAAGAAAGTGGTAGGGATGAAAAAAAACTTTGCCTGTCCGATAACGAGTGTTACTCTTAGCCCTGATGAAAAATTGCAGGATCAGGGCACCTTAGAATTTGTATTCTACTGTTTTGTCACCATTTTGCCTCCCCAACTCGGAAAACAAAGAGTGTCTAATATGATGCCAGGGTTTCTTTGCTGGAGTATGTTTATGAGCTCTTTCATGCTGTTTAGGACACAATTCTGATTCTGAGTTTCCTGAGGACATGGACTCCTGATGGAGAGAGGCAGATGAGGTGGGTGCCAACCTGTGAGACAAAATTCGTTACATTCATCTGAGCATCTCTCTGAGACAAGGTAGATGGGCTCAAGCAACAAAATATAATCCCAACGTCATGAATTGTTGAACTCATAGGGCCTGGTCCCCACGTGCTTCTTCCTCCTTTCTGCTGTTTTCTGTGCCAGTAGAGGATCATATGGATTGGAGGTCAGGCGGGAACCCTGCTTTTCACGTGCCCTGGCATGATTCCCACACATGCACACTTCTTTTGCACTTTCGATGGTAAGCCCACTCCTCATGGGCAGAAAGTTCTCATGTGTAGGAGATTCACCACTGGCTCTCCCTCACATTTGCAGCCCAGAGTACGAAGTTCTCAAAATTTCAGTGCAGAGGTAGTTCGTTCCCCACCCACTTTCCATCTATCCCACCCAGGTAGACAGGATGAGCAGAAAGAATCCTTGCCTTGATGAGATTGATAAATGAGGTTGGAACAGAGCTCCTCTTTTCTGGAGTCCATATGGAGTCCTACCAAACTTCAAACTCATAGCTGACTCAAAGAAAACCTAAAAATTGGCAAGTCCCTAAGTGCTTTTAAAGATTCTAAAGGTTAAAGATATGGTCGATTGGCATTCTTTTTAGAGCCTGGAGTGATGTTATATTTACTTCAGAGTTAAAAAGAGTGTACAATTAGCATTAGAAATCTATTAGATAGATATTTGGAAGAGTCATTTAATTTTTCAGTGCCACATAAATACCCATTATTCGTCCTTACTGCACTGGGCTTCATACAGATTCTTAACATTATACCCTAGAATCTGCAAGATATAAGTAAGAGTAAAAAAGCAAAAAAAGGAGAATACCCTTGTATTCAAGGAGCTGGCAGGTTACAGACTAACATCAGCTATGTCATTGTAGAGGTTTCATCCTTAAAAATAGGTACATGCTGCAGCACCATGTAAAAACATATTGAAGATAAAATGGGCATTACTGCCTCTTTATGACATCTTGCACCTCACTACATTCCTTTTTTGGGTTTTGTTTTCATAATAATAAAGGTGTATGGCCAACAGCTTGTTCCTGTGGTGGAATAACACAGGGCCATGAAGGTACAGTTGGGTAGTAGATTCAGATGGATGGACACTAGTGAGAGTTCAAGGTTTGGCAGTGATGGGAACTAACCAGGATTACTAGCAACATTTTTGGAAACCAAAGTAGTGCAGCCAGGACCAACACAATTTAATATACTTTCTAGAGAAAAAGTCTGCACGGAATTTCCATATGAAGTATAACGAATGAAGTGGCAAATTCTAGATGGATTTCATGGGAAAAGACTTGAAATCCTATAATATTTTTGACGAAGCTTTTTGTTCAAGTGTAAGTGACTGTTCTGCAAAGAGCTTCCAGGATGAAAAGGGTAATAAGACATTTCCGATTACTGATGAGGTTTCTGTTTTATTCAGGCATATATATAATTAGCTTTCATAAAAAGCCGAGACTCTTTTTTGTTAACATAATCCAACAAATACACCCCAAAATATGCTAATAGCAATGTGTCTCTGCTTAACAAGTGTGAATACTTGGCACACGGCAGCAATTGTGCTGACAGTGGGATGACACTATAAAATTGCTGTTCGCTGTGATGTGAATTCTTTCAAACCCAATGATTCCTGATTTCCACTTTCATAGTCACTGAGTCAAATTTATTCCTCCCCATTCCCCCACATTCTACATATGTCTGGGAAGCTGGGGAAATTGTATTCTACCTCATTTTAGTGTGACTGCACAGATTCTCTCATCCTGTGGTTGCTATTCCAAACTGCATTGGGGCGTGAGTGTGCTCAGCTGTGGTTTTCTAGTCTTTATTCTGGACTGCCCTGAACTGACTTTAGATGGAGATTTGGGGGTGCCAGCATAGTTTTAAAGGCTCTTTCACTTCTGCAATTCACTTCTCAGCAATTAAGGCCTGGCAGCAATGGATAATTCTCTGATTAAAATGATCCAAATGATTCAATAGGCACGATGTTGAAAAAAAAATAGCTCTAAATTCTGCATTCTTACAACCTACAACAACCAATTAGCAAATTCCCTATTTTTTTCTTTACTCTTTTTGTGACAAAAAGTGAAATCTAAACTTGTTCAGGAGCAACTGTAGCATCCACGGACTTAAAAAAGAACCTCTAACAGTAAATTTGTGCCTAAAGAAATTAACTCATATTTGGAGGCAGCAGATTATTCTGTATTGAAAGTGTGAGTAAACATTTCTACTAAATATGTGCAAGAAGGGATACTTGCCCTGATGGAAGCTGTGGCAGACAGATCCCATGACATTTCTGTTGTGGGGGCCAATACTGTTCAAAAGAGGACAGAGATCTTCTGAAACTTGTTTGAGGACAAGTAGATGCAGAGGCAAATAATCAGAGCAATCAAACAGTTCTCCCTGAACAGTTGTCAAGACCACCAATATATACGTTCTGTGCCATGAGTTTGAGGTGGTGCGTATGATATGCATGCACCATAGCAACAAGATATTAATCATCAACACAGACAGGCACATGTTGGGGTAAGTCTTCTGAGGTGCAAGTCGTAGGCTGATCTGGTATACACAACAAGCCCCAACGGTACCAGTTTCAGTGCTACCTCCAGCAGCATTGCATAGCTGAATTCATTATAGCTGAGTTTACGTCTTCCTCTGAAGGATCCAAACTTTGGGCCTTGTGTAAAAATGCCTAGACATGAAGAACAACTTCTCTTCCAGCTCTGTGTCCCTTTCTCTTTGTAGTTTTCAGTTACACACCCTGGGCAACTTCTTTGCTGGTGAGACACCACTGACTCGAGTGGCACTGTGCCAGCACAGTCTTTGGCAGTCTGAGTGACGGCAGGGATTTTCAGAAGAGCTCAAGTGAGAAGGCTAGGAGCCCAATTCCTCTTAAATTTGGTCAGTAGCCTGCTCTTGGCTCATCAGCATCTCTGCAAAGCCACTGGTGCCCGGTGCAGGCACTTCCCACTTGCCAGTAATCTGGAGAGAAATAACAAGACAATTTAGTGGCACAAAACTTTCTCTTTCAGCAGTTTGTTTTATTTACCCAGATTTTTCTTTGAAGGTGACACACCAGGAAAGTGCACCTATACCAATTGGAGCTCCAGGCCCACTATGCTGAAGAGTTTGGCAGACATTTTCAATTGTGAAGGTAATTTACCACTAGAAAAAAACCCCCATGTATTTTCTCTCTTGATAGTGTCTTTAAATGAACTTGGATGTCCTCCACCCTCCTGAATGGTGATTTGGTAAGGTTTTTGGGCTTGGAGCAGCTCCATGGAATTTAATGTTTGTGATACACAGGCCAGGCTATGAAGTCTCTTCTTCACTAAGGCACTAGTCTGGTTCTTGTACAGGCCATTCACTTAAGAGCTGGACTCAGTTATCCTCGTGGGTCACTTCCAATTCAGAATATTCTGTGATTCTGCAAAGGAAATATACATTCCTACAGAGAAACACCTGGCCATGGGAATATAGGGCAAGGCTGGAAGTATGTGTGGCAAGATTATGAACAGCTTTGACCATAGAGGAATCAAAGGGTTCTGTCAATGGGAATTTCTGACTCTCTCTAGAACTTTTACTTGGTGTTAAGATACTGCTGGTGTCAGGGCCTTATAGGCATTGAAGGGTAGGCTTCCCGTGTAGCTGGTGTTTTATGTTTGGGATTAGGAAAACAATTATTTTTTCATGGTGGTAATGACCATTTATATAGCATAGAGATCCTGATATCCCTGGGTTTGTCTGTGAAAAAATACACCAAAGAAAGACATTCATGTTTAAAGTAGAAGTGATAAAGAACACATGAAGGCATCACACGTGAAATAGGTCAGATGCAAAAATAAAGCTGGAGAGGGGAACTCAAGCAAGTGATATTGTTATCTGGACTGGAATTTTATCAAGACTTAACTATGAGGTGATGTGGTACTTCAGTGGTGGGATCATCGCCTGAACAAAACTGTACTAGATTCTGCCTGTCTTTTCACAGATTCAGGTGTGCACTGATACAACTCATCCAAACTCTACAGAGCTGATCCTGATGTACACAAGGACACTCATATTCAGATTACCCAGATCTCCCCCGTCCTCTTCCCCTCAAGGTCTTTCTGCTCATATCATGTGGAATGGCATAAGTTCAGGTGTGGATCAGAGAGACTTTGAAATGAAAAATCAGAGGATACCACAGGCCATATTGGAGAAGAGCTGGCAGAGTGGTGAGGGTTAGGACTAAGACAGGCTTGTATGGGGTGCTGTGTTTAGAGTCCCAGAGGCCAAAAATAATGAATATTTGCAGAACTCTGTGTGAGTAACAAATGGCTTATCCTGTCTAGTCTAATGATAAAATGTTACATACTGGCATTTTTAAAATAAATATGTTTGGTTTGGTTGTTTGGGTTTTTTTTGGGTTTTTTTTGGGGGGGGTTGTTGCCTTTTTTTTTTTTTAAAGAAAGATTAAAGCAACCGCTACAGCTAAACACTCTGCTTTGCTCTGATAAGATGCCAGAATTACAGAATTACAGAATTACTCCTGTGTAACAGGGTTCTTAGTGTGGGCGTAGCAGCCCCTCCCCATACCTAGCGGATACACTGTAGGGAATTTTTGCAAGTGTGAGCATTGCCTCTTCTAAGGTCATGGAGTAAAGAAAGTTAAATATTAACATTGTATGAAGAAATATCATGTCTTGTGTGTTTCCTTAAGAGCATCACAAAATAGTGATACATAAAATTATCAGTATCACATGCGTAGCAATAACCTCCCACGCATATTATTTTTCAAAATGTTGGGCCCCTGCCCTGCCATACCCTCCATCAAACTTATGCTGCTAATTTGAAAATGAAGGACTCAATGTAAAAGCAAGTCAGTCTGGTTTGCAAGATATCTCCACCACTCAGTCAGCACACAGACGGAGATTTGGCATTAGACACTGCCTCCAGTGCTCAGGGTCTACAGCTTACTGCCATTACACTGCCATGGTACTGCTCCCTCTTTAGTTCATAATTGGACAGACATGCCTGCAGAGACTGGGCCCTGCTGGTCGATGTATCTCCATTTCCCTCCTGCTGCTGCTTCTGCTCCACAGCTGCACTCACTTGCCGGTTGCATGACACAATGCTCACTTTCTACCCAAGCTTCCCATTACTGAGTGCCTGGTTATGCTTGTACATACTGGGACCCTCATGCAATCAAGGGCTTGTTGTCTCGAGAGGTACCAAACTTGGAGTCGGAATGGTTTTCCAGGTACAAGGGAAAGACCACAAGCACATCACCTCCACAACGAGGTCTTCAGGATTGGCTGGGCAATGCAAAGCAATGGGCTGTGGGGCTACCTATGCAGTTAGGAAGGCAGGGAAAGTTCTTCAGGGACGGGTAGTTAGTCTATGGCTGTGGGTCAGCAATGCCCTGGGCCCCGGCATGGGGGCCGGGTATGGACTGCAGGGCTTTGGGCTGGAAAGTGCCGGCCGCGCTGGTTGGTGGTTTCTCGCAGCCCCCCCGNCAATTGGCTGCGGCCCGCGGCAGTCGCGCGCCTATTGGTGCTTGCCGCGGCCAGTGCCGCCCGGCCCCGCCCCGCCGCGGCTTTATAAGCGGCATCCCCATGGCCGGAGCGCGTAACCTGCCGCGGCGGCACCGGCAGCGGAGTTCCGCCCGACAGGGACACGCCGCCGCTTGGCAGAGCTGCCACCCCGAGGGACAATGGTGCTGCGAGCCTGTCGCAGCGCGGGTGCTCGCCCGTTCCTGCTGGCGCTGCTGCTGGTGCATCTGCCGCAGGGTCGCGGCCACCGAGCCACGGGGCCCCGGGTAAGTGAATAAGTGAGCTGCCGCCCCGCCGCGGCAGGTTGCCCTGCCCCCGGCCCGCTGTCCCCGGGGCCTGTCAGCGCCGCAGGTGGAGCCTCGGCCGCCAGGGCAGCGTCCCCCGGCGCAGACCCTCGCAAAGGCCTCCCCTGTCGCTTATTAAAAGGCGGGTGCCGGCTGCGTGCGCGAAGTTCCTACACCGGTATTAACTTCTTGGTATTTATTGCAGAAAGCACAGGATGGGGGAGGTTGGCAGGCTGTGTTTTTATGTTGCTCGTCTTGCATTTAATGTAGCCCCTGTTCCCACCACATAGCTTTAGGACTTTTTTTTTATGTTCCCAAGCAGGAATTAAATGAATCCCTGCAATAAAGCTCAATGCCTTCAGCCCAGACTTCTCCCTGTAGGAGTCTAGCTCTGGTTTTTTTAATCTGACAATGTTTGACTCTTACTGGGGCTGTTAATTTGACTTACCAAGCTATTACATTGCTCTGGGGAAGAACCCAACGTCTTTTCTAAATATGGTTCTCCAAGTGAGTGAGTGCTACCACTGCAGCACCACGACAGAGTAGCATGAGAGCTTTCAATTATAAAGCTGCAAAACAGTAGCTGTTCTTCAGCCAATGCTGCAATGAAAGCACTGCCCTGGGTAAGTGGAAAACCTTATTTCTCTGCAGGCATGTTGGTTGCATTGGGCCATGTGCATTCTTGACCTAGCAGTCTGAAATGCTGTGAAATGTAGTACTTAATTAACTTAGAACATGGTTAGGCAAGACCAGGAGTCTTTGGAATCCCTACTTGTCTGAAATATAACAAGGGACTTCACTGCAATGTTCTGTGTGGTTTTTTATGTTTTGTTTTGGTTTTTGTTTTGTTTTTTTGTTTGGTTTTTTTTGTTTGTTTTGGTTTCGTTTTGTTGTGGGTTTTTGTTTGTTTGTTTTTGTTTTAAATGGAAGTGCTGTTTGACCATGATGGCTATTAAATGCTTCTCTGAGCTATGGAAAGTGTACTGCTGGCTGCACTGATGGCCTTGTGTTCAGCTGTGCTGTGTAGCCTCTTTTATGGCCAGATGTGTAACAGCAACTGTTAGAACTAGTGTGAACAGAACTAAGTCAGAACTGGTGTGTGCCATAAATTATTGGAGACCTGCTTTAAATGATGAGGAAACACAGGGGTGCTTATGCACATATCTATGTTACCCCATATCAAGCATAAACCTCAAAACTGGAGTGGTTCCAAATAGAGAGGAGCTTTAAGATGATGATAAATAAGATTCTGGCTGGATGACTAGGGCCCTTCATCAGCACTGATATCTAATGCTTTAATGAAGATCAATTTAAACAAAGAATAAAATAAAATTCCTGGTAGCAGTGCATAATTTTACAGTAAGCCTGTATATCAAACAGTTTTCATATATGTAATTTCTATATAGTGTACTTTACAAGGCAGTTTAATCGCTCCTTACGCTGTATCTCTTGGAATGGAAACTACTTCAGGAGAGTGAAAAACCAAATACAAAGGACTACTGATTTACTTTTTGCTTGAAGTAAGTGAACTGACTTTGCTATTTCTCCCTTTGTGACTGGGGGTAAATATCAGTTATGAACACTAGCAACTGCAGTTCTGTGGACAGATGTGCCTTAAAGTTTTAACTTATAAGCTCTTAAATAAAAAGCTGTGAACTTCCAGGGTGTTTAACGCATGAAGTCTGTCTTTTTGCCCTTCAAAGTGTCACGATTAAGTACATGTGAAGGTGAGGAGTTTGGTTTACTTGTTTCCAGCCATGTTGATTGATACAAGCCCCTGAGCTTCATCTCTTGTAGCGATTAGTAAAGTTGGCATTAGTATAAAGGTGCCATACTTTAGATTCCAATGAACACAAATATTTCTTTATTATTAATTCTTAAATGATTATTACCAAGTTACACTGGTATGTATTTCTCATGCTGACTTGTAATCAAGAGTGTATTCCTGTCAAGAAACCTCCCTGGGTGGGTGGTGGTGGGACGTCAGTGTTGCAGTTCTGGGAGTCAAATCCTATAGGTGTTCAGTTGCTAGATGTGATCCTTACCCTTTCACATTTTCTTTTCTGTATAGTAAGCATTAGAACTATAATATCTGCAGGGTGCAATGCTTTTAAAGGTGAACAGCAGCATTTTAATCCTTCTCAATGAATTTAAATGACCAACAATAATGCTTGAAGCAACTTCCAGATCTTTCTCCTTGCTTTTCCCTCTTGCTACTGTAGTGTTGCTTCTATCTAAGCTAGGCAGTCAGCATTGTAACTGAATAGGTAAGCAGAAGAGTATGGCTTGCTCCTGTTTACAGAAAAGGATGAAAAACTAGAAGTATTGAAGAGAAATAGGTATATCTACATCTCCTGTGCCAATAAGGAATGAAACTTTCAGACGAAGTGAGTTCAGGATAATTACTTGAATACAAAGGTAAGTTACAACTGCAGCTAGTATCTACAGGTCTGCTGAGGAACTTCTGGCTCTCAAAAGGTGTATGAAGCTTGCTATTTCTTGTTATAGTGAAACTATGAGCAGTGACATGAATTCCTTAGACTTGGTAAGTGTCAGTGATTTGCAGGAAACATCTGGCTTTTGCACATATACTGTTGGCAACTGACATTTACTAGCAGCTGCCCCAAGTGAAGCCTCATACCTTGTCCTAGAAATAACTTGGAAGCCCAAGGCTCCTGTGTGACTTGTTTCCTCACTTGACAGACTCTAGAAAAGCTTCTGCTGTGTTACACAGTTGCCTGGTCCCTTCTACTTCTGTAACTCAGAAGAACACTGTGGATGTGATCAACTGACTATACTTGGAAGTTATCCATCTGAAGGATGGAAAAAGATAATCAGGCTTTACTTTCTATCATATTATCTTCCTGTGTGCATCTTTCTCTTCGCTGGCATGAGATCTGGAGTTGTGTGACAAGCCAGGTCTTGCTGTTTCCCCCTCCTTAATTCCAAAGTGATAGATGGGGAGCTTGACTGGGCTGGCTCATGCATTTCTTACTGTGTGGTGCATTTAAGCAGTATTCTTTCATAACAGATTAAATAGATTGTGCCACTAAGCTCTGTATTCCTCCGTCTGGACAATTAATTGCAACCTTTGTTTTTTCTAGTTCAGAGACGGATCTGTGTGGGCCTCATGCTTTTTGGGTATAACTCCTGGCCATTATGAACTTGATTAATTTATGGCAGAAAACTCTTGGTGGCAGTAATGACAAATACTAGCACAGAGACATGGTGGGTGCTTGCGGTAAGAACGGAACATGACTGCAGCGGTCAAAAGCTATCCCATGAACGGGCTTGGATTTCTGGAAGACTAGGGATCTGTACCCCCTCCAGTGACTGCAGAGGACTAAAAAATGGGAAGGGAGGACAGGCAGTCACTGTAATTTGCTTCCTAGTTTCATGCACGGAAACATGTCATATTCCCCCTTGAAAGGCATGTTGGTTGGAGATGGTGGGTGGGATCTTATGGTTTGGTGCCATTGCAAAGGGAAGGTGGTAAATAATAAAATTGTGAAGATATCAACAAATTCCAGTGCATAAATTGGAGCACCACAGAGCAATGGGAAATCCCTGCTGCAGCCAGCTACTAGTTGAAATACCAAATAAGAAAAAAGTGCTGAAAAGGCTTCTGCAGCTTTGTCATTCCCTGTGGAGGGGCAAGCAGCATTGCAGCTTGTACCAAGGAGGGTGCACATTCTGGTGCGCGTTCACTGCAGCCCTACTTGGAGGGTTCCGCAAAGCAGGTGTCTTTACACATGCCCTACCAAAATTAGGGAGACTGTATTTTTTTTGGTGGGAAGAAGTTACAAAAGCACATGTGATAATGTAAAGCAGAGGGCTTCATTTAAAGAACATCTAGAATAGAACAGAATAGACAGGTTTTCAGTCACTGAATTTTGGTTTTTGGTTCAGCTTAATCAACAGGCTGCATTACAATGGTCTACAGTAATAACAACTGAAGCTTTAATGTTTTAGATTTCCTTACAGTTGAAGAGATTAATTTAATGGAGTAGTAAGTATCCAGAGGCAAGCCTTCGGTAAAGCATCCCCTAATAGGACAGGTTTATTACTTTATGGCAAACAGCTTTTGGGTACAGATATTCTATTTTGGTCAGATGAGAGATGTTTTTAACCAAAGGGGAAGCTCTAATTGTATGTAGAGCTATACTAATTGTTTCTCCCTCTTCTTGCTCCTATTTAGACTTCTAATGTTAGCTGAATTCCTTGATATGTACCAAAAAACCTAATCTGGCTTGTTTTTTAAAACATTATGGAACTGTGTTAAGGAACAAGATTAATTGTTGTGTAGAGAACTATTAAAACATTATGTTCCAATACTTTAATATTGGAACAGCAGGTTCTTTTCTAAACAGAAAAACGTTGTAGGATCTGTCTTGTTCTGTGTAGTCTTAGTGTTGTAGCCAACTCTGAAGCTCAAGCAGTTAAAACACCAACTCTATTTCCACTCATGTAAATGAGCTGTGCTGTTAATGAAAAATTTCTGGCCACCATAAGCTTTGGTACAGAAAAAGAAACTGCTCATGTGTTTTTGCTGGTGGTGGCAGCAAACTCTGTAGCTGGTGGAACACCTACAATGATAACCTCTTGGACTAGTTTTCCAGTTTCTAGCACTAGTCATGTGCTAAGGTAATCTTCACAGTGAGGAGCAGATGCTGTCTTGGCTTCTTGCATTTCCAGATGGCCTGAAGCAATTGGTAAGATGACTGTAAACTCATTTCAGTAGTATAGTAGGTCTGAAATATTAATACTGCTATTTAAATATCTTAGATGTTCTTATCCTGCCATCTCAAACTAATTGCGACATTACTATGTCAAAAAAACCCCAAACAAACAAAACCCCATTTGTCTCTTACTTGGCTGCTGAATCCCAGTTCTTCTGGGGCTGGCACATCTGACAGTGCAGTTAAGTGTTACACAATAAACTTTATGCTCATATGAAAAGCTAAACATGGAAGCAGTACAGGTGAAACTGAAGCTAATCCCTCAAGGCTGCTGTGCTGACTGTCACACTTAGGGTCCTGTGTGACGGCTTCCTGTCAGAGTCCCCCAGCAGCTGCGATGAAGTCACTGGTGCTAATGCACCATCCAGGGACTTGGTGGCACAGCAAGCCTTGACTCAGGCTTGGTGTGCAGTAGGAGTAGTTTACTGCTTTAGTCTTCAAGTGATGTTCTGGCAGAGTAGCACCTGTTGTGACAAACTATGAAGCTTACTCTTTTGTTGTGTTACAAGCTTAAGTGTTGTCATTACATTGGTAGGACTTTAGGCTTCCTATGCTTGTTTGTGAGAAGCTCTTCTATTGGTGAAGTTCTTGCCCCAACAGTGAAGGCTGCCATTGTTGTGGGTATATTGCCTCCACACCAGACCTTTCTGGATAAGGTGTGAGGTCACTGTGAGGTGTTTGTTTACATAGAGAAACTACCAGGATGTAATGAAAGTGGTATGTAACTGTCTCCCTCTTCTAACTGGCTCATTTGAGCAGTTACAGCTTGTGTTTGGCAGCTTTCGTGTGAGCCATGTGAAAGTTTCTGTGTGTGATGACTTACTGCTTGCAAGTATGAGGAGGGAGTATTATGGCATCAAAATCCTGACCAAGAATACAACTCTGCCCTCTTCTTCCCCCCCCCCTGCCCCTTTTGGGGTTGGGGGGAGCATTGTAGCTATAGGAGAATAAAAACAGGAAAAAGCTAGTTATGCCAGGCTGTAAAGTTTGCACTCAGAGCAGTGAGAACCAGACACCCTATAAAGGAGCTCTTTGTATTTGGCTTCATGTAGGCTATCAGCAGCTCTTAGCCTGAGAGCAGTCAGCTTCCTCAGGATGAGGCCTTACCTTGAAATCAGGCTCCTGCCCCATGTCCTGGAGTTTTTTTTCCTTATCACAGTAGCCTTGTGATGCAACTTAGGCTCCTGTTGGATGCTGCAGTAACAACGTATATAGTGTTAGCAATGTTCATGAGTGTTAGAGTAGGGTCATCTGCTTGTCTGGTGAAGAAAACATTGCCTCCTATAGTGGGACTGCCTTATGCTACCTGAGTAAAAGGCCTACATGCTGAAAGTGCAGTCCCTACAGTGTCAGGAGCGGTGACGAAGCAAACTGGCTTTAGCTTATGAAGGGATTCATTCTAGTCTGTGTGACACTTTCAGGGTAGTCTTAAGACTGACCTGGGCCTGACTGTATGATGCTAAGGTGCCAGCAGTAACCTGGGGTAACACCCTTGGTGGAAGAGTGTCCTGTCTCGCTCACTGGAGACATCCAAGAACTGTCTGGATGCAATCTTTGTGCAATGTGCTCTAGGATAACCCTGCCTGAGCAGAGAGGTTAAACCAGATGACCTCACTGTCATCCCTTCCAACCTTACCCACTTTGATTCTGTCAGATGTTTCTGCTGTTCTTCTCTCTTCAGAGCAGTGATCTAGAAGCCCCTGTAATCCTCCAGATGCCTGCACTGTCAAACTCTTTGCTGGTGGTCTTCCAGCTGTAGCCTGCTCAGGAGGATATGCCTGCATATTGGGTTTGTGCATTTTTGCCTCCCACTGGCTTGTGGCTGAGCCAGCTGCTTTTGAGGGCCCACTGACAGGTGTTTTCATTTGGAGTGGCACGTAGCTATGCAGTGGGGAACTGAGTGGTAGGTGTGAAATGAGAGCAAACTTAGGTACTTCCCCCCAAGGTCTGTGCCTAAAGATAGGAAAATAACACTAGCTACTGTAGGAACAGCGGCTGCATCATTAAAGGTTGGCTCAGGGTTTTGGCATGTAGAGTCTGGCAGCAAAGCCTAGACAAGCTACCCACCGGTGCTACTGGCAGACTCTTCCATGCAGGTGGAGGAAGTCACACAGAAACGGGTGTGCGTAGGCAGATAACTTGCTCTGCCATGTGCACCCAGACTCCCTTCCTGGGTTGGAGCTGGAGTTCTGAAGGAACAACTGCTGCCTCTGGATGAAGAAGATGGATGAGTGTGAGCAGGACAATAGTATCTGAGTAACTGCCACAGAGTACTGCAGTGCTCAATATAGACCCAGACCATGTGCCAGGGTCTGTAAACTGGGTTGCTTTGCCTTACTCACTTTGACTTGGAATAGCTAAGGGGAAAGAAGCAGACTGTTTGCATGCTGCATTCTTTCTGTGTGAGGTATAGACGATCAAGATTCTGTTATATGAATCTATTGAGATTGGTTCTGTAAGCTACATGACAGCCCTTGTTGGTCTGAAGTTAAATTTGATTCACTGCTGTAAGAGTGTTGGTGTACTATGATTTTTCTCTATTCTCAATCTCATGGCAAAGTGAAAGAACGTAATTCCACCCTGTTCAGAGTGGAAGAAGCCTGCTGTTTCTGTGCCACAGAGCTATTGATTAAAGGTGGGATTGAGGGGCTGATAAAGGTGAGGGCTTTCCCATGGGAGAGCCTCTGATAGAAAGAATCTTAGTAAGTAGAAGGGAAAGTGTATAGGATAAGAAAGATGGGGAAGTAGGACAGAAGAAATAACTTGCTTCTCCAAGGCTTTTCTTGGCCACTGGTCCAGTTAATGATGGTTGGAATCGTATCCGGAGGGAAGTGCTGATCCTCAAATAGGGAGGAGGGGTTCCAAACACTTAGTGGGCAGATTCTGTTTCAGAGTTTCTCTTGGCCACCAGTCCTCTGTTACCACTGCTTGGGTCACAGACTGGAAGGAATGTGGAAAATGTTGTCCATCCCTGTTCTCTTCCATGATAGAGATTAATCACTTAAGTTGCATAGGGAAGCAATACTCTACCTTCTGATTAAGAAAGTCCACTAGCTTAGCTGCTATGCTTAGGATTGTGATGCATGGAATAGTGCTTGTTCTATAATCTCTGAGTTCCAGAACACTTGGTTGAGAACTCTTTCTTTGGTTATATAAAGAACCTGAAATCATACAATCTTTCAGTTGTAATTCTAATATTTTAGAGTTTGACACTCCAGCAAATTAAAACAATCCAATACAGCTTTAATGTAAAAGTAACTGTCTTATATTCTATGGCTACCATGCCTTGCAGAAGAGTAGCATGACCACCTATGGAATGGAGGGGGAGTGAACCAGGAATCAAATAGATAAGGAAGCATCCTAACATGAAAACACCTGGTAAAGGCATGGTAAAGGTAGTGGCATCCTTTAAAATACAACATATGGGGACAGATATCTAGGAAAGATGTCCAGATGTACACTATCTCTAAATCTTGCTTCTGTGTGTACCGTATACATTCTAGTCAGAAGCAGATAGAATAGTAATCATTTGTTGCAGCATAGAGTCCCTAGCGTAGCATGAAGATTAAAGAACATACTCTAGCTGGTACATCAAACCATTTCCCTTCCCATTTCTTTGAAGCAGATTTACATGCAGTCTATACTTAGGCTTAAACAAATATGTGGTAGAATTAGGTGCAAGTTAAGAAGTAAAAAGCCAGAAGCTCTTGGGTGTAATTTCCAAGTGGAGGATATTAAATGAGTTGGACTTTGTGGATACTAGCCAGATAAAGGGGTTTTTGTCTGAGCCAAGAAGCAGCTTCTGATTTGGGTCTAGTTATCATATAGAATGGTGGTAACTCGCATTGGCTTCTGCCTGGAGTTTAGCATTTGGCGTATTCCTGTGCTCTTAAAAGTGAGCAGACAAGTGTTGCGGAAGTAGACAAGCTGTGTGCAAAAGTAGCTTTTAAAAATATGTATGCATCTGGAACACTAGAGGATTATCTACTCCAAGCTTATAGGGAAATGTGAGCTTTAATGTGTACACTTCTCAGGCTTAGTGGAAGCAAATTACTTCTAACATAGAAATCTGTGAGACTGGTATGTGTAAAATGAACGAGGGTGTTCATGCAGTGATTTTTTTGCTACACAGTTCTAGAGATTAACTTATTTCCCTTTCTGTGTTTTAGCTTAAAAGTATGTAAATCTAGAAGTACTTGATCCACCCTTTTAACTTAAAAACAATACTAGTACCTACTGCCAAGGCTTTGGAGTTCTGTGTGGTAAGGGATTGGGTGTAAATGCTGCCATTTCTTTCTGTTGTAGTAAACTGTAGCCAATTGGATTATCAATGCTGCTGCTGCTGGTGTTATTTGCCCTCAATTAGCTGCAATCATCTGAAATATTCCTGAAAATTATGCTAGATGTAGAAATCTGTCCTACTAGAGCTTTAATTTCTGAAAGCAGTTGCCATGGGATAAGATTTCTTAAATGCATTGCACATGTGTAGGAGTCCAGGGGTTTACTTCTTGACTGTAAGAGAATGGTGCTTCTGGCTGCTGTACCTAAAGGCCTCAGGTTATTCTGGAGATGCTGTGCTGCAGCTTTGTGGATAAAAAATCTGCAGTGATGACAGAGCAATACTGCTTAACTGGATAGGCAGTACCTAATGGTGGAATAAGGTATTTTAGTGGTGGCTGTGCTACCTGACATATGTCTTATGCTTTCCATAAAGGGGGCAAACATTGAAGAATTTTGCTATGATTTTTTTTCAGGGTTGCTACACCAGCATTCCTCTGACTTTGTCAATGTCTGTGGGCTATCTTTCCTTCTTTATTATTGCATAGGTGCAGACAGTATTTCTAGAAGCAGGAATCATACCGTTAGGTCCAGGGTTGAAAGTCAAAGCTGTCTTCTATAGGCTTTAGCTTGTTAGGTGCTCTGTAGAGCCAGTGATGTTCTGCTGTCATCGATACAGGATGTTCTTTTAGTGGCAGTAACTGGTCTTGCAACAACTTTACCTTCCCAGTGTAAGCTTCAACTGTAGAAGGACTAGTAGCTGCAATTTCTACAGATTACAAAACGGACATATACTACCACCAGCAAAGTACGTTTATTAATGATTGTTAAACCCATTGTCTGGAAGTATGGGGAAGTATGTCAGCCCAAATTTTTTGTTTTGGGTGCTTGTCTTCAGAAATTTCCAGGGAGCTGAGTGTTCTCTTCACAGCAAACTCTGAAAGTGCTTTATGCTCCAGCTTAGTGTTCTAAATTAAGGACCCAAACTACTACCCTTCTTAAAACTTGCAGAGTTGTTAAAATCTAACTGTAGAAACTCCTTGAGCTTCACAGGTCACCTATCAGTTACGTACACTCTGAAAAAACAGGATTACATTTAATGTGGCTAATGGATCTTTAAATAACTAGAAAAGTTAAACTTTTGCCATGTTGTCACTGGAATATGTCTCTTGAGGGCAAATAGGATATAGAGTGAAAAGCAATCAGTGTGGTAGTATGGCTGCTATTGCTTTTCTTGTCTTTGACTTCATTTGTCGATGAGGGTATCTAAATTTCAGGATTTTTGTTGTGAACAATAAGCACCTAAAGGAGTTCCAAACTAGCTGGATTGTGAATAGAAGTTGCGCTTTGCTTTACCACAAAAGTGCTTCTTCACCTCAAGCACTTTGGCAGCAGTATTGGAGCTGAAATTGGCTGTTGCTCATCAACATACTGCAGTGTATGTTTTGCAGATTTCTAATCTGGATATAAAAGCACCCATAGGACAAAGTATCTTAACTCATCTGCACTGTTTTGTAAAATCTGTTGGTGCGTAAACAGGTATAATGTGTAGTTGTTAGCTTCATCCTCCTAGGATAAAAGCTATCCTGGTTCATGTGTATGTGGTTTTTTGCATGAAAGTAATTGAAAAAAGAAATCAGTCTCAACTTCCAAATGGAGTTTTGGCTGTAGAGTGAACTTCAGAAAAATGCAGTATGTCTTCTAGAACACTAGGATTTTTTGGTGCTGAAACTGGAATTGAATCAGAGGGGGGAAAAAAAAGTCTACCACACTAAGTAGTATATATAGTATGACAAGTACACTTTGAGCCTAAAGATTTGAGATTCTGATCTAGCTTGAATAGCTGGTGTCAGAAGTAAACTAAGTTTTTTAAGTTTCCTGCTGGAACTCTGAGAATTTACCTAAAAATCTTCAAGTTTTACTTTGAGTTCTGCTGGTAAACATAAAACAAAAAATGCTTCCACAATTGCTTCATGTAATCCAGGGACTTTTCCCTTTGTTCCCCCATTGAAGACCCAGAACAGATTGGAAGAGTTCAGTAGTAAAATCCCAGGCAATTTGAAAAGAGAAGGATTTGATTTTACTTGAAACTTTAAAAAAAAACCCTAAGCAACACTATTCTGTTGAGTGGATGACAGTCTCAAATAGAAAGTCTAACTTCAGTTCTCAGCAAGTTTTTCTCTGTAGCAAAAAATACTGAGTTACAAAGGCATCTCTTCCCCCCCCCCCCCCATGTTTAAAAAAGGTAGGTATCTCATCACAGTAACTGTTCTTCCTGTTACACTTGACATCTTTTTGGGTAACCCATGCTGTGTTTTAGCTCGTTATTGCTTTTCTTAAGAAAATTTCCACATCAGACCTCAAGTGGGAAGCTTCTACTGTAACTACTTCCGAGTTAACCTGGCTACTAATAGTGCCACCTTCAGAATAGCTATAAGTTAAAAGCTTCTGACTAGCTTTTTCTTTATCTCTAGACTCCTGTCAAAATCTGCTTCATTCCCTCCAAGGTAGATACTCTCTGGATGTGCCTTTGTTCAGACAGGACAACAGTGGAGTGGGAGAACAGTTCTGAACTTGGTAGTTTCTGCTGAATCCTGCATGAAGCCTTCCTCCTGGTAAAGGTGTGTCCAGTTGCAGTAATTCATACTTTTCTATGGGAATCATCAGGGCAAGTAAATAAAGTAAAACTGCACATACATATTCCACCTGACATATTTTGCTTCATTTTGTTCAGCATCGATAAACATGTGTAGAAATATAACCCACCTTTCAGGGCAATGATTAAGTGCAGCATGTCAGAGCAAAAACTAAAGATTATTTTCACTTCTCTTTCCTGGTCTTCACCTTGCATGAAACTGTGGAGAATATAGGCACTTGTATTCAGGAAGTGGCAGAAGGCTGATGATAGACATGATGAGGTCACCTCTGATTAAAGAGACAAAACAGGGTGTTATCTTTGGCTTGTCTCTGGTTAGTATTTATTAGAAAGCAAGCCTAGGGATTACCACAAACAACCTAAGCCAAGCTTGTCAATTCTTCAATGTATGGTAGACTGTTCATGCATATCCATGCATTTCCTAAGGCAACCAATTAGGATCAAATGAGAAGAGATAATCTTGTTAAATCTCGTGCCAGTGTTCAGATGGGTAGAACAATACTTACCTAAAATTGTTTTACTGGGCCTTGCTAGTGGCTTTTGTTTCACTAGCAGATGCTGATGTAAAAATACAAGATTCTCTTGGCATCTGTTTTGTTGTGAAGTGATTGACATCTGTGCTAGGCATTGTTTACACAAAGCATCTTAATGAAGTCACCACTGGATTCAACAAGATACTAACTGAAAACAGCATTTATAAATGCTGACACTGATGAAACTTGTTTAGTTAATGGCCTATACTAAATTGAAATCAGGATTGGATGGCTTTGAATAGAGGAAACCTCTTAAAATAGGCAAGGAACAGAGTTTGAGGAAGCATTTCTTGCCCAGAGAGCAGGGAGTGCTTTCTTCTACTTTCCCCAGCTCTGCCTTTTTTTTTTTTTTTGTTTTCCCCGATAAAGCAGCTGCTGCAGTATC
The DNA here is from genome assembly GCA_013397135.1 of Pachyramphus minor. Taxonomy (NCBI): domain Eukaryota; kingdom Metazoa; phylum Chordata; class Aves; order Passeriformes; family Tyrannidae; genus Pachyramphus; species Pachyramphus minor. The sequence goes on along the minus strand of VYXB01000020.1, from coordinate 416,127 downwards.
TTTTGAATTGAAACTTCTGTCAAGCTGCTGTCCTGGTTTCTTATTGATCTTGAGCACTTGGCTTAGAGCTTCAGATCTCTGAAGTGCGGGGAAAGCACCATGAAGTTTCCCCTTACTTTAGGGAGAGACATGCCTCTATCTTAAGTATTTTTTGGGGAGGAAGCTGATGGTACCCAGTGTCATCTTGTTCTCAGTTGGTGGTTATTAGAATGTACAGCTGGCTTTTGGGAATCTCTCTAGATATATTATAGGGCAACATCTATGTTATATCTAGTGCTGTATGCAGTCTGCTCAGCTTGAACAGTTTTAGTTGGACCTACTGCTTTCAGTGAGCTTGACTTTTGTAGGAAGCTTCCCTTTAAGTGTGATTCCCCTTTGGGGAAAGTTTTTGTGGAAATAGAGTGAGATTATAAAGTCATCCCACTTTAAAGCTCAAATGGTGGTGATTCAACAGACAGTACAAGCTACAAGGCAGTTGTGGAGGGCTGAATGAGTATCTGTGAAGTGTCTGTCTCAGTTGAAGCTTGTCTTCCATTTTGGTAATTGCAATATAAGCTCTCAGGCTAGAAAAGGGAATAAAAAAGGCAGATGTTTCTTTATCAGTCTGAAAGGCCAACAATTCTGGAAAGACAGGAGAACTCAGGAACTGACTTGATGTCAGACAATATGACAAAATTAAACAGAACTGTAATTAATCACTTGCATTCACTTAATTCCCTATTCCTTCCCTTGGTTGATTTATTTGCTGGTTTATTCACTTATGCCAGGGAAAGATTCCTTTCTAGATTTCAGGCCATTCCTGTATTTCTTAAGTCTCACTTATGGCAAGCAAACTGGTACTAAGTTATTCACAGGACCAAGCAGTAAGGGCAGCTCTTGACTGGCACGAGGATTGTGCCTAGAATCTACAAACTGGAAAGGGTTCTGCTCTTGTCCTTGCTTGTGTGGTTGGTTGACCTTGCCCAGCTGCCAGACCCTTCCTCGCTCTTTCCCCTGCTCCAGCATGGGTTTTTCTTATGGACTGCAATCTTCCAGAAAAAATCTGCTCCATCATGGGTTCTCCATGGGCTGCAGCTTCCATCAGGAAATGTCCAATAGCTCTGCTGTGGCGTCCTCTCCATGGGCTGCAGGGCAATACCTGCTCCTCCATGGTCTCTTTGTGAGCTGCAGAGGAATGCCTAATTTGGTATTTGGAGCACCTTTTTCATTCATCTTGATCATTCCATGGCTTCTCACTTCCTGCCCTGCTACACATGCCATGTGACATTTTGACTTTTAATATATTTTGGCATGTTTTTGCTCTGCAGTGGGTGTGCCATGGAAACACGTGTCCAGCACAGGCCAACCCCTAACTTGTCATAGAGACCACCTCTGCACCATGCTGCCACCATGTTTCCTTACCATATAAACCCAATACACGTGGTCAGATCACTGTTGGTCAGCATTGCTTCTTCTGCAATGATGCCTTGGGTTCTAAATCTCCCAGCAGAGTCAACAGTGGCTTTGCTCTGTGTCTGTGGAAGTACCAACATGAAGTTCACATGTCAGTCAAACTGGTTGTGCCTTGGGGTCGCCTGCTTCAATACCTTTCAAGGTCAGGAAGACGAAAGCCCAATCACCTTGAAGTTCTTTGGTGATTCTAGCTTCTACACACTTCTGGTGCTTCAGATCATGGCATATTAATGCAGGTTCTCTGGCACTGAGTTGAGTGCTAAATCCCAGGTGAATTCAAACATCTACAGGCTATTAATGTCTGTAAGTTCTGGCTCCATGAGGAGCCTCTAAAAATTTTGACACGGCACTGCAGGGCCGTCACACCCAAACCTAGGGACTGGCTTTTCATCTTCCCCCTTTGGAAGGGGAAGAAAGCACACAGTTAATGATAAGCCATTATTGGTCTTGGTACTGAATAATTCTGGAAAAGGACTGTCAGTTATTGTATCTCCTGGCAAGCTTTGACCCGGAAAACTTACAGGAGCATCTATATAACATCTGGATCTGGTGGTCTGCATCCTTGTGTGTGGACAAGCTCCCAGGCTTTGATACCCTGATGAAAATATGTTTGGCTTCAGAGAAAAGCTATTGCTCAAATACTGAAGTTGTCCACTTAAATATTCTGTATGCTGACATATTGTGAAGTTGAGCAGCTTTTACAGTACGTGAGTCTCATTATGATACTGCAGTTCCTGATAGCCTGTGCTGATTGTAGGGATGGACCATGCTGAAAATGGGCTGTATGTCAAAGATCAAGGTTTCTTTCCTGTTGCTTGAGGCTAAAACTTTTCTCTGATGTCTTTAAATCTTGTCTTTAGCTAGACAGCAAACAGCTAGTAATTTTGGTCACAAACTATCTCCAAACAGGATAGAAATATATCTTTTTAAGTTTTCAGAATCTGACAACTTCTCTAGCACTTTAATCTGAGGGTTTAGGCCTTTACCAAATTGTCTTCATGAGGCTTTGAGAAACTATGCCACTGTAGCAATTCACAAGCACTTATTGACCTTACACTTGAAAGCAGTAATAAAACTGTATTACTTTCCTTGCACTGCTTGCTTCCTTTTGGCAGGATTTTGTGGAAAGTACAAGCTTTAAGTAGAATATAATAATTTTATAAAAGTCTATCCTAACTGTAGAGGAATCACTGCTTGAGTTAAGATTGTTGGCAGTTAAGGGCAACAGACAACCTTAGTTGGGTACTTGTGAGCTATAACAGCCTTCTGTTTCCAGTCAGTTTTTCTGCCACAAACAATCATTTATGCTGCATCCATTCTGTGGTCTGTGTTTCCAGGCTCATGTCTGAGTGTGTTTTCTGATCCCTGGCTGTGTGTTGAATGTGTTGGTTTGGCCTGCAGTGAGCTACAGCCAGACAACTCCTGTGGCTGGACTGACAAATTTTGTCTGCCAGTTGTGTGGCTGGAGCTGGACTTAGTCACTTGTGTTGGTGGTCAAGTCTGGATGAAGGACAGCTACTGAAGGCAGTCTAGACAGCTCTGGTCTCCTGGTTGAAGTGCTGACATATTGTGGAAGTTGAACAGCTTTTAGTCTACATGAGCTCTTATTTTGATACTTCAGTTTCTGATAGCCAGCCTGCCCTGTCTGTAGGGATGGACCATAGTGAAGATGGGCTCTGTTTCTACTGACTTAACACTTCTAGTTATCAGGCAACTTAAGACACCTGGAAGTGCTTCAGCTGTTTCTTTTCTGCCACATACCAGTGAATTAAGTAAAGTTACATTTTGAAATAGGTTCTAAAAGCACGGTAGTTAAAAAATTCATGGCTGCTTGCAACTGTCATCTTTTGGAGACTGGACGCTCAACTTAGTGACAGTAGATGGATTTCTTCTATTTCAGAAGCCCTGTTCTTGAAGACTAGTTTATTAACTCATCCCACCATCCATATGCTTGCACATCACTGCATCAGAGATGTTGGTTCAGTGATAGTATCTGTTATTGAGCTCTTGCTCAGCAAGAGGCAATGACATGGCTTATGAACATTGTGTAGGCACATAATGTGCTGTAAATCCTAGAGTTGTACTTAAAAGAGCCAGACAAGGTCTGGAAGTGCTAGTTATGAACTCGAATGCTGTCCCATTATATAACCCCTGTGAAAAAAGGAGTTACAGCTCTGAGGCTCTGCTACAAATTTAAAGATAAAACACTGCTTTCCTGTACACTTAGGAGCTATACTAACTTAGTTACGCTTCCTACCCTCTGTTGAGAGTATCAGGAGTCCTTCTTTTTTTTTTGTACTGTTCATAATGCAAAGTTCTTCATGCTGTCACCTTAGCTAAAGCAGAGCTTGTGTGTACTCACTGTACATTGATAGCTGAGAACAGGAACAAATCTCTACCAAAATCACAGGAGACCTCTAGTCTACCAGAGATTTGAGAGTTGCAGTGTTCTGGTATGATGTTCCAGTCAAGTGTTACATGCATGAGAAAGACCGTTGCTTCCAATTAAGTGTAAGGCAAACTATTTCTTCAGCCTTTTAGAGTAGGGTAAGGTTTTGCATAGAACTTTGTGAATAGAGAAGTTTTATTCCCCCCACCTTGAATAGGGACTATGTCTCAAATCAATAGTAGATTATTCTTTGCTAATGTGAAATGAGGAAGACCAGTTCAATGTGAGACTAGTTTAAGGGTGTCTGGGCTAACTTTAGTTGAAAGCAAATGTCTCTGCTTTTATCACAGGCACACTTTGCAGGTGTCCTGTGCTGGCAGAGCTTTCTATCTACTCTACACCTAGTTTAGGTATAATTGAATACTGGATTTGTCTGGGCTATCTGCAAGAGTTCATCTGCTAAAAGAAAACTATACATCTCTCCAGAAGAGATCTGGGGTGACTTGTATGTCCCAATCTTGGCATTATAATGAGTTTTTTCTGGCTGCTTGTTTGGAAGCATTCCCTGCACATCTAGTATAGTGGTTGATTGGTAGATCCAAATTGTTTGCATGTACTTTTGAACTCTACGAGGATGCCTACCTTTGCCAACAACTGTAGAAGACACACCTGTGATCTGATAAGATTATTGCCTGGACTTCATGGAGCGGGGTTGATGCCCTGGAGATGCTCTAAAGTGGCATACCTGGTTGTGTTGTACTTCCACTTACTGAACTGCACAATGGCAAGATACAACCTCTGCAATAAAATGATTGTATCATACTGGTTATGACACTTCTGTGTGATGCCCTGGGCAAGCTGCTTTCAAAGCAGGTTTCAAGGGGAGCAGCACTTGAGGAGATGATGTGGCTCCTCAGAACACGAAAGAGTTATCTGCAATTCACTAGAAACTGAATTTTCAAGAAGTTTTGGTGGATGGCTTTGACCCTGTTGTGGGTTTTACCAGGGATCAATTTTTTTCTTGAACTCCCCCCTTCACACAATTACTATAAGTTGAGAGAGGTTTTATACAGACAAAACAGAGGCTTGACGTAAGAGGTATAATACTAAGACTTATTACTAGCAAGATAAAAACTAAGAAATAACATATACTACAACAGTTCTAATTAAACTAGCTTATCTTATGAAAAGAATGTTAGGTTGTTATTTACAAGTTTGGCGGCTCGTCTTGGAGTTTGTCTTTATTTCCCCTGCCTCAGGAAGGCAAGGGAGAGGGGAAGGTCCCTCTTCTGTGGACTTGGACATTTGGCTGCATACCAGGCTTTAACAAAAGCATTTCTTTGGTTTTTTTTCAGTTCAAGAGAAAGGTGTCTTCTTTATGTAAAATCATCGTAAGTATTTACAAAAGCATTTCTTCCCACTTTATATCAGTCTAAGGGGAAAGAAAGGTTCTTCCTTTTGAAACAATTACTGTAGCAATTGTNATAATGACTTTGAGTCCTTTCCCCTGTTCCTGTGGGGTCCTTTGCAGTAGGACACTTACTTTACCATAGTCTTCACCCACAACTACAGAGAATGGGTTTGAGTCCTTCCTCTGCTGCGTGGGGGTCTCGTTCCCACCGAAGATAGTCCTAAATAGACCACTCCTTATGGGTCCACCCAGGACAGCAGCTCTTCCATTCTGTGCTGTCTTTTTGGGTCACAAGTGAGCTGCACCAGCATGGATCCCTCACTGGGACTAAAAGTCCTACTTGAGACAACTTGCTCCAGCATAGGTTCCTTTCTCCATAGGGCACAGGTCTCTAGCAAGATTCTGCTTCAATTCAGACCCCTCACAAGGGTCACAGCCTCCATAAGCACTCATCTGTTCTGGGACAAATTTCCTCATTAAATGCTGGGGGTCTCTCTGCACCCCAGTTATCTTCTAAAGGTGGCAGGGGTTTATAACTTTCAGTCTTTCTCCTGCTGGGGGTGGGGGGGCAGCGGGGGGAAGTTCCCCCCTCGTCTCAGCTCTTCTCCTGCTAGAACTGACCTTGAAGCTGCTGGTTATCTCAAGTCCTTCTCTGCTGGGGCTGGAATCCTTGCAGCATGTTTCAGCTGGATGGTTTGTCTGGAGTTTTTCTCCACTGTTACACATCCCGGCTGGAGAGACTTCAATGCCATGCCTGCCCCTGGCCCAAGGCTGGGGGAGAGGGGCCTGACCCCCCACTTCAGGGGGCCTGCTGGTTCCCTCCTACATGGCCGCTGAATTTCTTCTGCGACACACACCTTCTCTTCCATTTTCTTAAATATGTCATTAGCAGAGGCGTTACTAAAACTTTTGATTGGCTTTTTCTCTGGAAATCTCCTGGACCTGACTATTTCAGCCCAGGGGGGCTGGTAAAACCCACGACATACCCTATGTACACCCTGAAAGGTCTTTGTCTGAATAGGGCAAGGATACTCTGTGCCCTCAAGTATGGGTGTGATGAACTAGGTTTAGCCTAGCTAGGGCATGCTATTAATTTAGGCTTTTAACATCTAATTCTCTCTGCTATTAAGTCCTATGGCCAACCTGTACAAAGTGTTTGACAACTGCTTTTTATTCACCATTGTCAAATATTTAAGTACTTGCTTGAAATAGAACAGTGAGATGATTCAGGTAAATGCAGGGCTTCTCTGTTCATCTTGTTAAATCTGAATGCAGGATTATCAGTTGCCTTTAGTTCTTGTTTTGGTTTGCAGCATGTGAAAGTGGAAATCTGCCATGAGAGTCTGTAAACGCAGAATGTTAAAATGTTGTCTGCAAGTGTGAACAAGGTACTCGATGAGAATGAGGGAAGTAGGCCTGGAATTTGTAGCAATGTTGAACTTAGCCTGGAAGGGAAGAAGAGAGTACTGCTGTCTGCAGGTGGGGCAGCAAATGCTCAGAAATCCTTTCTGTTGTCTAAATTACCAAAAAAATTTGAAATTAGATGGCAGAAGTTGACTAATGTAAAAAGTGTGTGTGTGCTGGGGTGGAAATATTTGTTGATGTGATTTGTGGCTGGATTTGGTGAATTGGCTGATGTAAGCTAAACACTAAAATCTTGCATTGAGGCAGCTATGATAAGCATGGGATGCTTTTCATGTGGCTCTAGGCATGAGCATCCAAGTGGTGATGTGATTCCCAAAGAGAAAACTTTGAACAGAGCAAGCTCGTACGGAAATCTGGGTTCCCTATAAAATAGAGGGCAAGGCCTGTCTCTTATGTAGAATCCTGCTCTTTCTTGGCTCTGGCTGCAAGGGAATGGCTGCCTTGTTACCTGGAGCACCTGCCTCGGGTGTGCTGCTCTACAGGAAGTGTGTGTGCTGGGCACGCAGCTATGCTCTAACGCCATGAGGAGGAACAGTGGAAAACATCCAGGGAATATTTCCTGACTGGAATTATTTAAATATTATGGAATGCCAAGCATTCCACAAGTGACATTTGGTACTTAAGCCTTTTTAGGCCGAGAATAAACCCTTTGTGAGAGGACCCAACTGTGGAAGAGTTGCAGCATTCCCTTCTGTAAGAGCCTGGGTTTTTGAGCAAAGAGTCAGATACTTGGATGATAAAATGGAAAGCTAGTCAAGACAGCCTTTCAAAACTGCACAGTGCAGAACTGCATCAGCACTGTGGTAAAACCTGTTTTACTTCAAACCATGTAGATGAAATACATACCACTTTATTTACTGTGCAAGAGCCATGGAAGACTGTACAGGCTAGGAACTTGGAGCAGTTGGAGATCTGTACATGTGATTTAGCTACAGGTGTGCCATCTAATAGTTAGGTTAATCTCCTAAAGGAATTGCTTAGCTTTGAATGTTGTTGCATGTGTGCCCTCTAACACTGTTTCTCGTTCTTTTGAGGAGTAAAACCTAGGATGCTCTGTGTTTGTGTGGCTACAGAAGGTTGAAAGGTGTTTGGTTGCATAATTGGATGTCTATAATTGCTTACTACCAAGAAGGAAAACTTGCATATGCTTTGAGTTTCCAAGATTAAAACTGCTTGCAAGACTCTGCAAATCTAATCTTTACATTTACTGTGGCTTCTAATAATGATGTGTTAGTTCAACGCTCATTCAGTATGTTGTTCATGAAAGTTAATTAGATGCTTTAATTTCACTTGAATAATCTGCCTGACCAGTAATATAATTAATTGACCACTTGTGTCATTTAGAGGTGTATGCATTGGTGTGCAGCCTACTGATAAGGTGTCTCAGAGATGGCTTTCTTGTGTGCTTAGTTATGAAGTGCTTGGAATGGGAAATTGAGCAATTACCTCTGGAAGCAACTAAAAAAAGCAGTTGAAGCTGTAGTTAGACTATAGTACTGAATGAACAAAGATTAGGTTATGCATCTGGCTTTTGGAGAGTCTCATCTGAGTGTGCTTGTGGATTGAAGAATCTCTGTTCTGGTAATTTGTTCAGGTTGTCTTCTGTTGGACAACTAAATAGCTTCAACACAGTAAAAAAATTAGCCTAAAATGCAGTAAGGCTTGTATTTTCTCTTTAGATTGTGTTCTTTGAAGTGGTGCTCCCGATTATATTAAGGCTTTGTACCAAGAACTGGAAGATTTAAATTCACTAGGTGTAGGATTCTTTACTATTCAATGAAGTAAATTACAGACTTGGTAAGACTTTGTTTTAAGGATACCTTGTCCTATACTAATCCAGTGGATGTATATTTGCCAAAATACTTGCCTGATGGTTGGTTTTCAATGCAGTGGTTTGTTTGCTTCAGCAATGAAACAATAAAGCTGCTGGACAAACGCAGTGTGGTGTCTCTTTTTCCTATCAAGCCTACTGCAGCTTTGTATTTCCTAGTTGCAAGGTATCTAAACTTATCTTACCATGTAATACTTCTTCACAGACAGAGGAGTTAAGCAGATGATGACTGTTGCTTCAGTTTGTACAATATGGGCTTGTCCAAATAAGAAATAAGTGAAGATAGAAACTAGTCAGGCTTTTGCTCAAGTTGAGATACTGAATCATTATTTAGGAGGTAAGAAGACACTTTAAGGGTCTCAACTACTCTTTCAGCAGATCATTGCCCCAATAATTAAGAGTTGAATTGGACTCTTCAGTTTCTGATTTTTATCGTGGATACTACACTTGATTACAGTTCTGTTGCTGCATTTATCCACTCAGTCCTGTTTGATACTGAACTTGGTGGATGTTCCTGTGCTGGACTGGGAGAAGCAAAACACTGAGGAGGAGCAAAATACTGAGATGGCAAAACAGTTTCTAAAACAGGCATGCAACTCCTGTACCTCTTTGAGCAGTTGGGTTGGGTGCATCTGCCCACACATATAGCTGTTGGTCTCCCACAAAGGTCCATGACTGAGATGTGATATTTTTAACTCTGGGCTTGTCAGCATCTGAGTGGGTTTCTCTGTGAAAGGGAATGATGTTAACAGTAGTCCTACTTGATCTTCTCCTATCAAAAGTCTACTAAACTGGATTGTCAGCAGCATATATATATTCTGCCACAGATTTGCAGAGTGGGAACAATCCAAAGGAATTACCATTGAAATTTTCAGAAAGAATCTATGCAAGCTGTGAGCCATCTTGAGAATTGAAGGCTGTATCAGACTGGGTACTTCTTCTGTCTCTCCTTGTTTGCCTCTTCTAAATTGAGAATTTGAAAGAGGTATCTGCTTATTTGCATGAGATTCCACATTGCTTGTTTTGGGGTGTCTTACCTTATTTCTGTTCCTAGTTAGGTGGATGGATGTTTATTTTTTCTTTTACAGAGGAACTGCCATGTGTTTCTTAGAGCCAAGATGTCAAATATGATGGAAAGCTCCAGAGTCTTACATGGATGCTCCAAGCCTTTGTCAAACTTGGAGCATCAGGATGGTGTCGAATTTCTACTTTGACCAGTCTCCTTTGACAGGAAAGGTACCAGCTCGTATTGGAGGGGAAAGCAGGCTGTTGCAGCTCAATAAAGGAATAACTTGCCCCTTTGCTACTGAGGGTTAGTATCTTATGGTTTTGGGTAAGCTACTAATTAAGTCATAACTTAGTTTTATAAGAAAAATTGGCATGTTATTGTTAAACTGCATGGATCCATGTCTCAAATTCCACTTAACTCTTGGGCTTAGATTATTTATATATGTAAACTCTTTAAAAGCTCAACAGGTCAAGTAACTCCGCAATAAGCCTGCCACATATTCATTCAACTGGACTGACTCTAGCTTTGGTACCACCTTTTGCACATTTCTACCTAAGCTTTCTTTGACACATAAAAGAATATAGGACAGTACATAGTGGTAATCTGTCTTGTCCCTTGGTGCAATACTCATGCATTGGTATAAGAGAACAGTGATAGCTTCTTGCTTAACTCTTCTCTGTTGAAGAGTTTTCACTGTACTGTTTAGGTTAGAGCAGTAGCACTGCTGTCCAATGTTGTTCATCCATTTCCTATTTCAAATACTCAGGCTACATCAGCAAGTGCCTCCCTACAGTTCAAGCACTGCATGTAAGTGAAACCACAGCTGTAATTGTTCAGAGGTAACAGGAAAGAGCTCTGACTTATAAGGGGTTAAGTACAAACTACATCTGACCACAGTGATGCACTATTGTACACTTTTTCTGGTATGTGCTTTTAGTGAGTATCTATGAGCATGACTAGAGACTGGGGGAGAATAGCTTTCCAGGCATTAAATGCCTGAAGAATGGTGGTAGCTTGTGCTCTCTTTTATCTTCTCTACTGGCTTGTTTTGTGAATTTGAGTGAGTTACTGTCTCTAAGGCTTTTCACCTAGAGTGGGATAATGCCTGCCTTGCAGGTATGTGTCAGAGCGTTTTTCCTAGTAAATATGCTGTAGTCCACAGATAAAAGAAGCCTTAGAAGTGCAAAACCTCTGAAGCTGCACAGCATGCTTACAATATATCCCCATTAAACAGCTGTTTGGCAATGTCTAATGCAATTTCCATTTAATGAGGAATGTTTTAAACTAATTTTTTTTAACAAGTCTTCTTTATTTCATATGAAGCAGCCAAGTATGTATCCTGTTGCATTTGATAGAATCCTGGTCATTCTGTTCTTAAAAAAGACCTCAAATTATTCTTGTTCATGTGTTGCACAGCACCTAAGAGAATTCCTGCATGAAAGGTCAAACAAGAGCAAAGAATGTCTGGGATGTTTTTGTGTCTATGTCAGCTTGGGAACTGCAGGGAAGAAACTCTTCCAATCTCATTCCTGCAGTCTGGTAAAACTTGGAATTGGATACACTAGATTTGTTTGTCCTCACTTTAAGAGCAAGAATGCCCTCAATAGGAAAAACTGCTCGTCCACAGAATCACAGAAGCATTTCATGCTTTCTAATACATCTGAACTTGATATAGATGCTGATGTAAGCATGGTCCTTTGTAATTCAGAGAGAAAAATAAAGATTTTGGCCTGGACAGGCTGGAAACACATAGCAGGGGGGTGAAGGCCAGTGTCTGAGAGAACTGGGGGATTAGTATCTAGTGAAGCCATTGGCCATTAGGAAATGGTGTGCATGTACTCAATCAAGGCAGGCTTGAGGGTTAGAAGAATGAGGAGGGGATCATATCTGGTCCCTAAGACTTTGATTGCCTACAGGCAATTCCACCCTGGTGCCTTGAGGCTGCTTTGCAGCCTCTGAAATGGCAATGCCTTGGGATGGAAGCATAGATGTCTCTGCCTTTTTCTTCTGGAGGATGTTACTGGGAGCAGTATTTCCATTGCATCAGTATACAGCAATGCTCACTCAGTCAGAGGTGCTGATAACACAAGGGGCAATCTAATATTGTAGAAGTTGCCCTTCTTCTCAACACTGCTCTTGCACACCAGAGCCCCAGTGCAAGGAGTGGGTTTGCTGTGTAGCAAGAGATTACTTGCCTGTCTTGGGGACTGGATGCAGCTTGTAGGCTGCCAGTTGAAGTTATCTAAATTGTCTAAGAATGCCTGAGATGGCAGTAGTCTCTCACTGTTTTCTGTAATCCTCAGTTATTTTGGGCTACATATTTATAGAGATTAAGTGCCTGAAACGGAGTTCATGCTAATTGCTGTATTGATTTGCTGCAGAAGGACATTCTTGCTATGTCAGAATTCTTAGGGAGGGGAAGGAGGTAAGAGCTAGAAGAATGATGGTATCTGTGAGCTGCCTGGGCAGTAGATGGGCTGTCTTCACTGCTTTGAAAACATCTCAGAAGGAAAAAGGCTTGTTTTTGGCATTGTTTAATTTTTATTGTAAAACGTAAGGAGCTAAATCTTAAAAGACTGTGGAGAAGGGCCTTGGACTGAAAGGCTCAAGGAGATAGAGATTGTTCTTGATAAACCATATTTGGGCTGGCTAGAGATGAGTTGTTAAAACAACCTTTGTGGCGGACATTGTTTGGAAAAAACTCATAATCTTTGTAAAGATCTTTGCAGTTGAATTCTGTGATTTTGTACTGGCCTTGCGTTTGATCCCTTGCTTTGCCATTCTGCCTGCTGTCTTTTAAAGTTCTGTCAGTATTTTTCCTGATGTTCAGTTTAGTTTTGCTGCAGGTTTTCTTTGCAGATAGTCCTGGTGTGCTATGTGGTTTTGCTGTTTGTTTTTTTTTAATATTCCAGCAAATCATTTGAGATCATTCTTAAACACATCATAATCTATTTATGCTGAATTAAATTGAAAATTTCCTGTCAAACCCTGTGTTTCTGATGTTTCACTGTTATTTATTTATTGAAAATTATTGCAGATATCATACTTTCTCCTTAAATGCGGAATTATATCTCCTTGATGTAGGGTAGGATACCAACTTGGTGCCATGTATTATCACCATGTAAAACAGTTCTCAGGACAGTAAAAAGTTACAGGATTTCTCAGGTGTTTCTGATTTATTACGAGTAATTTCATTAAGACTAAATAACTTGTCTTTCTCAGGCAATATTTCTCCACTCTCCTTGAGCTCTTAAGGAGAACTTAAGCTTAGTAAGCTGAAGGGGTCAATGGATTTGAACTTTCCTGGGAAAGCAACAGTAATAATCTTCTAACTGAAATCTCGTCTCTAAATTTACATTTTACTAACTTTCTGTGAGGATGCTGTTTTCATTCTTTGGTTTGATCTCTTCCTGGTTCAAGCCAACCCTCTTTTTATGAATACTTAATCACCCCAAAGCATTACACATCCTTTAGAGTGTGCTAGTTCAGGGAACTCTCTTCAAGGAAAATGTTTGGGGTAAGTGTAATTAGAGTGACCTGTGATTTGGGGAGACCAGGCACTCCAATTTTTTCTACTCTTTAGCAATTCAGTAACTGTTTTTTAAGGATCCATACTTACATTCTGGCACTTCTGAAGAAATTTTTTTCTATGCTCAGGAATATATGCAGGTCCTGCTTCAAGGTTTTTTCATGAAAGTTACCACATAGAAGTAGTCCATTTATTGATTGCAAACCCAGGGTTCATCTAATTTAGAGGACTTTAAGTGATTCTGTTTTTAAAAACAGTGCTCAGTTGAAGACCTGTTGCTGGAGCAGTCCTCATAGTCTGTAACAGAATCTACTTCTGGGTGTGAGCATGGAGAGTGGTGAAATAAGGGATATAAATCAACTGGAGGCAAATGCTGCTGTCAGCCTCTTTGTGTGCAAACTTCAAACTTTCCTCCCTTAAACCTTACTCACAGGTGTTCAGAGTCTGGCTATGGTTTCACCTACGGAAGTGTTCCCTCCCTTTTACCTAGGGGTTAATGATGACTAAATTTCCTTGCAAACTCTTTTCTAAGAAGTTTGTGTTGGGCTCTGCTTACTAATGAGGAAATTCCAGTGAGGGGAGAGAGAAGGAAGAAGAAAGCTCCTTGGCAGAGACTTCACAGCCAGACTTAAGAATTGCAGTGAGTCCTAGTCCTGTGTGAGCCTTAACATACTTATGCTTTTAGCAGGTTCTGACCCATTGTGAAGGTAGCTGAATCCAGAGAATGGAGTCTCTGCAGGATAACTTAATATTGTTTTCAAATGGTTTGTATTTTCTTAGAGATAATTTGAGTTTGCATTTTTTTTCATACTCTTCTCTGTTCTGCTTTTATTTTAGGTAATGCTAATGCTTTCTTGGTGCTGTCTTGATATCCAAGTGTAACTGTAGTGTGGTGCTTCTAGAAAGTATTTGCAAGAAACTAAGCTACTGACTCACTGTCCTGTGGCTAATAAGTGTGTTATCCAGGGGCTTGTTAGTAATAAGAAACCAGGATACAGTTACCTTGCTCTGCCACTGAAAACTGATAGGAATAAAACATCAGATTTCAAGATACAAAATTCATCATCTGGCTTAATTGAGCAAAAATAGGGCAACACCGAACTGACTTATTTCTCTGTAGTCTGGAGTCAAAAGTCCTGTGAAGACAAAGGAATATGCTGGTACTGGAGCTGTAACCAGTAACAGAGGATTGGGAATTGAAATAGTATCCACTGATAGATCTGAATTATTGAGTATAATTAGGGGTTTTGAGACTCTGGTTAATAACTTCCTCCTTCTACTTGAATTCTAAATGAGAAGATGGCTAGTGAAATTCTTCACGTTTGTAACTAACTGGGAAGAGGAAAAAGGCCTAGGAAGATGGACAAGTTCAGAATGGATGGGGAGGAGCTGGAACAGTGATAAAGGATGGAAATGAACCATCAGCCTGTCATGTGAGAAGATGCCTGCTGCAGGAGCTGGGAGTAATATTTGTATATGAAAATTATATGTTAATGTAATTGCTAGGGAGAAAATGGCTTTCAGAGTAAGTTATGGAGTATTTCTGTGTGGAAGAGCTGGTAAACTTCAGCTGGGAGGAACAGAAATGACCCTTCTTGACTTTTATACTTTCCTCAAAGGTTTAGTTTTTCCAGTTAGGCACTGAAAGAGAGCAGATTAAATGTGTAAGACCTCTCTGAATCTTAAAATAACTGGAATTAAAAAGGAGCAAAGACAAAGAGTGAACAGGTAAGAATGAAAACACTGGGAGTGTCTGGTTACAAGGAGACTTTACTAGAGAAATGTGTGGGGCAGTCATGCCAAAATCAGGATTGACAAGGGTAAGCAACCTGATTCAGATAGAATTAGGCTGGAATCTTTACTGGTGGCTATGAGGTCCATGAAACCTTATAGCTAGGCCAGACACACAGCCATTTATCATGTACCTGCTAAACCAATTTTAATTAAACTGTCACACCAATTTCTTAAAAACAGATATTTTCTCTTGGGCCACAGTTGACCTAGACTGACTTAGTATCTGCTGGAGTCCTATGAGACAACCTAAAATAATTGTTTCCTAACTCTTCCCTCCCTACTTGTAATACTGAATTTCCTTAGATTTCTTAAAGGTGAAAGTAGGATTTAGCAATGTCTGCTAAGACAGCTAGTGCCTGGGATAACTCTTCAGCCTAGGAGAGGTTGCTAAACTCAGGGAAGGGAAGAGGAAGAAGGGCTTTCTGCACCAGAAGAGGTTCTTCTTCAGCCAGAAGCCTACTAAGAACTAATTGCCCTGGATGCTGTTGTCACTAGTCTTGCTAATATTTATATAGTGCTAATATTATATAATATTATATAGTGCTTTTTTGGATGTGCATGCCAACCACCATAGTCAAGGCCTTCATTATTGCTATCTACCTATTTTTAAACAATCCTCAACTGGGGTCTGCAGCACTTTATGGTAACTAGAGCTCTCCTGAGGTTTGCATTTGAGCAGGGTGAGAGTGTTTAATTTACTGTTGTTGTCTTGATTCGATGAGGAAAAATGCATGCTGTAATTCTTGCGTGGGTGGCTGCCAGTGGATGGGGAGAAGTGATTGCTGATGCTTGATGTCCCTTATTCCCTACCAATGCATTAGCTTGCCTGCTGTCCCCTCAAGCAGTATACTATCACAGGAGCAATAAGCAGCCTACCCTTCAGTTGTGCTATTCAGTGATAAAGGGAGTCCTGCTTCCTCTGATCCTTTCTCCTGGTGTCACTTCTATCTGGGATCACTTTCTTATTGGCCATAGTCCAGGCTTCTTTATATCCTCCAGTGAGAAGAGGAACCTTGATTATTTGGGTCAGAAAATTCCTTCAGATGTGATCAGCCACAGTAGCCTCTTAAGCTAGAGAAGGCATGAAGAAAGAAAACTGCTTTTAACCTTGTGCAGAAGCTCACTGTACTCTTCTAGATGTGATGGTGGTATAAGTACTATTTATGCTTCATAGCCTCAATCAGTCACAGAGCTGTATGTGGAAGGTGCTTTCTGTCAACTAAAAATGTTAGTTTAGTCTTTGTCCACTGTGAAAAATCTGACCAGTGAGCCTGAGTATGTGTTTGTATTGAGGCCAGGTCTTAGACCAAATGGAAAATTATCCAGAAAATCTGAGGAATCCAGATAAAGCCGCAGATGTTTTGCCATAGCTTTCTCAATAACATGCCCCAAAAAGGAAGATGAGAGACGGCAATAGTCTTGCCAATTATCTGTGTCAAAGATTTATTGTGCAAAGGTCTTGCATTTGCTTATATTAAGACATACCCTGCTCCCTTCAGGGAGGCAGACAGCAAAAAATAGACTGATATGTATATTAGAAAGTTTTGAAGTTCTACTAGAGAGACACACAGAAATGGCAGCACAAAATTGGCTGAGCGCTTCTAAAACCCCAGTGAGTGCAACTGGACGAAAGCTAACTTGGACAGTGCTGTGTGAATTTGGACTGGGGATGGCTACTTGTATGGAAAGCTGTCAGTCCTAGACTGAACAGCTCATGTATGAAGATACCAAAAAAGATATCCGAGATAGCCAAAGATATCATAGCTTTTAACTACAGGGGTCTTGGTGACAATGAAAGGTAACTTCACTTGTGTTTAAGGTGAAATACAATAGAACTGGGAATGCTCTGAAGCTTATTTCCATGGAAAATAAGGAAAGCATGTCTACTTCTAGCAACAAGGAAGCAGCATGAGTATTCTGCAGTTCCTCATTGAAAGTGTGGAAAAATGGTTCAGTGTAGCTGAAATTGCCCTTTCTGCAAGTTGAAAATAAACACACTAAAATAAATACTTCTATAGTACAAAATGTTGTAAAAAAGCTGTCAACCTGAGAGAGTGAACAGACTGTACGATCAGTCACTAACACCTTTCTGCTTGGATGTGGGGGTTAAATGTATGTATAACATTGTGGTGAGGAAGGGAAGAGCTTTGGGAAAAGCTCTTGCTGGGGAAGCTCATACTGATAATCTGGGGCAGCATCAGGGTATACCTGTAAACATTTCTTCTTTCGAAGATGTCTCTGTCCTTGCTTCTCATTCTACATATTAAAAAACTGCAGATCCCATAGCAGCAACTTGACAGCTTAGAGATGTTCCCCCTTGCTACAAGAAAGACACTGAAGGGCTGAATTGTGTCCAGAGAAGGGCAATGAAGCTAGGGAGGGATCTAGAGCACAAGTCTTATGAGGAGCAGCTGAGGGAGCTGGGTTTGTTTAGCCTGGAGAAAAGGAGGCTCAGATGAGACCTTTTTGCTCTCTACAGCTACTTGAAAGGAGGTTGTAGTGATGTGAGGGTCAGCCTCTTCTCCCACATAGCAAGAGATAGGACAAAATGAAATGGCCTAAAGTTGCAGGGGAAGTTTAGATTGGATATTGTGAAAAATTTATTCACTAAAACAGTTGTGAAGCATTGGAACAGGGTGCCTAGGAAAGTGGTTGAGTCACCATTCCTGGAGGCATTTAAAAGGTGCATAGGTGTGGTGTGTCATTTAAGGACATTGTTTAGTGGTGGACTTGACAGTGCTGGGTTAATGGTTGGACTTAATCTTAGAGGTCTTTTCCAAACTAAATGATTCTGTTTGATGTTTCCTTGTAGATCTCAGCAGGAGGAATTCTACTGTGAACGTCATACAAACCACACCTTTCACTTCAATATGTCCTACCTGTATAAACAGATTTCATGCTAAAACAGGTTTTCATGCTAGCAAATAGTAGTATTGCTGGGCAATAATGATAAAATGCAACATTTTGCCCCCGAGATACTGGGAGGCACGTGAACTGTACTTGGAAGGCTAGAAAACCTTGCACACTAACAACTTGCTATCAACTTGCTAGTTTGAAGTGCTGTTGCCTAGTTTGACTCTTTAGTGCTGTAGAGATGCTTGCCCTGTTTTGTTGTGTTTTTTTTTCCCTTCCAAGTTCAGCCATCAGCAGCTAGGTTACTGCTACAGTTTTGAAGAAAGACAAGTAACTACTGTAAACAAATCCTGTCTGCAGAAATGGGAAAGCATATCTTCTGAATGTTGTCTGACAGCAGATGATGGCATTAGAGCTAACCATGGTGCCACTAACAAGGATCCTTTGTTCTTGGCTCACATGAACATCTTATCTTAGAGATGTCTCTGTAGCTCTTCCAATTCATGAAGCAATCAATGTATGTGTCTTATCTGTTATGGAGAGATTTTTGTCATATATTTAGATAGTCATATTAAGTGACTTTTTATGAGGTGGCAGCAGGAAAGAAAGATAGTTCCATACTAGCAGAACT
This sequence comes from Pachyramphus minor, assembly GCA_013397135.1. Taxonomy (NCBI): domain Eukaryota; kingdom Metazoa; phylum Chordata; class Aves; order Passeriformes; family Tyrannidae; genus Pachyramphus; species Pachyramphus minor. Next base: position 397,803 of record VYXB01000020.1, on the reverse strand, counting down.
GAGGTTTCTTTCCTGAGCCTTCTGTTTGCAGCAGCTTCTTCAATTTGTGATCCAAAAGACTTTGCTGATGGGGAAAGCTTCTCTGCTACTGCCTGTGCTGTTTCTGAAGGCTATAATTGCCGGACAGTCTAAGAAAGCATTGTCCATCACTTACTTCAAACAGAGGACTAAACTCTGGGTGGTTACCCCTACAAAACAGAGGGAAGCATTTATTTTAAATGTAAATAAAAAGAGGGAGTCGATATGAAAAGTTATTTTTTTTTTCTGGCTTTTAACAGGAGTTTCACTTCTATTTTGTACATTCTTTCCTTCTTGGTCTGAATTCCTGACTGGCACATTTTTCTTGGTTAGCAGGACTGGGTTATTTGCTTCTGAATTTAAACCTTGCCTTATATTTAATGTGTCTGTTTGGGTCCCTGTGCAATCCACCAAGGTGGATTTGGCACTTGAAGCAGTGAGTCTTATGAAGCCAAGCCTGGAATCCTTATGATGACAACAGCACCCTAATGGAGGGTTGTTCAGAAGAGTCTCTGCTGGCCTGCTAAAGCAAGAGTTAAGATTTCTAAATGGTGTTTATGCATGTTATCATCTGGCTTGTATGAAGTGGAGTCTCTGAAACTACCTGTCTGCAGATCAGATACATGTGATCTTCAAGTCAAGTAACTGCATGTATTGGTAGGCAGACATCACTACTGAAGTGATTTGTGGGGGGAGCAAATGGTACCTCACAGATACTAACTGAACAGTTAATATTCTTCTGCTAATGAGTAGGTGTCTTTATTGTTGCTTCTTAATCTATAGACTGGAAGTTCAGCAATAACATATCCTCTATGATGTTAGAAAAGAAACTTTCTTTTTAACAGTATTGGAATGATGTTAGTAATAAACGTAAGACAGCAGCTACTTTCATGATTTTTGCAACAGGATCTGCTGGGTATTTAATAGGAGCACATGATATGTTTAAACAAGGTGAAATTCCAGTCTTTTCTTCAGTTTCACTGTCTCTGACACTTTAGAGGAGTAACAAAGTAATAGCAAGTAATAGCAACCTCCCTTATTACTCTGTATAGCTGCTGGGGCCAGAACCCAACTGACCACCTCCCTGGAGATGGCAAGGTAGGCCTATAGAAGGAGACATGTCGAGAAAGTTGTGTCCCCAGAAGTGCTTCAGAAAACAGTGCTTCAACAGCGCTTCAGAAACTTTGACATTGAAGTGCTGATGATAGAACATGTGAAGTCAATTTAAATGGGGAGAAGCTCCTGATGCAGCCATCTTCCCCTGAGAATTCTTTGGTTAATCATTATCTTTGGAGCATGTAGCGGTAAAAGTATTGTTAAGGAAAGAGGACTGTTGAGTGTTCTCAGTACCTCCCTTTTTAATATCCCTCCTGCACAATGAAATTTGACTTTGCATTCATAGATTATGCATCTACTGATAGGCAGCCAGCCCTTGCTGGGTTTTGAGCTAATGAGTTCAGCTGCTTCTAATATCTACTTCTTGGTTCTGCTGTTGGCAGCAGAAACACCAACCATAATGAAGGTTGGATGCCAGCTTCAATTTCAATGCCTCTGTCAGCATTTTAGAGGAATTGATTTAAGGATTGAAACTTGCAGAGCTATGGACTTAAAATGGGCAATATTCTCCACCCTGGATGATCTACAAGGAAAAAACATTTGTGATGTGAGAAGTGCCTTTCTACAACTTTATTTCCATTGGAACTGAAGATATGGTGGCCAAACTGTGTTTGTAAACTATGTTCAATCATCATGTCTCCTTATGAGCTCTGCTCCTAGCAGAATAGAGCAGTTCCAGAGATAGTAGTCTTCTTCATGCACCTGCTTTGCTTACAGTAACAGTGCCTAATATGTATGGCTGTGACTGAAGGCAGACACTGATGCTGATGTACACTAGAAAGTGGGGAAACAGTATCTGGCTTGAGCTCAGCTGTAACTGTTGTGCTGTGTGTACTTACAAAACATGTTTTGTGTGTGTGCTAAAGGGAATGGTACTTACCTAGGAGACAGTGTTTGGCTTACAAAGCTGTCTTTGGTAAGACTTGATACCCACTTTTTGCAGTGGGCAATCTCTGGCATGTATAGGAAGTTTTGCCTTATTGTGAAGAATGGGTGATGGGGGGAGCAGCTGTGGATTTTATCTTGTCAGATTGGGGAGTTTGGAAGGCTCGTCAACTGACTTGTCAACTTGTCAACTCCATTTAAAGTAGGTGCCCAGCTCTTCAGCATAATGCTGTGGAAACAAAGGGCAAAATAGTTTGAGTTCTTGAAAGAGGGCATGAGAAGGAGGTCTGAATAAATTGATGTCAGGTGATGATGACAAATTTTAGGGGGTTTGCATTTAAAAGGAAACCCTTTTTACCTGTCAGGCTACTGATGGAAATTCAGCAGAATTTGTACTTCATCAAACAGATTATTCGTTTAAGAATGCTTCAACAAAACTTGGCTGTCATCAGACATGGTTGCAGTTCGTGTATCCCCACAGTACATAGCAAAGACTCATGTGAAAGCTTATAACAAGACTCCTCTGCCCTTCGGAACAAGGAAGTGTTATGCTGTTCATTACAGCATAGTGAACAGTATTACTGTAACGTTGGCAAACTTGCACTGCTAGAAATTTTTAAGACAAATTCAAGACAGGCTACAGAAAGGTTCTAGTGGAATTATTAGGAAGAAACTAAATATAGGCAGAGGGGAAACTAAATATAGGTAGAAGGGAGCCTACAAAAAAGATGGAGAGACTACTTACAAGAACATGTAGTGACAAGACAAGGTGGAATGGATCCAAACTGAGAGAAGGTTTAGATTTAGATATTAGGAAGAAATTCTTTGCTGTGAGGGTAATCAAGCACTGGAACAGGTTGCCCAGAGAAGTTGTGGATGCCCCATTCTGGAAGTGTTTAAGACCAGGTTGGGTGGGGCTTGGAGCAACTTGGTTTAGTGCAAGATGCCCCTGCTAATGTCAGGGGAGTGGGAACTAGAGGTTTTTTAAGGTCCCTTTCAACTCAAACCATTCTATGATTACTGTGAATTACATAGTCAGATCTAAATAGGTAAACTTCCATCTTCTAACACTTCAGGAGCTAAGAAGTGATGGCCCCACAGCTTTCCCATTGTGTCTGCAGTACTCCAAGCTCCAGTAAATGGGGAAGAAGGCTTCCTAAGCTGACTGCATAGCCAGTCCTACTAAAAGTAGTACAAGGGGGAAAATGGGGTTAAGGAAGTGTTATTTCATAGCCACTTTCTGTAAGTGACTAGACTTCCCATGTCAGTGCACAGAACTGTATGAGCCCTGGAACTGACTTTTTGTGGTTTATAGACTGGAGGGTAAGAAAGTATGTGTTTGTCTCCTTCGGCATTCAAGAGAATTGGGGCCAATAGTGTGCAATGGGTTAAAATGCAATGGTTTAAAGCATTTAGTATGCTAACACTTGTGTAAACACAGGGATGGCTATTTCTGGAAATCCTGCTTGAGATACTGTCCTTTGTTGAAGTATACACCTGATATTAATTCAACCCTTCTGCTTTTCTAAGCACTTCATTTGAGAAAAACATATCCCATTACAATGGAATAGCTGCCTTCTCACCCAGTGACAGCACAAAGTTTTAATCCTGCTACATTTGCCAGGGCAGATCCACAGACTCAATTATTTTAACAAACTGAAGTGGAGGTTATGGATACTCAGAGATTACCTTGGCATAAATGATACAGAAGGATGGTTTTAGTTTGTTTTTTGAGTTATGCTGAATAAGGACAGGACTCCTTAAACCAGATCATGTTATTAAACAATACAATTTACTAAAGATGAGATTCCACATTTTATATTGCATTGGGTCTGGCTGAGCTGGAGTTCATTTCCACCTATAGCCCTTACTGTGCTGTGCTTTGCATTGGCATCTAGAAGGATATTGATAACACAGTGGTGTTTTGGCTGCTGCTGAGCACACCATCAGCACTGGACCATTCCTTCCTCAATTGAGGGCAAGATCCTGGGAAGGGACACAGTTGGGCCAGCTGACCCAAACTGGCCAAAGGGATATTCCAGACCATATGATGTCAGCTCAATATAAAAGCTAAGGCAAGGAGCAGGAAGGCAGGCATTCATTGGCTCCAGCGGTTGCCTGCTGAGGAACCATTATGTGTGCTGAAGCCCCGCTTCTTGGAAGTGGCCAGACATTACTGCTCATGGGAAGTAGAGAATAAACCTTGTTATTTTCTGCTTCACTTCTGCATGTGCAAGCTTTTGCTTTTTGCTTTAGTAAACTTCTTTATCTCAACCCACAAGTAGTTTTCCATCTTATTCTCTCTCCCCTTTTCTGGTGGGAAAGGGGAGTGATAGAGGGACTGGGTTGGCACTTGGTGTTCAGCCAAGGTCAACCTACTATATGTATCAATGGAATTTTTCTTGGGGAGAAGTTCATTGCCTCTCTGCTCTAACATTTGGATTTTCTATCTGGTTCAACATGTATAGTAGCAAGGTAAAGAGAAGAAATAGTCCACGTTAAACATGCTTTGCCTTGTCAATGTGTTTGACAAATTAAATTTAATCTCAAGTTTGTTCTAGGCTTATATGTCACCTTGGCTGCATGAACAGTCTGAGTAGGAGAGTGAGCTTTGACAGAAGCTGAAGTAATTATTTCAAAGGAATTAAATCAGTATTTACCTTAATACCACCAAAATTACTGGAGAAGTTGTATGTTAGAAATATGAGACTTAAGATGAAATTTCTGTTTTGTGTTTGAGTTTTGGTTTCCTCCTCTGTTCAGATGATTGGTATACTGATCTGTGGTACAACTTACAAAATGCTTAAAGTTAAGATTTACAAAATTGAAGTTACATTTTATAGACGTGATACAGGCACGTGGATAAAAATTGTTTGGAAAAGGGATTATTTTAATATCTGAAATGAACTTTTTCTTGATGCCTCTGACATTTTCTTTCCCACAAGTCAACTGTAGTTAATCACTTGCATAAACTTGCACCTTAAAAGCAAAAAGATAAAATTTTAAAAGTTCACTCTCTGATTGCAATGCCTTTTTTTTTTTTTTTTTCTCCTATGAAAAACAAAATCACAGTAACAAAAAGCCCAGAGGGCTGCTCTAGGATGAGGTCCAAGTCTAAGGGTTTCTCCTGAACTCTTGGCGGGCACTTCAAATACCTCATCTTCTAAAAGCAGAGCACAGCTGCTGCATCATGTTTGGGGATCAGTTTGAGAAGAAAACTAAAGCATTATTTCTTAGCTAGAAGTCGTCTAATGGATGAAGCACAATACTTAAGTGCTCTCCTTCATTGTAGTGGTGTGGTGAACACCAGGGGCCCACCTGGCCACTCTATCACTCCCCTTCCCAGACGGACAGGGGAGAGAGTAAGGTGGAAAACCAACTTGTGAGTTGGGATAAGGCAGTTTATTTAAAGCAAAAGCAGAGTGGAAGCTTGTGCACACAAAAGCGAAGTGAAAGATAACACGGTTTATTCTCTACTTCCCATGAGCAGCAACGGTTGGTCACTCCCGAGAAGCGGGGCTTCAACACAGGTTCCTCAGCAGGCAGCCATTGCAGACAATGAATGCCTGCCCTCCTGCCCCTTACCTCAGCTTTTTGTATCCGAGCTGACGTCATATGGTCTGGAATATCCCTTTGGCCAGTTTGGGTCAGCTGGCCTGTGTCCCCTCCCAGGATCTTGCCCTCAATTGAGGAAGGAATGTTACAATGCTGATGCTGTGCTCAACAGTAGCCAAAACACCAGTGTGTTATCAACACCCTGTTAGCTACCAGTGCAAAGCACACCACTGTGAGGGTTACCACAGGGAAATGAACTCCAGCTCAGCCAGACCCAATACAAGTGGCTTGCACAAAAACAAAGATCAAGGGAGGATAGTGTGGGGGAAGGGAGAATCACAGTAGAAAAATGAGGTTTCTAGCCTGTAAGAGCAAAAACTGTCTTGAATTCTACTAATGTGAATGAATCTAGAGTTTGCTGGCTTTGCAATGTGATCCCATATGTTTGCCCAGCCTTTACCATCTTCAAGCATAGGCTGTGTACTTCAAACTCATTCTTACTTGCCCAGCTGGGGCCTGGAGTCGAAACATACATGGTGCTTTACCTTAAGCTAGATTCCTCAATTTGCAGGAGAGATGAATGAAGGAATCAGAATATTACAATATTGTTTCTGTAAGTACCTTCTGCCTGGAGAAAGTGCTGTGCCCATCTAAAATCTGTTGGGAATGCCTAAAGTCTCAGTATAAAACTGTAGGATGCTAGAAGAACCCACACAAGGACTGGAACTTGTTAAGATGCAGGACTTTGAGAAATTTTGGTTTAAGAATGTGATTTTAAGACAAAATAATCCAGATGCCAGTGAAGTACAAACTTATGAGCATTTCCAAAAAAGGGTATATTAAAATAGGTCAATCTCTTCTTTCCCCTTCCCCAAAACATATGACAGGTTTCCCAAGAAGCTCACTTTAAAAGCCTTTTTTTCACTTGATGAGTTCTGAGGCTGTGTGGGTACTTTCAGGACAGAGGCTGGATAGCCTAGTCAGATGTTCAAGTTGTGGTGACTCTGGATGATTGATATCTTTCTGCACATGTGAGACTGTAAGCCCTGACAGTCCTTTCTCTGATAGAGGTTTTTAAGGATTTCAGATTGTCTTCTAGAAGCCAGGTGTTTTGGGTCTCTAGCTCAGAACAGAATCTTTGACCCTGTGAGGCCCGCTAGGCTTATGGTTCTACAGCAGGAAACTTGGCTGAAGTCCAAAACCAGTGGTTAATGTTGAAGTTCTTTTGCCCTGTGGGCAACCTGCCATGGGGCTGAGAATCTAGACATGATTAAAACTGGGACTTTGCTCCAGCTCTGCCTTCAGAATGGCTGGTTGCAACAGTTTGGAGCCTGAAACTAAGGCATAAAAATGTGAAATGCTTCTTTGCAACAGCACCAAAAGTGTCCAGAAGTTTATACTTTCCATTAATGTATAAAGTGGTATGGTATTCCTGGGAAATTCTCCCTGGGAAGGACTTGCTCATTTGTGCTTAAGTCAGGCCAGTATGAGTGCTTAGAGTGAGAGTGGGTGATCTGTGCCACATGATTATACCTAGATCAATCACTCTTTCCCAAGATGTATTCTTAGGGTCTGTAAACTTTAAGTCTGCCAAAGCAGGAGTAAAACATGTGCTGTTTTCTCTGTCTCAGTTTTGTTAGGCAGCAGCACTCTTCAGTACTAATAGGAAGCAAAGCTGCTAAATAGCAGAGGCAACTCTGTTTTGATCTGTAGTGAACTCTTTTCTTTCAGATTTGTTTCTCAATAGACTTCCACTTTCTCACGTTCATGTTATTTGTGTCCTTTCCTCCCTCTTTTCCCTGAAGCCTTGCTAAAGCACGTTACTGTGATATTACAATGCCTTGGCCCTTCCTCGTTATGTCCGTCACAAAGGGCTGTGCTGTTCTGTTTGTGCTTATAATGTACCCAGATGGTGAATAGAATGAGTGACCACCAAGCTCATTTTCACTTGTGGGGTCAGACCTTTCTCTGCTAAATAACACAAGTGTTCCCAGCTGCTGTGCAGCTGCAAGGAGTCTGCTTTCCTTCACAGGCATTAAAAACCCTTTAATCAGTGTTTGTTGTTTGTCAGCAGTGGTGTTGAGGTGTGGAGAAAAAGAACAGATATGCTTTGTTGGCAAAGTTAACTTTATTCTGACCTCTTATCTTTCCGTTTTCTTTTCAAGTCTGAAGAAGCAGAAAGCAGTTGGGAAAGTCGTTTCTGCAAGCACCTGTGTAAATGTATTTACTAAAGGAGGAGGTTTATGTCCTTATACAGATAGAACACTTGACATTAAAAAGATGCTCTGAGGGCTGCATTGAACTGGAAGCTCTTGAGGGCAGGGACTCAAACTGACTGGTATAAGAGTTGCACAGACTCCCTTAGTGTAAACAAATGCTACAAGAATACAAATACTGCTGCTTAATACTAGTGCTACTTATGCTTATTTTAGTATTGAGTCTACATTCAGGGGACCCCATTTACAATCTGGTCAGTTTTAACTTTTTCCTATTTTTAAAATAGATCAATCCTTCTAGGTTTTGTGGGGTTTTGTGTTTGTGGGTTGGTTTTTTGTGGTGGTGGCTTGTTTGGTGGTTCTTTCTAGATGAAGCTTGGAAACCTGCTGGTGCTGCACATATTTGCAGAGTTAATTTTTCCCGAGTCCTGTGTCTGCTTGTGTTGTCTGTCTATTGTGTAGAGCACCAAGCACTGCTCTGCGAGTGATGATTCTGTTATTTGCGAAGCCTGTTTGTGTGTGTCCTGAAGCTGTTAGGATATCAAGCTCTGATTTGAGCTGCAAGGGTCACCATAGGACATATGGTGTTAAAGGCAGAATATGTACCTTGCCAGTCTTCCCCTGAAGGGACCAGAGACTCATGTTACCACCTCGGCTTTGTCTGGGGAGGGTTGGTAACCAGGCATTAGGGTACCTTGTGCAAAATCGCTCACAGCCCTCAGCCTGGCTCAGCAGTACCTCCTGTAGTGACCTAGGTGCTTTTCTGGAGCAGGGCTGTGTTCTTGGAAAAGCAATGCCTGCTTGCTTGAAGTACGACTAAAGAACTGGGAAGAAGTAATGTAAAGATTGTAGTCTTAGCTGTTGAAATTATAGATACAAGTGGTCTCCCCATGGCAGATATATTTTGACATTCATCCCATGTTTTTCTTCATGTAGCTACAGTTGCCTACAAGGGAGGGCAGGTGTCATGCTCTCAAACAGGCAAAATGCTAGAAGGAAGACTTTCTGTGCTGGGTGGGAGGGGATGTATGCTCAAGATAGCTAGTATATTAAATGTCTCTGGATGGTCAGTATTGATCATCACTTCTGTAGCATCAATGTTTACCACCTAGAAATGGGACAAAGAACCACCATTTTACTATCTGAAAGGTGTCAGGGCTGCTGAGCAAAGACTACAAGCAAGCTACAGTGAAGCAGGTGTCCTACTATAAGGGGGAGTTTTTGAAGCCATTCGGATATCCTGGAGATATTGCTGGCCTTTCTGGCAGGGCTGTTTGCTTGCATGAGAAGAACCCTGACCAGACAGGCATGATCCTGGATCAGTCTTGAAATTAATGCAGACTTATACAGTTACAATCTCCCTGAACAAAACAAGCACCATCTTGTGCAACTACGTAAACCATAAACTTTTTTGGCAAGACAGGTGTGGCATCTTCAGTGTCTGGAAAGCACCTAACATGCTGTGTGGGCTACCTACTGTAATCCAAATTACAAATGCTAAAAAGGCTTTGATTTTTTCTTTTCTTTTTTCCTTTTTTTTTTTTTTTTTTGTAATAACATGATTCTTGGCTTAATTTGGGCAGGCAAGAACTTCATGGACTGCATTGGGGTGCTCTACATGTTTCCTCAGGCCCTCGTAATTAATCAGTATCGAGCTGTTTCTCTATCTGCGAGGAGACACCTGAGGAAAGCTCTTCCACAGCCTTAGGTTTAACTTGTTTGTTGCCCTGAGAACAGCTCTCTGTTCTTCAGAGATGCCCTTTCTGGTAGAAGGGGTGTTCCTGGTGCCCAAGGTCCCTCTCTACTTCATGCTTTAGTACAGGCTGTGGAAGGCTTAAGTGAGTTTTCATGATGACTTTCAATAAGTCAGTAATTGGTTTGATGCTGAGAACCAGTGTTTTAGCTTTTTCATTGCACCTCTGGATAACTTGGATCTGTGGAACTCAGCTTCTGACACAAGGAATTTGTGAAAAGTTTCATGCCAGTAGCTCAAGCCCTCAGCTGTGATAAATGGAAGATGTGTGTTCCTTCTAAACCAGAATGGCTTCTCTGTTAAATTGAATGTTTAGTTGATGCATGTGCACCATACTATCCTACCAGGCGGCTCTGCCTTTAAAGTCTGTTTAGTCATACAGACAGCTGAAAAGCCTTGAGTCTTTCAGGATCTCTGACATCACATGCTGGGAGGAAGCTTCAGCATCTTCAGTCTACTGCTTTTTGCTGTATGTTTACAGTCACTGGTGATCGTTGCATTTTGGGGGCTGCAGAAAGACATTACTGTAGCCAGAGCAATTCCAAGCTAACTTGTGATAGTCCAGCCCTTGAAAAGAAAAAAATCTGGTCCAGCTTTACAGCATTTTTATAGTCTAGTCCAGGTCTCTATAAACCATATAAAATTGCCTTTTTAAAGGTTTAAACTTTCCAGTTTCCCATTTGGAACAGGTGTTGTCAGGTAATAGAAAGTGTTGCAGAAAAGGAAGAAAAACATTTTAAAAACACTATGCTGTTAGAGATGAGATTTTGAAAAGTTTGTCCCCCAGAAAGTAAAAAAATAAAAAAAGGCAAACCTTTTTTACTTTTCCCAGCTGTCATTTCTTTTATAATGCATCAGTCTTCAAAAGATTGAGCAGTATGAAACTTCTCAATTGTTTTTCATTTAATGGGGAGGAGAAAGGGGGTGAAGAATTTTTTTTTAATGTAAGAAAACCAAACCAACAACCAAATTTCAGAGATGCATTTTCTCGGAGTGGTTAAAAACCGACCCAAACTAGACTCCAGGCAATGTTTTTTCAACAGCTTTAACCTCCAAGCATTGAGTAGACAGCTTTGTAGGAAACTGTAACACCAAGGTGATTATGGCAATGACTCACACTTCCCTGTAAGGCATCCAGCTATCAACACTCTTGGAGAGCTGTGGCTTTGTGCAGGCAGGCGGGGTGTCAGTCAGTGCCCACTTGCCAGCCAGCTCTGAGCTCATAACAGCAAACTGGGATATCAGTGTGTTAGAGAGCAGTTCTGCTGCCCCCAGGCTTGTGAGAGGTTTTAGAAATGGAAGCTAGAGAAGGGGAAGTGCAAGGCAGGTTTACCTTCCCTTTTCTTTGCTTAATCCTTGTGTAACTTCTTTGAAGTTTCTTCCTGGGAGCAGGTGTTTGGGTTGGAGTAATAGTTGAACTGCTAAAAGAGGTAGCATGGCAAGTGAAAAGGGCTGTCTCAGTTTGAGACAATTTGGAGGGGTGGAGACCTCAAACAGAAGTCTATCTTCCTTGGATTCAATACCCCTGTTTTCTCCAGCAGAGAGAGAGAAAAAGAGAGCAAATAACTCTTTACGAAAAAGAATGCTAATAACAATACTGTTAAAATTGGGTTAAACCAACCGATGAGGAGAAACTTCCCAAGCCCTGCCTACTGGACCAAATCAAGATGGCAGCTGCCTTCCCCCACCCAGAAGAAACACTTCTGACCACAGGACCGAGACAGGATGGCCACCCTTCCACGTGGTTCACTTCTCTCAAGCCTGGAAAACCTGGCAGGAACACTTGGAGAGTCAGTGCTAGCAGGAAACAGCAGATAGTCAGGAGTTGGTACCTGCAGATGCTTGGGTGGGGCTGGAGTGAGGCTGTGGTGCTGGTACTGGCAGTCGGAACAGGGCTGCGGACCCCCCCGGCAACTGGAAGGACCTGCAAGACACTCATTGGATCCAGCAGCGAGACCTGGTTGTTGCAATTTCAATGTTTGTCTGTCAAAGTGGTGGTTGACAGAGTGGAAGTTGCAGTCCGGATCTGTGAACGTGGTGGTGGAAGGTACAGGTGGGTGAGGGAAGCTGTGAGGTGAGGAGTTTTACACTGGATGGTGGGATACTTGAAGAGTCTTTGATACCTTCTAAGATGATGCATCTGTGTCTTGTGTCAGTGCAGCTGAATCCATTATGGCCTATTGTGGCTCATCAATAAGAGATGAATACCTTCAGGATGGATGTGAACCTTCCGGGCAGTTGCCACAGTAGAGTCATCTGTGTAAGGAAAAGGAAACATTACCCAACCTTGCAGGGTTTGTCTCTTGTTTAACACCCAGCTTGTAGCCTGAGGTGTTGGATGTGCAGCCCCCCCTGGTCTGGGGGCCCCTCTGCACATTGTTGGCAAAGCACACTGGTGATTGAACCATGAGCACCAATAGTCCAGTCTCTTACAGCACCTGGGCAGTCACTGCAGGTGGTTGAATGTTTGAGTCGTTAATCACAGCAGTTCAGTCTCTTTAAAGATGGCAAAAAATCAAAAAGCCAAAATCGCATCTTTGGAAAAAAAAGAAAAGGAAAGGTGGATACCAGAATCTTTCTGTAACACAGGACAGGCTGCTACTATCATGTCTTGCCAAAACTTTGTGCTGGTGTTTATAGAAAGAAGATTGTCAGTTGGGGTCCTCAGGAAGACAACAAACACTTGGGAAAGAGGTCGGGGTGTCCTTATAGGTAGCTCAAAGTAGAGCTGAGGGTACAGCAGATGAGATGATGGGATTTGCAGGAAACAAGTGGACAGAAGAGGGAGACCCATTGATGTGCATTGTGGGTTTCCCCATTTCCAAAAATAAGGCAGAAGCTAAGCTGTCTTTAAAGAATGGAAACAGTAGTGATCATGATATGGAGGAAGTGGTCTGGGTAAGAAATTGGGAGGTTGGCCTTGTTCAAATTAGGACACTGACAAGGAGTGCCACATTTATACAAAATGGGATGCATCCTAATAGAATTTTCAGGAAGAAGTAGTATTCAGAAAGATGACAAATTCAAATTTTGAAAGGACATAGGTTTTCAGGTAGTGTGCAATTAATTGTGGGATGCATGGAATGCAATTGTCAGCTGTGCTGGATGTCATCAGGAAGGAGCAAAAGGTGGCTTTGGGAGTGTGCAGGTATGCTCTTGTAGGTGATATCCACAGATGATATAAGGAATGCTTTAAAAAACAAATAGTTGGTGATATAAAGCTGATCACATGTGTGGTTCAACCACTGAGGCCAATCTTGGTTGGTTGTTTGGGTTCCTCTGTCCTTGATAATGTTTCTTGTGTCTCTGACTAAAATTGTCTAATACCAGATACTGTTTGTGGCAGGGCACTGGGCAAGTTGGGCTGTTATGACTCAGTATTGCCCTTCCCGTGTAGGTTGTGTTTGGCTTTGCACATCTTATGTTTTTAGAGGTGAGGCAGAGTGAGTAATGTTTCAGTTTTATTAAAGAAAATGGAATGGCAAAGACCCTTAATTTTTTTAAAAGAGGTATGTGTTTCATTTAAAGTTCCCTTCAGGCAAAGTCAGCTTTGGTAGGCAGCTTAAAATGCATTGTAGACCGTATTGTTATTGTCATTAAAAAGAAATAGACCATGCTTTGCTCTGGGAAACCAAACAAAAACACTATTTTTTTTTTCCTCCCTCCTTTTTTCCCTTCCTCCAGTTTTTAATAAGCGACCGTGACAGAGACCCTCAGTGTAATCTGCATTGCTCCAGGTCCCAGTCCAAACCCCTGTGTGCCTCTGATGGCAGAACATATGAGTCCATGTGCGACTACCAGAGAGCCAAATGCCGTGAGTCAAGTCTGAGCGTGACACATCGTGGCCGCTGCAAAGGTAGGTGGATTTCAAATGCCTCTTAGAGGAGGACTGGGAAACCCTACCTTGTAAGAAACTGGTTGAGTTTAGTACCATGCTCTGTGAGTAATCTGATTTGAAATTGTGTATTCATGTGAGGATGGGTATCTGAGTCTGAATTTAGGCAGCAGAGAAAGAGCTGGCTGAATTATCAATGAAAGAAGGCAAAGGTGACACGGACATCGATGAAAAAGGGCTGAAATACGTGTCTGCAGACAGAAGCAACTGGCTACATGGAAGTGCAAAATCAAATCCTGAAAGCAGATTTCTTTCTTGCTACCTGTGCTGGTGAGGAACTGAGATATGTTTGACTGATAGGAATGTGGAATGGGGAAGAATGAGGAGGACTGGGTAAACATCTAATACCTTTTCACGCAGCCTTTCTGTGCTGAGCTAATTAAGACAGTGCATGCAAGGCTTTATGTGGCCTTTTTTTGCCTGTTTGCTGTTGTACATCTACTTAGAAGTGTCCCTCAGTTCACCTCTTCAGCATAATCTAAAGATGAAGTTGAAATTTTTTAAAGGAATATTGGTGTCTTGTCACACAAGTGGTTTGCTTCTGCAGTGAAGTGAAAAATCAAGTAGAGTCCGAGAGCACAGTTGACTCAGAGAGCAAATGGCACAGATGTTTTTAGCACTGGGTTAAAGTGACAGAAGAAATTCATTAAAATCCATGTGAAAGGATAAATAGGCATACATTTAAGCCTGGCTTTTGCTTATGAAGGCTTTTTTTCCTGTTATAAAAATGTATCTTTGGAATTGCTTGATCTAAAATGGAAATCTCTTTTCAATGTATTGACAGGCTTCAGGTGAATTATGAGCAAGACGTCAAATATTGCTCTCTTATAAACAGTTTCTCATAGGAAAAAAGCTTACTTGTATGATTTTTTTTTTTTTTTTGTCACAGCTGCTGGGTTGGTTTATGGCAACTTCTCACATAGGATAGGTAAAGGCCTTTGAATTAGGCTGCTTTCTGAGTACTGGAAACCCAGAAGCTTTCTTCCCAGTGCACAAGAAGCAGACTGTTCTTGCAAGTGATACCTTTTTAAGTATCACAGTAAGAAGCTGTTCAGTGGGAGTCCTGGTTTTACTTTCATCCCTTGAACAGAGTGGCTTAGTTAAGCAACTCTATGGCTGATATTGGTATATAAACTGTCTCTGCTCAGATGCTTAAAACATGAGATCTGAAATGTGGTACGTCCATGCTAAAGGAAGGTATCGCTAATAGGGTTCAAGCACCTTCTACTCTAGTAGGGCACCACATTTACCCTGAGCAGCCTTTATTCTTCCTGCCTGACAGAGATGGTCTACAGGAGAACTCCCATAGAACTGTAAGGGATCCCATGAGCTGTTGAGCTCAGTCACATGAAGTTGTGATAGATACTGTACCCAAGAACTTACCCTTATGAAATGAGCATTTATATCTTGTGCTTCCCTCTTTAAGGGGGGGAAAACAACAGGTAGCTGAAACAAGTAAAAGTATATTGTGGACAGCAAGGCATGGTTCTGCACCCTAGATTGCCATAGGCTTCCAATGTCATATGCCAATGACTTGAACTGTGCTTGTGCCAAGGAAAATAGACCGGTTTCCATAGTGAGAACAGAACCTTTTTGATTCAACTTGATGCTCTGCTCTCTCTCAAGAAATTAAGGAGCTTTAAAGATGAAATCTTGCCAGCTCTTTGGGAACTATAACCCTTATTTAGTCCTCATTCCTTGCTAGCTTTCTCACCTGCTTTTCAATGAAATTCCTTCAGTGCTAAATTATCTGAGCTCTTTCCAAACCCTTACTCACACATCACAAAGGGTTAGAAGGTAGGAGTAGCTTAAAATGATCAAACTATGGCATCCATGACAAATGGAACCTCACTGATGAGACTGTATAGAATATTCCAGATGGTATGGCTGTGTGTAAAATACACAGCCAAGCAATCCTACCTGCATCTTTAGTCAGGGGGCATCATAAGATCTGATGTCAAATAAGAGCTAGACCTCTAAACTTTGCAGGGATGAAGGATGAATACTTGTTAATCTTGACAGTTGGCCAAGACTCATTTGTGCAGTGAGTGTTATATTAGTATATTGGGTATCTGTGACTTAGAACACGTTTAAGTTCTGTATCAACTGGTTGGTTTCTAGGAACTCATTTGACTTAATTACAAAAACACCTCAGTGTAGGACTGTTCTAAAACCTTCCCTTTAGGTTTATAATGGCTGATTTAGAAAGTCTACTGGTACAGAGCTTGTTCTTGGATCACAAGTCCCTGTGTAGAGTGAACCTATCTGTAAATTACTGGTGGAGATTGTAATGGGTCTTCAGCTTTTGTCCTGGAACACAGGAGATGAATGCAACTTCGGCAAATGTTCTGGAAAGACAGGTCTCCTCCTGACTGATGAGTTGTTTGAAGATAATCTTTCTCCTCTACGTACTATTTTTGTTGAATGGGAGATGACATTTTGAAATCATTTATAGTCTGCTTGCTAGGTCCATGTGTTTTGTCTTTGAACTTACTTTATTCTCCCTTGACTATGAATAAGTGTCCCTCCTTGGCAGCAGTTAGTCAGTAAAATCTAAAATGTCCCTTTCAATCACTTGATAAATTTAGACATGTTTTTATGCATGCTCTGAATAAATTAGGGAAGCTTGGAGTAGAAATGGTATGTGGGTATCCGAA
Organism: Pachyramphus minor; assembly: GCA_013397135.1. NCBI lineage: Eukaryota > Metazoa > Chordata > Aves > Passeriformes > Tyrannidae > Pachyramphus > Pachyramphus minor. The sequence goes on along the minus strand of VYXB01000020.1, from coordinate 381,708 downwards.
GGAGCAAAGAACATCATCATAAAAGGTGGTGATCAAAAGTAGTCAGCATGGGTGGGGAAATCATTCTTAACCAACCAGGTTGCCTTCTACGATTGGACAGGTTGCCTTTTACGGTTGGATAAAAGGCTGGATAGATGAGGGAAGACTAGTGGATGTCATCTACCTGGACTTCAGCAAGGCTTTTGACACTCAGGAAGTGTGGACTGGATGTGTGGACAGTGAGGTGGTTGGAGAACTGGCTGAACAGCAAATCCCAGAGGGTCATGATCAGTGCTATAGTCTGCTGGAGGCCTGTCACTAGTGGTGTCCCCCAAGGATCAATACTGGCCTCAGTATTGTTTAACCTATTCATCAATGACTTGGATGAAGGGACAGAGTGCCTCCAGCAAGTTTGCTGATGACACAAAACTGGGAGGACTGGCTGATACCCCACAGTGCTGTGCAGCTCTTCAGAAAAATCTCGACTTGGAGGTTGAAGGGATAGGGGGAGAGTGGAACTTTTTGAAATTCAACAAAGTGTGGGGTCCTGCTCCTGGGGAAGAAAACCCCATGTACCAGTACAGGCTGAGGGCTGACCTGCTGGAAAGCAGCTCTGCAGAGAAGGACCTTGGAGAGTCCTGGTAAGCAACAAGCTGTCCATGAGCCAGCAGTGTGCCCTTGTGGCCAAGAAGGCCAACGGTATCCTGAGATGCATTAGGAAGAGCACTGCCAGCAGGTCGAGGAAGGTGATCCTGCCTCTCTACTCAGCCCTGTTGAGGCCACATATCGAGTGCTGTGTCCAGTTCTGAGCTTCCCAGTTTAAAAAAGATGTGGAGCTCCTAGAGTGAGTCCAGAGGAGGGCTGCAAAGATGATTAGGTGACTGAAGCATCTCACTTGTGAGGAAAAGCTGAGGGAGATGGGCTTGTTTATCCTGAGGAAGATATGATTGAGAGGGATCTCAACAATACATAAGGAGGATATCAAGAGAATGGAGCCAGGTTCTTCTTGGTAGTGCCAAGCAATAGGACAAGAGGCAATGGGCAGAAACTGGAACACAGGAAGTTCCACCTGAACATGAGGAAGAACATTTTTACTGTGAAGGTAATTGAACACTGGAACAGTTGCCTGGAGATGTTGTAGAGTCTCCTTCCCTGGAGATATCAAAAAGCCATCTGGACACAATCCTGAGTAGTGTACTCCAAGGGACCCTGCTTGAGGTTGGACCAGATGACCTCCAGTGGTCCTTTCCAACCTGAACCGTGCTGTGTGTGTGAGAGAATTTGGTGATTCCAGGTGTAGGACTCTGATGGTGAGGAGAGTGAAGAATTTTTGATATCCTGTAGAGCAGATAGGCACGTTTTTGCAGTTTGCTCAGGTTCCATTCTTGCTTTTTTTATGCAAAGACACAGATAATTGGCTGAAATAAAGGGGTATGAATCTGCTGACTTCAGTGTAGCTGGACTGCTTCTTGCCTGCTGGGGACCTGGCCTGCATGTGAGACAGTTACCTAAATGGAACTAGAAATAGTTAAAAAGCAGCTTGGATAAATTTTTGCCCTTCAAGCTTTTGATACAAACATAGTAGAATTAAAAATAAGTAGATAGTTTAAATAGATAAATTTCTGTGGCTACATTTGTCAATTTGCTGCTAGTGTTATGTGGATGCCTGGAGATGTTTTACTTGGTGTTACTAGGATAGCTTGGGTCTTTATAGTGTGATGTTGGGTGATGTCAATACTGCCTCTACCTGCTGAAGAGAGGATGCTGGAATTCTGTTCAGGATTGAACTGTGTATATTAGGAGGGACACAGTGGTCCTGTTTGAATAAGCTGTTCATGGATAAGATCAACTATGGTAACTAGCCAACTTCATTGCAAAATCCAAAATTATGTGCACCTGTGTTCTGCAGACTAGGCCAGGGATATCAAAAATATCACTTGTAGTCTCCTAGTTGCCAGCTGCCAACTTGAGAATTAATTTTCTTTAAAAGGCAGCTTTCTTAGCTACAGTAAATCTGTCCCGAGTTTGAAGATAAAGTAAAGTTAAGCAGGTCTGGTTTCAAAGGAGGTAATAATAAACCAAAAACCCTGTTTTGGTTTTTCACCTAATGTAATTGAGGGAAGAATGTCCAATTTAGTCTATCTGGACCATGAAACTGGAATGCATTAATGCCATTCTGTTTTATAAGCATGGTGTTTGATATTCCAGAGAACATTTTTTAAAAGAGGGAAGTAAAAAATGCTGAAACACTTGAAGTAAGCAATCAAAATGCAGAATAGGATATATGAACCTACCATCATAAGATCAGGCTTTAGTAAAATTTGTAATGCATCTTATTTGGTGTGATCTATTTGGCAGCTACTTTTTTAACACTTGGCACTTATGTAATATTTTACATTTTCTAATTAACAAAGCAAAAATAGCAAGGTGAAATCATCCCACTGAAATCACATGTTGATGCAAACATTATAAAAGTACTAGCCTGCAGAGTGAGGAAGAGAAGGAATGACAGTCCTTGTAAAAACAAACTGGTAAATGTTGATATGAAAGGCACTGTTTTTACTGGCACTGAATTGTGGAAGATAGATGAATAAGAGCAATATGCACACACCTCTCCACTCATTGTGGTATATAGGTGGTTGTTCCAAATCAAAGCTGTAAAAGGGCTGGCATAACCTTTGGAAATCAATGAGGGAGGGATGGGAAAAGTAATCAGTCCTGAGTGCTCATATACAGGAGAAAAATTGTCTGTCTGTACTTCAGCAGCGATTTGTGAAGTCATCACTTAAGCCAAGGGTTGCATTGCAAAAGAGCAGTGATGAGCTCTTAAACAGTGTGGTGTAGTGGTGGTGTGCTATGAAGTGTGGTCTGCTGGATGGTAGTAGAGGGTTTAATCTATAAAATTGCCAGGAGGGCCACAGTCACCTTAGCAGTAACATGTTTATATTATCTTTTTATACTGAGGGCTTGATCATATGCATGTTTCTCTGTACATTAGACAAACTGGTCAAAGATATCTGCCTGGTCTCTTAATGTATTTGTACTACAGGGGATATCACAAAATGTTTGTTCTTACCAGCTCTGTGCTGAAGCATCCAGTTTCAGTCATGTAGTTGTGAGTGTGCCAGCACTGAAGTAGATACTATGTGGAAGTGCTTTATGCTTATGTTTTATGTTCAGGAGAGAAGCAAGGTATGCCTGACTGCACTGCAGTCTTGTATCCTCAAGATGGAGAAACTACAAAGCATTTTCATTTGGGAGCTTGTGCTTTGGTTGTCACGTAAGAAAATAGTGTGTATTTTCCTTACAAGTGTGCATCTGCATAATCTATGCTGATTTTTTTTTTTTTTTAGTGCTACTTAGTTGTCTCCTGTGAAGCAGAAGTTGAACATGTTTTCAGTAGAGCAGCTAGCTATGAAACAGGAGGCGCAGTCACACCATCTGGTTCTGTAATAATGTCCTCTGTAATGCTAGGCTAGATCACTCTTAAGCTTGAATGGGAGATCTGCAGGTGATAGGTGTTACCATGAACAGCATTGCTCGTGCTTCCTTTTCAGCTGAAAGAAAGCGCATGGTTGGAAGGGTCAGTTTGCAGGACTGTCCTCCATTGGAGATGTGCTAACAAGGTCTGATCATCTGGTCACTTTGGCAAGCAGTGGAAAGGGAAATTCCAGAGCTTATATCATGGATAACTAGAAAAATAAATACTGCTTCTCTAAATACAGTGTAAATTCTATTCAAGTGTTTTCATTCTGTAACAATCTTGCGCTTAGTACAGCCACTTAATAGGTCCACCCTGAGATGAAAGCTCCATGTGCTAAGGGGATTTTGCAAACACCCCCAAAACTAATTAGTCCAAAGATAAGTGAAATAGGATCAGAAGTGACAGGAAGTCACAGGGAGATGAAGTGACCAACTTGTGGTCACTCAGTAGTCAGTGGCAGAGTTGATGTAGGCACTATTGCTTTCTAACCCAGTCCCTAAGTGACTGGCATCTGTGGAACTATTGGTATGAATCCTTACTTTTTTCAGAGAGAAGGGTTTGATTTTCATAATTTTGTAAACCCTGTGAAATCCTTCTTGGGGAGTAATGCGGTATGTTTAAAATGAAACTGTGTTGGCAAACCAGAAACTTAATCTCTTGAGTCATCAGTAAATAAAGGATGTAGCTTGAAAGTTTTGGTCTATGCGTTTATCAAAACTATTTACAGCATTGTCATTTCTATATCTAGTTATGCTTAGATGGAAGTTTGCTTCTATTGCCATGCAATATGAATTCAGTTGATCTAAGAACCCAGACTGACTTTCTAGTTAAGTGCTGGTACTAGTGATTCTGTTGCTGAAGTTCATGTGACCTGTGAAGCAGAACAGGTGAACTTCAGGGATCCAGTGGAATTTTTTGCTAACCAGTATGATTTCCATGCTTGGAATGGGGATTGAGTCTTGATCACTCTTTTTGGTGCTGCTGAAAGATTCTGGTGATCAAGTTTTGCAGCTTCTGCACTGAAAGTCTTTAGTCAGTGGATTCATGGGAAAACAAAGAAGGTGCTAGTCCCTGTGTCAGAGTGCCATGGAAACAGATGTTTTCTCTTTTTCTTCTCTTTCTAGACTGAACAGCAGTACTATTAGACCTTATGTTTTTAAATGTAAACAACTGAGTCAATCTGTATCCTCTGCAGGGCAGAGCTCTCCTCTTTGACCCATCAGTCATAAGTGTTAGACTTACCTGGGTATACAGTGAGCCCTGGAAGGGGTTAAGGTCATCATGCTACACACTGCCATCATCTAAAGTAACAGCTGAGATCTTAACCCCTTCAAATTCTGCTTGCAGAGCAATGTTTTTTTTCTTGGCATCAAAGTGAGTAACTGATATGAGAAAGTTATAATGAACACCTGGTTTTAAGTGTTGTGACTGGAGGCAGAAGCTGAGTTTCAGGAAAGGATAGGGCACTGCATGTCTGCCTTACCTGAACCACACAAAGGTAGAAGTTCAAAGGGGTGGCTGGGCTATTTTAGCATCTCACTGGGAGAGTTGCTCAGAGAAGAATTTTTTTCATGGGGTCATCCCTTCTTCCACATTGCTCATTGCTGGGCCTGAATTCTTGCTTTATACTCAGCCATCCAGTTTCAGGCTGTTAATGCTAACACAAACACAACTCCGTGCATGGACAGCGTGCTCCAGCACTTGTTGAAAGAAGCTTTCTTAGATGACCATAAAAACTTTACACTAGGAAATTAGGCAGCTTTTCTTTAACTTGGTTATAGTATGATTGTCTAGATTCATATTTGTCTTTGGGATCGTGAGTGCTAACTTGATAACTGCTTTGTGAACATATAGCTAATGGTCCTGTATCCTTTATATTTATTTGTTTGGAGTCTTTTCCCCCAGAGCTGCTAGATGCATCTGGTAGCTTTTGGAGGGGCCAAATGATGCTTGCAATGTAAGTGGGTTTTGCGTTTCTCTTCATAGATGCTGGCCAAAGCAAGTGTCGATTAGAGAGAGCTCAAGCACTGGAACAGGCAAAGAAGCCCCAGGAAGCAGTCTTCATCCCAGAATGCAATGAGGATGGATCATTCACTCAGGTAAAATTTCTATTTGCTTCTTTCAGCCAGGCTTCAGGTGTCTGTGGGAAATCCACTGTTAAGTCATGAGCCAAGTGAGGACAGCAGAATGGGTGCATACCCTGACTCAGTTATTCATGTGAAAATGTTGAAAGCTGGAGACTTCTTTAACCAAATGGAAGGTTTCAGTCACAATACCTTCAAGACAAATAGAAATGCAGTAGCATACTGCTGAAAGGTAGTACAGAAACAAATGGCATTAACCTTCAGCATTGTGTAGAAATCAAAACAGTTGCAGTGGATGTCAATTTTTCCATGAAGAGGAGCTGTAAAGGGACCTCTGACTTAGACAGAACAGGGTGGATCCAGCTGATTCTGCTGTTACCTGTACTTCATCTATCCCAGCAAAAAAATAATCTGTTCAGCTTCTTCCTTTTTCAGGGTACTTCTTGTACTGTGCCCTTCTGTAGTTTAGAGGTCTGGCAGAGGGATGATGAGACTGCTTTGTTTGGGTTTTTGACTCTTTACTGTTCACTTGCTGAAGTTTGCCAAAGCAGGGTAGAAATGAAGAATGATACTTGCTTTTGTTACTACTGGCATATTGAGTAGTGTCCCAGGGCTAACAGAACTGGCTGTTAAAAATGGCTCATGCAGAGTTTGCTGACAGCTAGGAGGGGTATGCTGTCTGCTCAGTTTTGCACACATCTCAAAAGCCAAAATCCTGCAACCCTCTGACCTGTACTTTGTGAATCTAGGTAAATCACAGAACTTTTTTTGCCTTAGCTTCCATGTATCTAGCACTGTTCTAGACATCTTGTTCCTCAGAGAAATTTTAGGATACAGAAGTTGTTGTTTGCGAAGTCTTTTGACAGTAAAAGATATTCCAAAATAGAATCAATAATGGCTTAAAGATGAGAAAGGCAAAGAGCTTTGGGTTTGGTTCAAACATTTTGTGATGCCTGGGGCAATAGGAGAGGAAAGATTTTTTTTTTTTTTTTTTTTGTGATAACCCACCAAAAATTTTTATTCTCCTCCTCACCCTTACCCTCCCATTATGTGGTGTGTGGGAGTGTTTTGGTTTTGGTTTTTAATGGTGAAGTGGGAAGAACTTTATCCATACTGCCAACTCTGCATACTACTTTGGAGCAGCATCATATTTTTGTACAGTGTGGACCATCATAGGAAGGTCGGGGTAAGCGAAGATGGCTGCAGTTTCTTGCAATTTAAGTACACTTTCAGTTGTTGAAATTTGATTTTGTGTAGAGCTGCTCAGGTTGTGTTGGCACTGGAGGGAAATACTTATAAAACCTAGCAGTGTGGGCCAACAAAGTGTTCCATGTTAAACTTCATAGTTCAAGAAAAAAGGAGGAAGGAAAGCTGATTTTCAAATATCTATCACCTGTCTATCAACCTCTTGGAGAGTAAAGTAGGGGATGCAGGTGAAATTTTTATCCTAATAAGGTGGACTGATAGTGTAGTTGATAAAGCTGTTTGAGACAGATTTATTTTGGAGGTTGGTACCAGTATCTGGATTGTGAGCTGTTGCTGGACTTCTTTCCTGCACATTCTTTGGCTATTGTTGGTTGCCAGTTGAGGGGCAGCAGGAAACTGCTTAATAAAATTGTGTTTTCAGTTGGCAGTCAAGCAATATTTCACATTCTTCTTCCATTCAGTTCTATCTGTGAACAATAAAGTGCTTTTGTTTTACCTGGCAGGATGAAGGAAGCCTCTGATCTCTTTGTAGCTGGAATTAACTGAAATTCATATCATTCCTTGGATTGTGTAAATACCCTACATTGCACATACCTGATGAACCAACTTCATCAGTTATATTGCAACATATTAAGGTCATTTTCTCTGCATAAGATTTAAATGAACAAATAATGTCCAAGAATGCTAACTAGTTTCAACCTGCATTTGAGGCAAATATTTCCTTTAGCTCCTGGTCCAAATTAATTAAACTTTGATTTTTGAAAGGATGTATAAAAATTAAAATTTTGGTGAACGGTCTAAAGAGTTTTGCTTCCAGCAACTCATGAATAGCTCTCATCTGGTGGAGGTGGTTTGGATATTGCATTTTCTATGCAGAGAACTGGTGCTCCTGGGTTCTGCTCTGCAGGGAGGCTGTGTTCTTGAAGTCCCTGAGGCCTTAGTGAAGTCAGCTCTGGACTGTTGTTAGTTTACTCTGGTTCATTATGCAGAACGTTGTTCCATCCAGACTCCAGAATCTCATTTGGGAAATCCACAACAGAGCAGCATCTCTAAACAAAGTTTCTAGGAGAAATACCCACCGTGCTCTTTAACATGGAATCCCCATCCCAACAAGAGCTTAAGCAGAGGCAAATGCTACAGCGTAAACCCTGTATGTAGAGTAGGTTGGGGAAATTTTTTCAACTTCCCCCTTCTTTTCTGTGTAATAAAAAAAAAAAGTGTTTTGTGTAAAAGAAAATTCTGATCAGATGGGAAACAAAGATGCATGCATATATTTAGAGTATCAAATGTCTAAATTGTTACAGTACCCATTCAGGATGTGGATGACTTGCATTCAGGTCTTGCAGAGCCTGCTGAACACAGTAGATGTTCAGGCCCACATCATTGTCTTTGCCATCAGTGTTAAAAAGATCTGAATTTTTATCTAATTAATTAATTGTTGGAAATACTTGACATTTTTGTAGGAGTGAAAAACACAAGCAGTGCAGATGTGGAAGCATTTGGTAGTGGTAACTATGTTCAGAAAACCTGCTTGGCCTTAACCAGACTGAACAGTTGCTTTTGTAGTTTATCATCATTCTCATTATTAGAAACTGAATTGCAATCACTATGGGTGAACACTGAAAGCAGCACTAAGTGAGGCTGTTCCTCTGAAAGCAGCTCAAGTCTTTCCAGTTCTTGGCATTGTATGTAGTTAAAAACTAAATTTGGGGCCAGATCCGCTGCGAATTGGCTGGGCCTGTAGGGTGATGATGAGAACATAGCTGCTCTGCTGTCCTGTGAGCAGCAGCACGTGCTGCATGAGGCAGCAACTGCAGAGGGAAGACTGTGCTTACCTTATCTGCTCCTGCTTCCCTGCAGGGCAGCTGGCTCTGAGACCCAACACTTAGATTGGTAACAGGGGTGAAAGGGAGGAGAGACTGAAGGCAAAGACCTAGGTTTGGCATTTAAACCCTCCCTTAGAGAAACATTGTGTGTTGTAAACACTTGTATAATCTGTCTTTTTTTTTTCTTTCATTGTCTGTGAAATCCAGACCAAAATGAGTATTGCCATCAGTTCTGTTGCTTGGCTGGCCAGTTTTCCTGTGCATGACTAGTTGTAATGTGTTTTGTGTACTGCATTAAGTGGAGCAGGCACTTGTCAATTCACTGGTGGTTGTAACTCCTATGCACCATGTGTGCTGCTTCCCTTATTTTTGAGTTTGTGTATTGCAAAGGTCTTATCAAATCCCTCTTTAGTGCTGCTTACACGTCTAAAAATGTGACACGAATTTGCGACATGAAGAGGTGGTGGCATTGCAAGCATGAAGGGATGACTGTAAATGGCAGCAGACATGATTAATTGCTCTGGAATTGCTACTTCTTTATATTTCAGTCTGTGGAGAATATAACTTCCTATAATAAAAGCTCTCTGCACTTAGCCTACAGTAATATAAGCAGGCAGATAGAATTTGAGTTATTCACAACATAAGAATGTTTGTTAAATATGAGTAATTTGATTAATTGTAAAAAACTCAGGTCACGTAATGTTGTGCAAAATTGGACATGACTAAAACCAGTTTCTGTTCCCAAGACTTTTGCCTTTTTGCTCTTATGTTGTATTTTGCATAAATGCCATTCCCTTTCCATGCTGCACTTAACCTGCTGTGATCTGTTCTTCATAAACAACAGGCTCTAGTGGGTAATCTGCACACTTTCTTTTGCTGCCTAGTGCCATTGGGCTTGTTGCCATGGGCTGAGAGAGACTTGCATTCTTCATAGTTTTCCCCCAAGCAGTTTTTTAGAAAAGGTTGCTGAGGTTTTAAATGGGATCTGTTTCAGAGAGATTAATATGAACATGAATAATGTTAATCCTGCCTTGGGGGTGTAGTTTTGTGGGACTTTATGGTATGTCTTGCTATTTGCTGCCACCTTCCACAGTCTAGCTGTGGTTTCTTTTTCTCACAAGTCATCATACAAGTGGCTGAGAGCAAGTCTCCTTGGAGAGTTTCTTTGAGTTTAGGGTTCCCAAAATGCAGCTGCTGGTGCAGTTATGATGCAGCACTGAGACTTAAAGTGAGTGCATCAATCAAACCTGTCATCTTATGACAGGATCATCGACTGGGCTATCAGAGCAGTTCTTCATTATCAGAGGGCTTCAAGAGCATTCCCACATCTGGTAATACAAGTCTGCTTGTATAGAGTGATCTATATTATGGTCCATAGCAGTAGCTTAATTCTGCTCTATGCTAATGCACGTACAAAGTTCTGTTTTCTCCTGAGTTCCATGAACAACCCCTTTCTTAAGATTTCAGTCTTCAGACTTCATGATCCAAGTCTGTTCCTCTGCATTGGCTAGTGTATCATGATGCTGGGCAGAACTACAAAAGCTAATTTCTTAACGCATCAAGGCCCTGTGTAGACATGTCCTGCATTCCCTGGATGCTGTCTATTATTCCATTATTCAGTGCTTATATTCTAGCAATACTAAGCTCTCAAGGATTTTAACCTCTCCTTTCAGAAGACAAGACTACAGTCTATCTTGGCAAATTGAAGAAACTGTTCATGAAGTATCTGGGCATTAATTGGTAAATGGTCATGGTTTTTTTTTTAATGAAGACATCCCTTCTATAAAAGGCTGTAGGTCTCAGTGAGTACTGCTCTGCAGGTTTGTCTGTTACTTAAACATTTGCTTTCTTCCTGCAGCTTTTGTTGTGTTTCTCATTTGTATGTTGTGCTAAAGACAACCCATGAATGGGTAAGGGGGTAAGAACTTTGGTTATATATGGTATTTCTTTAAAGCAGTACCAGTCTCAAAGCAGGAGTGGACATACTTAAAGAAAGTGACAGTATAAGATCATTCTTAATTTTCAAGTGTCTCATTCTATGTCAGAAGCAGAAAGCCTCTCTTAGGTACACTTCTCCTGAACTAAAAATAGTATATGTGTTACTGTGTCTGATGGGGATGCCCTTGACCATGGCTAAAATTTTTTTTGCTTGAAACCACTTCTGTCCCTGATTATATGAATAGTGAAATTCCTGTGGAACAAGCATTTCTTGAATGGTGCATAGACTTGAGGGGAGGTGGGTGCTGCATATAGCTTTGGTGGAAATATTTGAACAGCACCACTTGTAAAGGATTAAATATGAGCAGAGAACAGGAAAAGTGACAATTATTTAAGGGGTTGCAATTGCAAACAAGCTTAACCATGAGATACAGACTGATTCATAGCTCCCCAAAATTGTCTATAAAGGTAAGGCAGGCTTCTGACAATAGTCATCTGACTCTTAATCAGATCCAGGATCTAAGCATTACAGCAAGATATGTAAACCAGAACAGAGGCATCACTATTTAGAGTTAAGATAAATAGCCATCAGGCCAGTGTGCTGGTTGTGGACCAAGAAGTTGGGTTCAGAGGATGTTGTAGCTGAGCCTCAGGCTTGAAAAAAGAAAAGGCTTGATTGAAGAATGACTGTGTGACATGGCTTCTGCTCCATGGGTTTAGACTAGATGACCTGCTGGCTTGGAGCTATTTATTTAGCTGTTTTTAAAGTGTTTACAAGGAGCACCTGGGTGCAGCCAGGATTTGGAGCCTTGCCTTGTGCTGTGAGTGCAGGCAGTGGCTCTGCTGCCTGCTCATGCCCTCAGCAGTGCCATTAAAAAACGGAATATGATTTTTCTTCTCTCACAGAAGTATTGCTTTGAATGAAGGAGTAATGTTTTTCTTCCCTTCTCTTCTCTGCCTTCTGTCGTGGGTTTAACAGGGAATCAACCTTTTTTCTCAAACTCCCCCCTTCACACAGTTACTATCAGTTGAGAGAGGTTTTATACAGACAAAACAGAGGCTTAACATAAGGGATATAATACTAAGATTTATTACTAGCAAGATAAAACCTAAGAAATAACATATACTACACTACTACTACTTAAACTAGCTTATCTTATGGAAAAAACATATACTGCAACAGTACTACTTATCTTTTAGAAAAAGAATGTTAGGTTGCTATATACAAGTTTGGTGGCTCGACTCGGAGTTTCAGTCTTTATTGCCTTGGGAAAGCAAGGTAAGGGGGAGAAAGTCTCTCTGTTCAGTGGAGTTGGACATTTGGCTGGGTGCCAGGTCTAGCAAAAGCATTTCTCTTAGCTTTTTCCAGTCCAAGAGAAAGGTGTCTTCTTTTGGTAAAATCATAAGTATTTACAAAAGCATTTCTTCCCCTTTTTGTATCAGTCCAAAGGGAAAGAAAGGTTCTTC